>JAJHSJ010000011.1:3052128-3101709 GCA_021015155.1 Magnolia officinalis | reverse complement strand
AAATATGTTGTCAAAAAGTCTTCAAGACCGTCCGCGCTCGACCAGTCATGGCTCGCTCGACTCAAAGTCCAGCGAGCTCACCTTTTGGTGTCCGGGCCGCTCGACCGGTCGTGGGGATAGCTCGACCGATCGTAGGGGTCCCTCGACCAATCGTGGTCTCGGCTCGACCAGTCGTAGTTACGCAGATTCATTTTTGCATTTGATGCTGACCGCGGACATTTGAGTCGGTTTTCACAGGTGCGAAAGGGAAGTTGCCTAAACTATAAATAAGAGTCTCTAAGGCTTTTCTAAGGTATGGAAAATAATTCTAAAGCTTTCTAAAGGGATTCTGGGGTTATTAAAGGGTGTAGCAAGGGTGAGATTCGAGGTCGCTCGAATCGGGTAAGTCCTCTCTCTTGTAATTTTCTTTTCATAGTGGATTTCTATCGCTTTGTGCCGTAGTTTTTTCCCGCAAGAGTTTTTCATGTTAAACTTTGTGTTCTTCTGTGATTGCTTGTTACTATTGAATTGCTATCCTAGATCTAGATCTGTGTGATTCCGCAGTACAAACTCCCAACAAGTGGTATAATAGCAATCGTTGGGGCACAGATCTGAATCTGCAGGATTAGTAATAATGGAAAACGGCAAGTTTGATATTGAGAAGTACTCAAGCAAAAATAATGGAAGGTTAAGATGATTAGCCTGTTAACCAAGCAGGGCGAGATTAAGGCTCTTGAGGAGCAGAAATCTACCATGAAAGATGATGAATGGAAAAACCTTGGTAGTAATGCTTTAGCCTCTATCCGTTTATGTCTCACAGATGAGGTTCTCTATAATGTTTTGAGGGAGAAAATTGCGGTTAGTTGGTGGGCGAAGTTAGAGAACATTTATGCAAAAGAAGTCCTCTGAAAATCACCTACACTTGAAGCTAGAGTGTTATACCTTCAAGATGGCAGAGGGTAGAGATCTAGAAGTCCATATCAGCAACTTTAATAAATTGATGTGCAAATTGCTAGATATGGAAGAAGTGGTCAAAGATGGGGAACAGGCATGTATATTATTGAATTCTCTTCCTGCATCATATGAGTCTTTCAAAGACACGATGTACACCGCAAATAAAACCCTAAGTGTTGACACCGTTATCTCAGCCCTTCAAGGAAAGGCTATGAGAAAGCTAAACAGCGACATGGGGGTATCTTCTGATGCACTGATTACGAGGGGTAGAGATTCTAAGTGAGGTACAGGGTCTTCAAGACCTAGATCCAAATCCAAGGGCAAGGGCAAAAGAAAATTAAAGTGTTAGAATTGTGGGTTGTTTGGACACATGAAGAAGGATTGTAGAAATCCTAAAACGAAGAAAGAAAATTTAGCGACTTCTTCCAAGGAGGCCAATGTGGTCACATTTGATGAAGAATCAAGTGGTGGTGATGTTCTTTCTGTTTCCATGATTGGTCACTTACACGATAATCATAAAGACAAGTGGATACTTGACACAGGAGCATCTTATCACATCACTCCTCATCGAAGTTGGTTTATCAGTTACAAGGAATGTGATGGTGGACAGGTTTTTATGGGCAATGACAATGCCTGTAATGTTGTGGATATTGGCACAGTGAGCATCAAGATGTTTGATGGGATGGAGCGTACCTTGACTGACGTCAGGCACGTTCCTAATATAAAGAAAAGTCTGATTTCTCTCGGTGCACTCGAGGCTATGGGGTGCAAGTTCACCGTATTGATGGTGTCCTTAAAGTTTCAAAAGGGACACTCGTGGTTATGAGAGTGCAAAGGCACGGAAACTTTTACAGGTTGATTGGGAGCACTTCAGTGGGTGGAGAAGCAGTGGCTATTACAGACTCCACGTCTCTACATATGTGGCATGCTCGTCCGGGCCACATGAGCGAGCGAGGCATGAAGGTACTTTCTGATCGATGTCTGATTCCAGCTTTTAAAAATTCTGATTTAGATATATGCGAGCATTGTATATATGGTAAACAATCTAGACTGTCTTTTAAATCAGGAAAACATGTTTGTAAGGGAGTACTTGATTATGTGCACTCTGATGTATGGGGGTCATCGCCAGAAGTTTCCATTGGGGGGTCGTCGTGGTTTGTTTCATTTATTGACGACTACTCCAGGAAATTTTGGGTTTACTTCATGAAAGTAAATCCGAAGTTTTCACCATATTCAAACAATGGAAGGTAATGGTGGAAAAACAGTCAGGGTAAAAAATAAAGATTTTAAGGACTGACAATGGTGGAGAATTTACTTTCATTGAGTTTAATGAGTATTGCAATGATGAAGGGATCATCAGGCATAACACAGTGCGCCACACGCCCGAGCAAAACGGTGTGGCTAAGCGAATGAATCGGACTCTCCTGGAGATGGCCAGATGCATGCTAAGTAATGCTGCGTTGGGCAAGGACTTATGAACAGAGGCTGTTAACACGGCTTGTTATTTGGTGAACCGATCTCCTTCAATGACAATCGAATGTAAAATTCCAGAGGAAGTATGGAGTGGTCAGAAAATCGACTACTCAGGTCTACGCATATTTGGTTGTGAAGCTTACTCTCATGTACCATTAGTTGAGAGAGATAAGTTATACCATAGAGCCAAAAAGTATATCTTTGTTGGTTATGGAATTAGTGTGAAAGGTTATAAGTTATTCAATAAGGTCATCACTAGCCGTGACGTTAGATTCGATGAAAGCTCTCTATTTCGCAAGAATGATCAAAAGGAGCAAGAGAAACTAGAAAAGGTGATCGTAGACGTTCAGATTAACACAGATAATACTTAGGCAGAGACAGATACAAAAATAGAGGTACAGGATCAGGTAGAGCAGCCACCTGTGAGAAGAAACTCACCGCGTGATCACATGTTACCAGCAAGATACAGGGACGACTCTAATATTGCATATGCCCTCATTACAGATGAGGGGGACCCGTCTACTATTCAGAAGGCTCTTGATGAGCATGATGCAGAAAAGTGGAAGGCGGCTATGGACGATGAGATGGACTTGTTGCGCAAAAATCATACATGGGAGCTTGTGGAGCTTCCTGTGGGCCGAAAAACGATCAGATGCAAGTGGTTATTCAAAAGAAAACAGGATTGATACAAAGCAAGGTTGGTAGCGAAGGGTTATGCTCAGAGAGAAGGGAGGATCGACTTCACAGAGATATTCGCGTGGGTGGTAAAGCAGATATCTATCAGATTCATGTTGGTGCTGATTGCCCAATACGATCTGGAGCTGGAATAATGGATGTGAAGACTGCATTCCTGCATTGGGAATGGAAGAGCAGATCTACATGAAGTAACCAAAGGGCTACGAAGTTAAAGGGGTAGAGAAAAAGGTTTGCAGGTTAATGAGGTCGTTCTACGGCTTGAAATAGTCGCCTAGGCAATGGTATAAAAAATTTGATTCTTTCAAGGTGAGTCAGAAATTTACTCGGAGTGAATATGATCACTGTGTCTATTACAAGACACTGAGTGATGGAAAATTCATTATCCTAGTACTGTATGTTGATGATATGTTGATCGTCTGTCATTCTATGTTTGAAATCAACATACTGAAGACTCAGTTATCAGGGACATTCGAGATGAAAGATCTGGGGGCTACAAAGAGGGTTCTCGGCATAAATATTTACAGAGATGGGAAGAAGAGCAGGCTTTAGTTATCACAAGCAGAATACCTTGAAAAGGTATTGATAAAGTATGGGATGGATCAGGCAAAGTCGGTGAGCGTTCCCCACGTGGCTCACTTCAAGCTTTCCTCAAAACAATGTCCTAAATCCAATGAGGAAAAGCAAGTTATGTCTCATATGCCTTATTCGAATGCGGTTAGCAGTTTAATGTATGTCATGGTCTATACAAGACCAGATATTTCATAGGCAGTCGGTGTTGTGAGCAGATACATGTCAAACCCCGACAAGCAACATTGAGAAGCGGTGAAATGACTACTTCGATACATTTGAGGAATAAAAGACTACATCTTAACTTTTGAGAAAACAGGGACAAAGTTGGTAGGGTATGTGGATTCCGACTATGCAAGCAGTATATATTCCAGGAAGTCTACCTTAGGATACACGTTTGTACTAGCGGGTGGAGCAATCAGTTGGATGTCGAAGCTTTAGTCCGTGGTGGCTCTTTCCACGATCGAAGCTGAATATATGGCAATGATTGAAGCGTTTAAAGAAGGTGTTTGGCTCAGAGGCATGATAAATCAGTTGAGACTTCAGCAGGAGGTCGTGCCGGTTAACTGTGATAGCGAGAGTGCTATCAATTTGGCTAAAAATTCTATTTATCACTCACGTACTAAACATATTGATGTTCGTCACCACTTTATCCGACAGGTGCTTGAGGAGGGAGGCGTCACACTGGAAAAAATTCACACCAGCATGAAATCAGCAAACATGCTCACTAAGGTCGTTCCTATAGAGAAGTTCAAGTTCTATACAACTTCTCTGGGCTTGGCGATGGCGTAAAAGAAGGACGGAGTGTACACGAGAAGCATTAATTGAAGCTATGATGCAATGAAGAGATAAGAAAAGAGGTCAAGGAGCTACATGGTTGAAGATTGAAGACTTGGTGGAGATTGTTGTCAGAAAGTCTTCAAGACTATCCGTGCTCGACCGGTCGATTGGACCGCTCGACCAGTCAGTCGTGGGCCCGCTCGACTCAAAGTCCAGCGAGCTCACCTTTTGGTGTCCGGGCCGCTCGACCGGTCGTGGGGATAGCTCGACCGGTCGTAGGGGTCCTTCGACCATTCGTGGCCTCAGCTCGACCAGCCGTAGTTACGCAGATTCGTTTCCGGATTTAATGCGGACTGCGAAAATTTGAGTCGGTTTTCACAGAGGTGCGAAAGGCAAGTTGTCTAAACTACAAATAGGAGTCCCTAGGGCTTTTCTAAGGTATGGAAAATAATTCTAAAGCTTTTTAAAGGGATTCTAGGGTTATTAAAGAGTGTAAGGGTGAGATTCGAGGTTGTTCGAATCGGGTAAGTTCTATCTCTTGTAATTTTCTTTTCATATTGGATTTCTGTCGCTTTGTGCCGCGGTTTTTTCCCGTAGGGGTTTTCCACGTTAAACTTCGTGTTCTTCTGCGATTGCTTATTACTATTAAATTGCTATCCTAGATCTAGATCTATGTGATTCCGCAGTACAAATTTCCAACAAAATTTTGCATCTTACGCCCCCGCCTGTCTCTAGGACAATTCTGTGGGCGGGCCCACTGATGTATTGGTTTATCCACGCCTCCATCCCTCCTCAGGGATCATTTTAAGCTTATTAAGGTATAAGCACAAAAATGAGGCAGATCCAACACGCAAGTGGACCACACCATAGATGCCTGATGCCTCTTGCATTTAATGCAACTGCCATTTAATGCTTTGTGCATTCAATGCAAACCAAGCTTATTATCTGGTGCGGTCCACTTGAGCGTTTGATCTGCCTCATTTTTGTGTACATTGCTTAAAATGATCGGAGAGGAGAGATGGACGGCATGGATAAACTGATACGTCACAGCGGGCCCACCCACAGAACTGCCAGTTCGTGGCTAGACATGGGCGGGGTAGGACGCAATCCGCGTCCTGTTGAAGCTTAGCTTGGCAGCAACCCCGGAACCAGCGTTGGGGGTGCGACCCTGACAGTAAGGCCCACACTTCGATGCATGAAATGCGTATTCACACCGTCCATCTGTTTTTCTAGCTTATTTTAGGACGGCATGGAACGGATACAAATTTCAGGTGGATCACATCACATGATGTTGTGGTCATTAGCTATTAAAAACCTTTTGTGATCCACAAATGTTTTGGATCAAGATGATATTTAGCTTTTTGTCTGTGTAATATTATCAATAGGTTGGATAGTCAAAAGTAATTACGGTGGACCTCAAGAAGATTTTAATGGTGGGCGGTCAGTAACCACCTAAAATTTGTATCTTCTTCATTTATGGGATTAGCCGTAAAATAAACTGGAAAAACATATGGATGTCATGGATATACATTGCATACATCGAGGTGGGCACTACAGTCAAGGTCGCACCCATATTCCGGCACTGATATTGTCTTCCCTTGTCCCAGTATCCATGGCCTTATCAACAGGTTTGATGGTGATGGGTCGGCTGTAGAAAGTTTCAAGGCTGTTTTTACCGGAGGAGAGGGCTCTGGCATGTTTTGACCGAATGAGAGGGAACGAGGAGCTAGAATAGTTTTGTCGTTTTGAAAAATAAGGTGTATGGACCTTATATAACCCTAATGGCAGGCGGCTGGATATCAAACAATGCAAATCTCAGGTGTTTTGTTTTAAATATTTTGAAAGCATGTGTTTACCGTAATAGCCTAAAAATTAATAGGCAGTTATATGCATTAATCTCATATATTTATTATATATTCATGCCGTCCATTCGTTTGCTTGATCATTTTAAGGCTATGAGCCCAAAAATGAAGCAGATCTAACTCTCGATTCGACTGGCCAAAGGAAACGGTGGGTTGCATATCCATGCACCAAAAATCACGTAGTACAAAAATCGTAGCCCTTGATCCGGCAGAATTAATGCCACACTCCACACCAAGAAATTCATGCTCTCACATCTCCAACCATTGAATACATAACCACCCTGATTTTTGTGATCCATTTGAAACCCTAATTAAAATGAATTAATATTTAATTTTTCTTTATTAATAAAACTAAGTGTTTAGCCTAGTTAGTAAAAGCACTCTTAATAGAGGGATATGTTAGTGGATCAATTCCCTACATTGTACGAATTATATTTTTTTTGCCGAATCCATTACAGGAGTGCAGATCCTTTGTTTCCTGGAGTCAGGAACTCCCTGACTCCAGCGTTTTCATTGGTCAACGTCACTGTAAGTGCCACATCATCAGATTTTTTAAATATATTAAAAAAGTTTATATTTCAGTCACTGTAAGTGCCACATCATCAGATTTTTTAAATATATTAAAAAAGTTTATATTTCAGAAAAAGTATAACGCCATTAAATATATTAAAACAGTTTTGCTTGGAAATCAGATTGCATACCGATTACGGCAAGCTCTTGCTCTCACCGTAGTTGGGCCCACCTTGTATGTATGTTGTCTATCCATGCCGTCCATCCGCTTTTCCATCTAATTTAAGGGGTTTAGCCCAAAATTAAAGTATATCCAAATATCAGTAATAAGGTTAAACGAGACAAAGAAAATAGGGTTCCATTAGATAAAGTTACAGATTCTCGTAAAAAGTGATGGACGTTGCCAGACAAAGTGAACCGGTTTCACTAAACGAAGTGACGAGGCTGAAAGACAAAGTGATTGGATTTTATTAAACAAAGTTGTGAGGTTGTTGGACAAAGTGACAAGGCTGTTAAACGAAGTGACGAGGTTCACTAGACAAAGTGATTGGGTTACTGGACAAAGTGATTGAGTTTTACTAAACAAAGTTGTGAGGTTGTTGGACAAAGTAATGAGGCTATCGGACGAAGTGACGAGGTTCACTAGACAAAGTGATTGGGTTACTGGACAAAGTAATGGGGTTTTACTAGACAAAGAGACTATGTAGTAGTAAGACAAAGTGACAAAGGTCTACTATATCAAGTGACGAAGTTCTACTAGACAGAGAGTGACAAGGTTGCTAGACAAAGTGACGGAATTTCACTAAATAAAGTGAAAGAGGTGCTAGACAAAGTGACGTGATTATTGGACAAAGTAACGGGCTTCCATTAGACAAAGTGACGATGTTTCACTAGATAAAGTAATGGGCTTGCCAGACAAATTGATAGGGTTTTGCTAAATGACGAGTTTAATTTTGAATAAAGTGACTTAGTTCCACTAAACAAAGTGACGATGCTATTGTGCAAAGTGAGAGGATTTCACTAGATAAAGTAGTGGCTTGTCAAATAAAATGACGGAGTTTTGATAGACAAAGTGACGGGTTCATTTGACAAAGTGATAGGGTTGTAGCATAAAGTGACGGGGTTGCAACACAAAGTGACGGAGTGCAGTAGACAAAGTGACGGGTTCATTTGACAAACTGATAGGTTGTAGCATAAAGTGACGGGGTTGCAGCACAAAGTGACGGGGTACAGTAGACAAAGTGGCGAGATTGCAGTACAAAGTGACGGGGTTCAATAGACAAAGTGACGGGATTGTAGCACAAAGTGACGAGGTACAGTAGAAAAAGTGACGAGGTTGCAGTACAAAGTGACGGGGTTCAGTAGACAAATTAAGTGACGACGTTGCAGTAGAAAGTGACAGGGTTCACTAAACAAAGTGACGAGATTGCAGCACAAAGTGATGGGGTAAAGTAAACAAAGTGACGAGGTTGCAGCACAAAGTGACGGGGTACAGTAGACAAAGTGACAATGTTGCAGTACAAAGTGATGGGGTTCAGTAGACAAAGTGACGAGATTGCAGTACAAAGTGACGGGGTTCACTAGACAAAGTGACTGGGTTGCAATACAAAGTGACGGGGTTCACTAGACAAAGTGACGTGGTTACAGTACAAAGTGACAAAGTGACGGGGTTGTAATACAAAGTGACGGGGTACAGTAGACAAAGTGATGACGTTGCAGTACAAAGTGACGGGGTTCAATAGACAAAGTGACGAGGTTGTAGTACAAAGTGACGGGGTTCACTAGACAAAGTGACGAGATTGCAGCACAAAGTGACGGGGTACAGTAGACAAAGTGACGAGATTGTAGCACAAAGTGACGGGGTACAGTAGACAAAGTGACGATGTTGCAGTACAAAGTGACGGAGTTCAGTATACAAAATGATGGGGTTGTAGTACAAAGTGACAGGGTTCAATAAACAAAGTGACGGGATTGCAGTACAAAGTGACAGGGTTCATTAGCCAAAGTGACGAGGTTGCGGTACAAAGTGACGGGGTTCAGTAGAAAAAGTGACGGGTTTGCAGTACAAAGTGACGGGGTTCAGTAGACAAAGTGACGGGTGTGGATTGGATTCAGTCGTAATAAATGGTGGGCGTGACTCTCTCCACTATTTTTTGTGGTGGGGTTCACTCAAGTTTTGGATCTGATTCATTCTTTGGCTCATGCCCTAAAATGATCTCTCCAATGGGATGGACGGTGTGGATACAAAACATATATCATAATGGGACCCATATAAATAGGTGACATCACTTCAGTAGCGAGTCTCACTACTCAATGTGGCGCTGAATCCCAGATGGAAACGAAAACAGATTGGCTACTCCCCCTACCACCAGTTCGGTGGTGGTGGTGGTCGGTACTCTGTGGGCCCCACCATGATATATGTGTTTCATCCATTCCGTTAATCTATTTTTACATATAATTTTAGGGGTTGATCCCAAAAATGAGAGGGATATAAATCTCATATGGAGTACACCACAGGAAAACAATGGTGATTGGATATCCATCATTAAAGTCCTCCTAAGGCCCACTGTACTGTTTATATGACATCCAATCTGTTGGTTTGGTCATAAAGACCCAGATGAAGGGAAAAAACAAAGATCAGCTTGATCCAAAACTTTTATGGCCCCCAAAAAGTTTTTAATGGTCAACGTTCATTCAACACTGTTTCATGTAATGTGGTCCACTTGAGATTGGGTTATACCTCATTTTTGGTCTCAAACCATAAAATGATCTAGAAAAATAAATGGACAGCATGGATGAAACACATACATCATGGTGGGCCCACAGAGGACCGAGTGGCAGGGAAGTAGCTAATCTGTTTCCAATGGAAACCGTGGACGCGGATTCACTGGGGAAAGCCTTTTGCATGAAGTTCCAGTCCTGGGAT
Organism: Magnolia officinalis; assembly: GCA_021015155.1. Taxonomy (NCBI): domain Eukaryota; kingdom Viridiplantae; phylum Streptophyta; class Magnoliopsida; order Magnoliales; family Magnoliaceae; genus Magnolia; species Magnolia officinalis. The sequence continues at coordinate 3,091,962 of JAJHSJ010000011.1, read as the reverse complement.
GTATGGTGGAGTCCACCGTGATGTTTATAAGAATTCCAATCCATTCATCCATTTTTAGAGCTCATTTTAAGACATGTAACCAAAAATTAGGATGATAAAAATAAATAAATAAATAAATAAATAAACACTCAACTGGGCCATACAAGATGAACCAGTGGAGAAAGAAATTCCCACCGTTGAAACCTTCATAGGCGTCTTGATGTTTATATATCCAAACTATGTATAAGGTCATTTTTATGAGGATGAAGTGAAAGCACCAAAATATTAGACCGATGCAAAACTTTTGTGGCCATATAAATATTTCAATGGTAGACATTAAATCCCCATTGTTTCCTCTCGTGTGGCCCATTTGAGTTTTGTATACACCATAGTTTTGGTACAATGTCCTAAAATGATATCTAAAAATGGATGAACGGGTTGGATTTATCACAAACATCGCAGTGGGCCCATCCGGAATCCTTACGCAGGATCTTATTGCAAAAGGCTTTAACAGGAAATCCGCATCCCCGTTAGACACATGAAATCGGATTGCGTACCGAGTCTTATCGTATTGAGCAAACTCGGTTGGGCCCACTATGAATTCGTGTGGTTTGTCCATGCCGTCCATCCGTTTTTTCAGATCATTTTAGGGGTTGAGCCCAAAACTGAAGTATATCAAAAGCTCAAGTAAACCATATCAAAGGAAACAGTGGAAGTATTGATTTTCACCATTGAAATGTTTCAAAGCCTCCAATGATGTTTATTTTTCATCCAAACTGTTCATAAGATCACAAAGACATGGATGAATTGAAAAACCAAATATCATCTTGATATAAAACTTATGTGGGCCCCCAAAAACTTTTCAGCGGTAGAATTCAATTCACACTGTTTCAGGTGGTGTGGTCCACTTGATCTTTGGATATGATTAATTTTTGTTGTAAAACCCTAAAATTCAATGATAAAAGAGATGGATGGAGTTGATACAATGCACGAATGACGGTGGGCTCCACAGACTTTACTCAGTATGCTTACCATACTGAGTTACTCAGCACGCAAACCGCTTCCATTTAACGTCTCCGTTATACTTCATATTATATGTACTTTTTTTAATATATTAAAAAAACTGGTGATGTGGCACTTACGTTGACGTGGACCAATGAAAACGCTGGAGTCAGGGAGTTCCTGACTCCAGGAAATAGAGGATCTTCACTAGTAAGTTTTCATCCTTCCTATTCATATTTTTCTATAAATACCTACCTAAAAATCATGGATTCAATTAATGAACACGGTGGGTTTACTCTACATCCATCGTTTTGATCTAAAAGAGGAGTTTTGATCAATAAAAGACTGTTTTGAACAAGTTTTTGTAATAAGGATGATCAACTGTGACAAATTCAGTTGTCTCAATCTAAGGAAATTCAAATTTATGGATCTTAAGGCCAAATTGTGTTTGGCCCATAATTCCTAAATTGATTTGACAAATAAATTTCCTACAGCAATCTGCGAAGTTGTATAACTTATAATAGCTTCTGTCGAAAAATAATTTTCAACTATTAATTGTTGATGCCAAATCTTCATATCTAAGCAATCCTTGGGTTTCTCCAAATTGGACTATGAGAGAAAACTATTGGATAGGTTGGACTAAATTTTATAATCAATGGAATCCATCAAAACTAAGGAAGAAGAAGAGAAACCGTAAAATTTTCAGAAAAACCGAACTGTGTAACTAAACCTATTTGACATTGGTCGATCAATTGAAGTTAATGTTTGATCGATCGAACTAGATCAATTTTTGTCCAGCGACCAAATTTTTAAATTTGTAACTTGGTTCGACTAATTGAACCCGAGGTTCGATCGATAAAGGGAATGCTCGAATGATCCTTTTTTTTTAAAGGAGGGCCAAGCCCCTATGATCCATTGAAGAAATGAACACGAGATGTACAAACTGGAATTTTGGGTGGGCCCCACCCAAAAAGAAGCGGGTCTCACCTATCATATGGACTAAACATCTAAGGAGAGAATGATAAATAAATAAATAAAAGAAAAAAAGAAAAGAGAGCGAGAGAGAGAGAGAGAGAGAGCAGGGCAAAGAGCATAAAACAGTGGAAAAGCCTCCCTGCTAGGAACAGAGCTTCAGGAACGATCCTAGAGGACAACCAAATTAGTCCAGCAAGCAAACCGATTTTTATCGACCGACAAGCAGGGTTCGATCGATCTAAGGTGGCCAAAAGTATCCAAAGATTTAAAGAGTTAATTAAAATTTACATCGATCGATCGAAAGATCGATTGAGGGCCCTCAAGCTGGCTCGATCAATCAACTGCATTGATCGACAATCCCTGTGTTTGTCAAAATCTAGCTAAATTTAAGAAAGTTGGTTGGATCTTCTTGCTTAAGTAAGAGGTGAACCCCACTTGTTGGAATAATATGATTGAATTAGAATATGCTAAATTATTTTAATAGGGATTTGAAGCATAATTTACAAAGTGTTTGATTGATTGAAGGATTCAACCCTATCTTGAATAGGTGAGTGAATCTCAGCGTGCCTCATATATACATGATTAAGATAGATGATTTGATGACTGAGATTGATGTGATTGATCTAATCATCATGTTATATTTCTTGTGTCATTCTTTCTTGATTATTTGTATTTTGAAAGATTTTTGAAATTGATCATACAAACATGTCAATCATTGATAATATGAAAATTCATTATTCCTCTCAAAGAGAGATGTATCTATTGACTACATATGGCGATGCATAGACATTAAGTATACATTACATACATCCATAGAGAGAGCATACACACATTGTGCTTTGAGTTCCCGGGGGATCTCCATGGATGGTTATAACTGACAGATTCGTTGCCAGAAGCCACGATAGTGGAAGCCTACTCATGGAGTAAATGAACTGATTACCCATGCCTACCTAGGTGGATGTCTATAGGGTAAGCTATTCATACTTACCTAGGTGGATGTCTGATGGTGGGTACAATTTCGAGTTGATGGATATCCAACCTAAGCAAGTAGACGATCATCCTACTTAACATACATCTCATGACATACTTGCATCCATACTCATGTTGCATACACATAATATATTTTGGTTGTACTATCTTATATTATGTTATACATGAACTGTACTAGGTTCACTCACTAGCCTGACCAACTAACATTGTGGATCAACAACCATATAGAGACGGAAGATGCATGATAACCTAGTCAGGTGCTAAAAAATGAGGCTGGGTTGGTGGATTGAACTCAAGACCAATGGTCATATTTGACAAAAGACAAATTTGTTGCATTAGACGATTGAATTTATTTGGAGATTTTTATTTAGGAGTTTTAGTTTTCATTTATTCTAAATACTGTTGTTTGATTAAATTTGAAAATGTCTATAGTTATAACCTTGTTAAATGATGATTACTTATTTTAGTTGAATAAAGTCTCAAATGGGTAGACTTAGATTGTTTTTTTTTTTTTTTTTTTTTTTTTTTAATGAATGGGAATGCTATGGAAGAAGTATTATTAAAGGGAGTGGAATAGTTAAATATGTAAATGTTTTTCAAGTTGATGTGTTGACAATCTAGAATATATATATAATTGTACCTCTTAATAATCATATGATAGATAGATTTATGTACACGTAGTATATGAGTTATGGACCGTAACTCAGGTTTGAAGATGCATACTCTATATCCAAGAGAAGTGACATTGGCAAGAATTAAGTGAGCAGTTTATATTCCAAAATTTCAGGCGTGCACGCGTGACGCACGAAAGATCCTTTCCCCATCAATAGTGGGCACCACACACCTAACTGTTGTAGAATAAGCGCATTTCATTTCCCCTAAATTTTATATGCATGCATGAACCGGGATGATTTCTTAAAAGCATAGTTTCTTTGGAGAGAAGAAAAAAGGGAGCAGTGTGTATGCCTTTAGAAACCTATCAATATAAATACATCGAACCTTGCTTGTAGAAGAAATCTCTAATCTGAGTTTTCTTCTGAGAGAAACGTGAGAAGAAAGATGGATGTGTTCTTTGTTGAGCGTGTGTTTCGTCCATTTTGAAAAACTAGAGATACGTTCATTCTCGAAGCTATTTCATCTAGTGGATTGGGTGATGAAGTCCGATGGATCGAACAAGCACTGCAGTTCATGCAGTCCTTCTTAAAAGATGCAGAAGCCAAAAAACAAGGAGATGAACGAGTGAAGAACTTGCCGCAGAACGTGCGCAGCCTTGCATACGAGATCGAAGATGTCATTGACACCTTTCTCTTGAGGATAGAACCACGGAGGCGACCAGGATTGATCGTCTCGCCTGCTTCCATCGTCAGTAGGTTGATAGCTCGCCGTGAGATGGCTTCAAAGTTCAAACTTATAAAGCTTAAAATCAAAGCGATCCCAGAAATAAGGTCAACTGATGCCTTTCAACACGGAGACCCGGGAGAAGGGACGAGCATTGTAAGTCGAAGCCTCCAAGAATGGAATTACACTTCTGTACACGTTCAAGAACGATATGTTGTTGGCTTTGAGGACGACTTGCAAGCATTGGTCGCGCGGTTGACCAATGACAGAGATACGGGACGTCGTGTTGTTTCTCTAGTCGGAATTGGTGGTCTCGGTAAGACCACTCTTGCTAGGGAAGTCTATAACAGCCATAGTGTCAAAAAATATTTCCATGTACATGCATGGATTTCTCTATCACAGGAGTTTGCTGTGAGAGATCTTTTGCGGCATCCATCATAAAAAGTTGGTCGATGCTCCCCGACACGGTGGTCGAGAAAGGTAGCGTTGCTGAGCTGACGGACTTTATTTCGAGGTATCTGGAAGACAAGAGGTACTTGGTGGTATTGGATGACATACGGCAAGGTGAAGCATGGGATGCTTTGAGGTATGCATTTCCCGATTCGAATAATGGAAGCAGGGTTATGCTCACCACACGCAATAAAGTCGTTGCTTTATATGCAGACGCAACAAGCCTGCCATATGAATTACGGTTTCTAAATGAAGACGAGAGCTGGCGCTTGTTCTGTAAAAAAACCTTCCATGATCAAGATGGCATTTGTCCTTCACATTTGGAGGATTCGGCGAAAAAAATTGTGGCCAAGTGTCAACGCCTACCTCTTGCAATCATTGCCATTGGAGGGCTCTTATCAAAGAAAGCAGGAAGCGTGCGGGAGTGGAAGAATGCAATCAAAAACATCAGCATTCGTCCCCAGGGAATCTCCAACATGTTATCTTTGAGCTATCAATTTCTGCCTAATTTTTTAAAACCGTGTTTTGTCTACCTGGTCAATTTTCCAAAGGACCACGAGTTCCGTGCCAAGGAATTAATTCAAATGTGGGCCGCAGAAGGGTTAATTCAACAGAGGCGGGGATTAACAGTGGAGGAGTTTGGAAAAGATTGTCTAATCGAGTTGATTCAGAGAAGTATGGTTCAAGTTGCAAAAGGAAGTTCAAGAGGGAGTATTAAAAGTGTTTGCATGCAAAAATATTTTCGGGATCTCTCCGTATCAGAAGCAGAGAAACATGGGTTTCTCGAAGTTCACTCTGAGAAAGCGAGTGCTCCTTCCACAGCCCGTCGACTTGCAATTCACCATAATGACTTAAGTAAGTACATTTCCTTAAGCCGTTCCACTCCATTCCTTCGTTCTGTGTTTATCTACACCCATGGACGTAAGCTGCTTCAAAGGAAACAAGAAAAGTTTCTCTACAGAGGCTTTAAGTTGCTTAGGGTGCTATGTTTAAATGGTGCATACATAAAAGAGTTACCAAAGGAAATAGGTGAACTATTCCACATGAGGTACCTTGCGTGTAAAGGCACTTCATTGGAAACACTCCCATCGTCCATAGGCAATCTTCCCCATTTACAAACTCTATCTGTATCATCTTTTCACGACATGAAATTACCTGGCACAATCCTGAAGATGCAAGAGTTAGGACATCTTCAAGTGGAGGACGCGGTTAAGTCGACTTATTTGGGATTGGGGGAAAGCTGGAGAGTAATAGAAGGGCATCCAGGGCTTGACAGCGAAAGTAATCTCCAAACTCTAACATGTGTGGAGGCTGGCGAATGGATGGGTTGCTTGGGAAAGCTCGTCAAGCTTAGAAAATTGGGAATACGTTTACACCACGACCGAGCATATGATCAGGTATTGAATGAATTCATCCCCAATATGAAGTGCCTCCAGTCTCTGTCGGTAGTGACGAGGTGCAAATTCTCATTATCGGTACCTCCTCTTTCACAAATTCCTAATTTAAGTAAGTTGCGTATGGAAGGAAAGTTACCCGAGTCTACTGAATTCCCAATAAACCTCACCAAGCTTACCTTGGCACTCTCCTATTTAAAAGAAGACCCACTGGCGATATTGGATAAGCTGAAAAACCTTCGTGTTCTCAGATTGCTTGGGGCTTCATATACGGGAAAGAAAATGGCTTGTGTTGCAGATGGGTTTCGTCGACTGGAATCCTTACATCTTGAAGCATTAGATCAATTGGAGGAGTGGAGTATAGCAAAAGGAGCTATGCCAATTCTTTCACATTTACGGATCGATGACTGCCAGCATTTGAAGATGCTTCCGGAAGGTCTGCAACACGTGACTACGCTCAACAATGTGGAATTGTGGAACATGCACGATGAATTCAAAGCAAGGCTCCAAGGCGAGGGAGTGGATTGGCATAAGATTGGGCACGTAAGCTCCATCGACATTCGCTAGTAGGGCGACATTCCAAGCACCGGCACTTTCTGTCGTCGTGAAAGCTAAATTGGTGAGACTTCTTTCCCCTCTTTATTTTTATTTACCTGTTAATCTATACCTGAAGTTAGTATAATCATATGAATTCATTTTTCTTTTTTTCCTTTTTGGGTAACTTATAAAAAGTAGTCTCATGAATGTTAAATTCTAGTTATATTCTGTTAGTAATTCATACTTTATGAATGCTTTATATTCTTGCTATGAAAATATACTGCTAGCTTCTCTATTTCTTTTATAGTTTGTATCCATGCATCATAAGGAAGAAAAGGTATTTTATAATTTTATTCAGTGTTTAATTTTTTATTTTTATTTTTTTGATAAAAATCTGCATCTTAATTGTTTGAAGAAATGCTTCCACAAAGAATCTTTTTGGGATGAAACCATGCTAGCGGTCTTCAGCTTGGACGTGCGCACATCATTGTATGGTTGTAAGAAATTATTTCATCCATCTAGTTTACCTGACCCTTCTTTGTTGGACCATCATATAAATTCACATTGATTGTATGATCATTGACATCTTTCTTGTTAAATTTGGATTTGTTTGCATTCAATCCATGCTTTGAAGCCTATATTGAATGGTTATTGTATTTCACATCCTAAGCTTGAGATTTGTACGCGTTAGTAATATACCTGCAGCTTGAGTTCTCTATTTGTCATAACCCAAGCAAATCTAATTGGGTGTTTCTCGGCATCCAATCTTCGGCAATCTTTTTCGCGGCCTATTGATGTATTATTTTCTTAATTGTCTTTTCTAGGACATTGATTAACAGATTAGGAGCTTTGATCTGTAAGATTTTTGGAGCATTTTCATTTATGGTAGAGCTTATCAAATCAAAATTTGATATCAAAACTACTGATCGCACTACCTGTAACACATATCAAGACACTATGACCGAATGCACTAGGAACTTATACTTTCTGTTTTATCTATGATTAGTTTTTACAGTTAGGTATATACTTCGACTTCTTTTATAGATTTAAACAACCAAATTCTAACATATAATTTTCAGGTTTTAATCACGATTTCAGTTCCAAATATTTTTTCTCATAGCAGAGATTATGATGACCCACACGTACAAAGCGAGTAGTCGGTGTGAAGAATGGAGAAATGATTACTTGACGGTGATGGGGATGCAGTACCAGTGCATGCTAGCAGTAGCTACATCGAGTTTGAGATTTTCTTTGGTGTTCAAAGCAGTCCAGCTATGCCAAGATGTTTGGATGATATTTTCTAATTATAGCTTGAGAGCATATGTTTTTATATATATAGACGAGTCTTTCAATGGTGGAACCATGTGTTAATGTTTGTTATATGTTTTGTACTCCAATCGCACAAACAGTTCCTTTAATGTATATTATTTAACTGTTGAATTGTCTGCCTGTAATAAATTAGTTCAGTTTTAAAATAAGAAGCAACTTCTTCAGTGTAAGCCTAGGAGGGCTTCCATGACTTTTCATTTTTGAGGTATCATATACTCAGCAGAATTGAGAGTTTCCATGGTGAGCTTGGATTCTCATTTTGCACAATTGAGCCCCTGGTTCAAGGATACATATGTGAAAGTGCAGGTTATGTGGGGCTCTCTCTCTTATTTGGGAAGGGGGCTGCTCTGGCCTATTTTGTTTCTGTGAAGCTGACGTGTGGAGATGGCTAGCTGGTTTCGCTAGATTTTTGCTGATTGCCAGTGCTGTATGTTTGAGCTTGGTGGATGGGTCCGCCATCTGTTTTTGTCAATCCAGCCTTGGGATCAGTTTTGGTTCCTGCTGGTCAGTTTGTTATTGGATGTGGTAGTTGGAGGAGCACAAATGTTATCAACAGGTCCAATGGGGTCTGGGCCGAACGTTTTAGTCGCAGCCTATCCTGCACTCAATTGGGTCGGAGGCTTGTTTTTTTTTTTTTTTTTTTTTTTTTTTTAAATTTCTTGGCAGTGAAATTGGATGTGTTATGGTCTTGCTGTCATTTCGGTAGTAGTCATCCTCTGCTGCTGGCGGGCTTGAGGGCTGTTGCAGGTTGGCTGAAGATAGTGTCAGGTGCTTACTGGAAGATACAGTTCTTTCCCCTGTGGCTATCGGCTTGTAGTTGTGCAGCTGTCTTAGCCGTAGCAATGGCACCCAGCTTGCCAGGTTATCTCAGAAGGTGGTCCGCTTGGGTTTTTCTTTTTCGCTGCTTGGAGAGGATGGTTAGAAGCTCTGTTCTCTGCAGGATGCTGCAGCCTTGATTTTTTTTAATTTTTTTTTTTTCTGTTCCTTTTTGCGTTCCCTTGTTAGGCTATATGATAGGTGAGGCCTTTTTTTTTTTTTTTTTTTTTTTTTTTTTTTTTTTTTTTTTTTTTTTTTGTGGAGGCCACCTGAAAAACTGGTCTGTACATCCTCTGTTCATATCATCAATGAAAAAAAAAAAGTCACTGTTCAAAAAAAAAAAAAAAAACTTTTCTTAAATGGAGCTCCCACATGTACAATGGGTGAAATCTTTAGTACAATATGTTTCAATTTTCAAATATATATCTAAACCGTGTGTGGTGGGTCTCCCTATTAATCGTCTGTGTGCCTAGAAATCCCCTATACTGAAAGATTCTGTAACATGGAATGTTTAGACATTTCTTCAGTGAATGTGAATTGGTGCATGTTTCTTATGGATCAGGACTTTTCCAATTTAGCGGATTTTTTTTTATTGTTGTGGTATGTGGGCCATCTAAACCATCATATCTACAGTCTGAATGACCAAGCAACAAAGCTTGAGCTAAGAGCATTGTACACTCCTCACAACATTTTTTATCCACCTATTTTGGGGCTGGTCTTTCAAGCCTATCTAGACAGGCTTCGGGCAAATTCAGACCCGAGTGTTGTGCCAGGGCATGTTTGAAGTGGGCCCACTCGATGAAAGGCCTAGATCTAACAGTGTGCGAAGAAGCAAACCCTCAAGCCCAAGCAAGTCCTTTGCATGGTTTTAAGATGACTTGGACAAGTCTGATACGAGACGGAGTCCTCCGTTCGACTCAAGGCTTGAAAAGTCAATCCTAATCCTTTTATCAGATAGATGGATTCAACACCTTAATCATTACTCTTAGCTGCAATCATGATGTAGAGCAGGTCGCGGACAGTTTCATGGCCAAGATGCATCAGAAAAGGCCCGGTCGACGACAGAAGTGATCCGGACCGTCGGACCTTAGATCGAGCGTATCTCGCAATCCGGAATGAGTTACCTGACGTAAAATATATGATTTTGGAGTAGAACGAGCTACTTAGCCAACCAACCTCGCTATGCCGAGTTGCGACGCTCGGAATTGCGAAAAACCCCTGTGTCAACGGTCGTTTCCCTGCTTTAATTTAATTTTACTATAAATATTAAGTTTTAGTTTGATTATAACTCTTCATCCATCGGGCTTTAGGAGTTGCGCCAAACGTGAAAAGAGCTTAGAATAATTAGGAGAACGGTTTGGTAAAGCCAAATAGGACACTTACTATTTTTGGCCGAAAACCTTGCGCACTAGTAGACATCACGACTGTCTATAAATGTAAGTTTACTATTTATAGTAAGTCGTGGATTCTAGGAGTTTTAGTTGTAGTTTGATTCTGATTTCTTTCTCATTGCTTGGTACTCTATTTAAAGGGTTGTGAACTCGTTTTTAGTCATGAATTAAACAATTTTGAATTTCTTAGAATTTATTTCTATTTTCTGCTTTCTTTCCTCATGGATTCAAGAAGTCTCTGTGAGGAGTCCAAAAGAAGCTCCGTAGATTCGAGTAGTTATCCTCATCACGTTCATCCCTGCGTCAAATCAGAATCCTTTGGAAACGAGAAATAATATTATTGTTGTGTAATGTATTTGAGGATTTCACTTCCTATCCACAAACAGATGCCCATTTTCCAGAATCCTATCTTCTAGGGTGATAGTGGAAGTTATCCCAGCATGCTTCATTTCATGTTCCTTTCAGGGCATCAACAATTTCCTTACTTCTTTATCCTTTTTCCCCCTTTTAGTGCTGGGTAGGTAGGGATTGACCCTGGATATCAAAATCTCAACAATGAAAGATTCCAGTACTGTTTACTCTTTCTATAGAGATCAATGTAGCAATGGTAATCTTCCAGCTCTCTCTAGCTTCTCAATAAACTGGCTTGTGTGTTCAAGGGACTGCTCAAACCCATACTTTTCGGAAGCCTGAAATAAAGAGAGAAGAAAAAATAAATGTCAGATGTAGTTAAAGCATAGAAGGAGATGTTATTACTGTTGGGAATAGAAAGGGACTAGTTCTAAAATTCATCGACCATTTGCTTGTTTGATTTAAATAGAACACAGAGAAAAGAAGCTGCTGGATTTTGAACTCACAAACTTCCCTTTAGGAAGAAAAGGCCAACCACAGGTTGTTGACTAATACTTCAATCTATATATATTGTTTTTAAAATTATTTAATAATTTACAATAATATTTTTAAGTACTTTTATTTTTTGTGGGATTTTTCTCATAATATCCCAAGAAAAACCTCAAATTTTGAAAACCTCCCAAGAAGTTTCCTGGCCAAAACTCACGGAGAAATGTCACCATATTCACATGCAAGTCTCTTATGCATGCCTTTCGCATATTTCCACGACGTTTATATGATTCTTCAATAGAATCTGGACTTCCTAACAAGTTTTTGGATCTAGAATATGATGTTTCAAGAACTTAGTCTAACTTGGATCAAATCACCAGTTTTGCTTGAGCCCGCTCACAATTCTACACATGACCACACTTGCCAACCTGGCACCTGTTGTGGACGCCAAAGGGACATGTGCAGGTAAGCATGTCCGGCCAGGAGCGGATTGGCTGGTGTACCACACACTACCAACCTAAGCTGGTGTGGGTACGTGTCGTGTGAAGGCGAGCATTGACGCACCTCGAGCGAACGGTTCAAAGGAGATCAAAGTTACATGAGCCCCACGATGACATATTTATTATATCCATACTGTTAATCCATTTGGCGAGATCATTTTAGGTCTTGATTCCAAAATTGAGTCATATCCAAATCCCAAGTGGACCACACCACATACACTGTTAAAACATTCATACGACCAACCATAACATTTATTTTCCATCCAATTTGTTCATAAGGTCACACAGACCTGGATGAAGAGGAAAAACAAATGTCATATTGATCCAAAATTTCTGTGACCCCCAAAAGTATTTCAATGGTAGACGTTCAATCTCCCATTGCTTTTGGTTCACTTGATCTATGGATCTATCTTATTTTTCGGCTCAAGCCTTACGACGAGCTTGCCAAGCAGACGGATGGTTTGGATATAACTCATACCTCAGGATGGGATCCACGGAACTTAATGACTTCGACACGGCCAGGCCGGTGGTGTGGTACACCAGCCAATCCGTTTCCTGTCCGGCCATTTCTAAAAGGGAAACGGATTGGCTACTCGCCCTGCCATCAGTCAATGGCTGGTGGTCGGTGCTCTATGGGCCCACCAAGATGTATTTGTTTCATCCATGCCGTCCATTATTTTTCTAAATCATTTTATGGTATGAGACAATACATGAGATATATACTAATCTCAAGTGGACCACATTACAGGAAACAGTGTTGAATGAATGTCCAACATTAAAAACATTTTGTGGGCCATAAAAGTTTTGGATCAAGCTGATCTTTGTTTTTTCCCTTCATCTGGGTCTATATGACCTAATCAACATTTTGGAGGTCAAATAAACAGTACAGTGGGCCTTAGGAGGATTTTAATAGTGGATATCCAATCACTATTGTTTTCCTGTGGTGTGGTCCACCTGAGATTTATATTGCTCTCATTTTTGGCATTAAGCCCTAAAATGATATTTAAATTGGATGAACGGCATAGATGAAACACATACATCATTGTGGGGCCCACAGAGCACCGACCACCAGCCACCGGGCTGGTGGCAGGGGGAAGAAGCATGTGATAACTTGCAAAGCCCATCAAATCACAAATATTGTTCTTTGGAAGTTCCCATATCACATGGGTTGTACTTCCCATAACCAAATAAGAGGTTTGCTAATCCTAAGTGCATGAATGACTTACGCCTATATACCGCATATATTAAAGCTGCAAATGAGTTCGAGATCGAAACTGTCCATCATGAGGTGGGTCCCACCATTTAGTGCCAAAAACAACCCAGTTCAGTACTCTTCAGGTGGACCACAATGTTAGAAACAAATGGTGGGTTAGAAAAACGTTGCCATGTCTTTTTTAGCTGTCCATTTGTTTCAAAAAAATAAATTAAAAAATTTGTGGCCTACCCGGTCATTGGATCAGCCTGATTTTTTGGCATGGGCATGTAAATAGCGGGAGCCGCCTGATGGAGGGCTTCGATTAAATTACCATAAGAATTCGGATTTGATCCTCAACCTGAACTTTTGCACAGTATAGTTGGGTTTTCAGTTCTAACAAGTGGGCCGATGGTTCGGTGATCCAGACCATGGGTCTCCCGTGCGCCGCATTTGGATCGACTATGCCCCAAAAATCTCCTGGATAGGACACTCCTAGAGTTTCATTTCATAGCCTACAAATACAAGATTGAAAACAAAAATAACAGGAATACAAACGGTCCACATTAAACTGAAAATAGGCCCAAGATTTGGTGGCTGGGATCTTTACAATATGGGGGAGGTTTGGGGCATGGTCAATCCAGGGTGACATGACAGACCATTGGTCTGGACTAGTACTGATCCATGGGCCCAGTTATCAAGTGAAACATGTGCTCCTCTTCCCTTCCCTACAACAGAAAATCACTCTAAATTCTCCCCAATCTAGATCATACCAAGGTTTTGAATATATCTAACGGGGGTGTATTATCCAGGCCCAAAGAAAAATAGCCCCCATTGGTCTGGAGTACTGATCCATGGGCCCAAGTTATCAAGTGAAACTTGTGCTCCTCTTTCCTTCCTTACAACAGAAAATCACTCTAAATTCTCCCCAATATGGACCATACCAAGGTTTTGAACATCCGTAACAGAGTGTATCAGCCCAAAAGAAAAATGCCGGCCAGTTCACCATACAATATAGCGAACTAGCCAAAAAATGATTAATAAAAGCTATTGTTGTTCGCGTCCTTTACATGGTATTCGAAACTGCTGCCAGATTCAATCCACAACTAGCAAGAATTGGAGGAGAAATTTCATGCCCAATTTTTCTCCAGGAACAAAGACATAACCATGGCCGATCTGCACGGTTCCAGCAGCTACCTAGGAAACCGTGCGAAAGTTATATTATGCGATTTAAGTGGGCGAAAAGCCGCTATAAAATAGTTATGACCAAGGCCGAATTCGTGCAACTCGCACAAGACGGTCTAGAGTACAAACTTCGCAAGAAGTTCATGAGCACGTAATTTGCTAATATATATGACCTTACTAAGAAGGTTTCTCGTTATGAGGAATTGTTTCAAGAGGGGGCTATGCAAGCAAATTCATCAGTAGGAATGTATTACCATCATCCTAATTACGAAATTGTGATTGCCAAAGTAGTAGGTAAAAGGTCATTAGTATGCTCGGCGTTAGTCAAGGGAGAATTGCCACCCCTACTGCGCAGAAAGCCCAGAAAGTATATACTTTTGATATTACTCAGGCTGAAGAAATCTCTGACTTCATGTTGCAAGCAAAGTTCATCAAGGTTCCTATTAATCACAAAATACATTTGGCCGATGAATTATAAAAGGTTGAGTATTGCAAATGGCATGGATCTCGATCTCATTCCACTAACAAATGTGTTATTTCCAAGAATCTTATTCAAGATTACATCGACCATGGATTGCTGAAATTTCTGAAAAATGAAAAGGAAGCCATGTTAATTGATACCGACCCATTCCCGGCTAGTGATCCAAGCTTTGATCACACAACTCTCCGCACGAGACCCTGTTTCCGCACCGACTTCTCTGCCTTCCGCAATTGCTGTGAAAAATTAAAGTCTCCCGTGTAACTGATGGGATCCACTGATCGATTGTTGAAACGTGATCCATCCCGACCACAAATCTCATGTTGTCTAGTTAGGCTATGACTTCAAATTTGGGGTATATCCTCTAATCAGGTAGCCCACAATTGAAGCAGGAAGATGGGTAAAACCATCTTTAAATCCGAGTTTTGTCGCCCGCTGTCGCAGGACACTGTTTAGATCTTTTGTTCAAAAAATAGGTGGGGCCCACTTCTGATGTCATTCTCGGAGATCTACTCCGCTCATCATCTTCTTACTAACGTGTAAGCCTATGAGCCAAAGTACGAAGTAAATTCAAACTCTATGTGGGCCACACCATCCACCTGTGACGAGGCACTACCCACCGTGGAAGCAAACCTCTGTTCTCCCTTATGTACATGTATATGGAGTTTGTTTATTTACAAATTTGTCACTCTCTCTTCTAGGAACTTCTGTCATTCGTTCCTCCCTACTGCACCGTCCAAAAAAAGTGAAATTTTACCACAAATTCTCATTTCTTAAGATCTTTCAACCGGTTAAATTTGGCCCCAATTTGCCAATAATGGCCGAGATGGTCCTTTAGTGGCTAATACACTCCGTTGGACCACTTCTACAAAGATCCGAGGACTAAAATTTTACGTATACAGTTAATTTATGGCCCTCAAGCCAGATATAGAGTTTCGAGCCGCAAGGAGGGTGGGAACCCTGTGATCTTGCATTCAAGATAACTTTCAGGTCACTTGAACTTCAATCACTTGATTTTTTCGAATCTCTGGCATGTAAATTCTTCGATCTCGGTCCCCTGAGGTTCGTGCCTTACCTTAGTGATTTCTGAGCGTTAAATATAGGCTTTTAGCACTCTTTTAAGTCAAAACCCCTAAATTCGCCTTGCAACCAAAAACATGATTAAACATTAAGCATTATCATGTTCATAAAACTATGTGATAATTGTGGTCTAATATGCAATATTTGACCCTCAACAGCTGGTATGGAGGTAAACACTGTCATTGCTGATTTGAGGGATCGTCCGAGACCAAAAGTTAAAATCGATCTGGAAAATATGCGAGGAACGCTCGACTGACTCACACTAAGACGGCGATTGACACCTCATTAGAGATGTTAGAAATTAAGTTGATATATATATATATATATATATATATATATATATATATATATAGAGAGAGAGAGAGAGAGAGAGAGAGAAAGAGAGAGAGAGAGAGAGGGTAATGATCTCCTACCGTAAGGAATTTATGCGTGAGCCTTCATGTAAGCCGTAAGATGAGAAGAGAGGCTGGGATTCAGCTGCATTGAGAGAGGAAGAGTCTTAGAAAAAAAAAAATAAAAAAAAAAAGACTCTCTTCTACACTTAAGGAAACACTCTTGGAATTGTAAGCAGATTTCACCTTTTGTTGGAAGATCCTGTGCAAGGATTTTGTGTGGGGCCCACTATGATGTTTGTGATAAATCCAACCTGTCCATCCGTTTTTCGAAATCATTTTAGGACATGTGACAAAAAATGAGGAGGATCCAAAAATTAAATGGGCCACATGAGAGGAAACAGTGGGGATTTAGTGACCACCGTTGAAACATTCATATGGCTACAAAAGTTTTGTATCAGTTTATGTTCCTGGTGTTTTCATTTCATCTCACTGAAAATGACCTTATAAACGGTTTGGATGGAATATAAACACCAAGGTGGAGCCTACGAAGGTTTCAACGGTAAGCATTCTTTTCCCCACTGTTTCATCTCGTATGGCCCACTTGAATTTTGGATCCTCCTCATTTTTGGTATAATGTCCTAAAATGATATCTAAAAATGAATGGACGGGTTGGATTTCACACAAAGATCACAGTGGGCCCCACACAGAATCCTTCCGCGTGATCATATATGTGTTGTTTATCCACACTCCATCCATTTTTCTAGCTTATTTTAGAGCATGGGCTAAAATAAAGCAGATCCAAATCTTGAGTAGGGCATACTCATTTTTAGGCAGATTGCCAATGAGCTTGTGCCCGGGGTTGTGTGAGGTCACAAAAATGTCCATGGCTGTTTTGCAAGACCGCAATGTTGTGGTTCGATTTCACAATTCGGTCACATGGTTATTATGGAGCACAACCTTAACTAAAGCAAGAGGCTTAAGGTACATGCTTGCTCCTTCTGGATTTTTAGTTAAGGTTGTGCTCCGTTGCGCTAAATATCATTACATTTCATAATATTTTGCACCAAATTAGTTTCATTAATAATGAAAGTTAATGACATTTGGTGAAAGCAAACCTACAACCTAAACTAATAGGAAAGATAGGAAAAAAAATTAAGTATAAAGGTGAAGAAAGAGCAACCTAAGGTTGTATTCTTTCTTGACTTTGTCAAGTTATTTTCCATAAAATTTATTCATAACCCCTCCTAAATAAAAAAGAAAAAAAAAATGATATCTAAAATTATCTAGAAAAACATATAGACGGCATAGATGAAACACATATATCATGGTGGGGCCCACGTAGCACCCACCACCTGCCATTGGCTGGTGGCGAGGGAGTAGCCAGTCCATTTCCCAAACCCATGGGACATGGATTTCCTACTAAAGCCTTTCCCATGAAGGGGACATCGTGACTGGCCTATCTTTCTAAAAACAATCTTTTACATCCATTTTAAATGCTATCAACTGGATTATTTATTTCATCTGATTAGGATGCATTTCTCAAATTACAATGCATTGAATGTAATGGACGTTCCGGACAGTTCATGTGGATGTCACCAAATCTAAACAAATGCATGAAAAGGTTCCCATCTCATCCCACTAGATCATTACTCAGTGATTTATATATTGTTTTAAAAAAATCAACAAAAAATAAAAAATTGGGACCTTCAATTAAGGAGAAGTAATCTAGTCAGTTCACTATATGGAAACCTTTCCATGCATCTAATTGCATCTGGACTTGTTGGCATCTTCATCACCATTCTTAACCGTCCATTAAGTTTAGTGTTCTCTTCATCCATTATTATGTAAAAATCACAGCAATCTGGTAGTCCCGATCATCCTTACCTGGGCCCATCCACTTTTGCACGACACTAACTTTGTGGTTTTGGATCATCCAATCAGTAAAGAGTGGAATGGATCTAATGAACATCGTAGATGTATATGTGCATGCCAACGAGTCAAAATGCAACTAGGTGCATGCATGGAAAGCTTTCCATACACTTAGCACACTGTATATCATTTCTCTCCACTATAAAAACAAGATCAACAACAACGATACATTCTCCGGGGAAAGACAATCCGTACAACTAAGAAATAGGTCCCCCGTGAGTGCCATGGAAAAGCATAGCATACTACAAACCATACTTACACGTTCTATCTATTGATAGATAAAACCATAGGTGATCAAAGGTCTATATTCAAGTCCATGTTCCAAATGGCTAGGATAATGTGTACCACTAAAGAGGAAAAGGGTCCCATAATAATCCACATAACACGCCCGGCGTACTATGGATTCACTTTGGTAGTCCGCGGAATACCTACCTTTTACACTACATCTAAGGCCCTGGGAAACCGGAGAGAGATGAGGGGGAAAGCGGTTGAATTTTCAAATGAATACAGACTCGTGGAGTAGGGTGTGTTTGGATCGCTCGTTAAGCTTTTACTATATCGTATTGCATGGAAGACCCCGTGCAAATAAAGTATTTTGGGTGGTTTGTTGGAAATAGCAGCTGTAATCATAAGTGTTTGGATTAGCTGTGTTTAACCCACGGAAAAAACCTATGTTACTGTACAAAACATGCGATCGATCATGAGTATTACATAAAAACTGAACCAACTAAGAGTTACTTGAATGAACTCATTAAAGCTATAAGGCATCAATTATGAGATGAGCTGAGCTCGAAAGACTATTAATACCGAGCTGAACTATTCCAGGGCAAAGCTCCGCAACGTGACTTACTTGCCAAGCCAACCTGATCGATCCCGACCTGAGAAGTGGGATATTCAGAGAGAGTCCCACCTCATACCAAGGAGGGATCTGTCAAGATCCTATCCGAAGATCACAACAACTGAGGTGAGCTCGGTGATATTTTCATAAGCAGATCCCAATCTAAGGACCTTTCAGCGTACATGGTGTATCCTATCCAGATATGTGAGATTACCGTATCCCTCTAATTAAGATACACAAGCTCAAGAGTCGCCTAAGAACCATATAAATACATCTATTGTTAATGGGATGAAGTACGCACACGAAACTCCAACTAGAGTTTCGTTTTCATGATAAGTGCCTTTAAGTGACTTAAGCTTCAGAGGGTCCCCTGCCATAACTGGCACCCCATCGTCTTTTATATACTCTTGGTGCAGGTATTTTCACACCCTCAGGCGTGATCCAATCCATCCAAATTCAAGTAACAACAACTCGAATGTTGCAAACGCTGGTTTGCCAAGAAATGCAACATATTTGACATGGACGTAAGGGCATATGGTACACAAGCACTAGTTTATGAAAGGCCGATTAAATTAAATAAAGAATCACCACTAATGTGGGTGGGACCCCTAACAGTGGGGCCTATGTGATGTACGATACTACATCTGTTGTGGGGAAAAACATAGTTGGTCCATCACACAAAGAAATCAACGCCATCTACAAGAGGTATGTCTCTGAGGTGGGCAAGCTCCTTTGAGCTTTAGGGGTTGGTGAGGTTCAAGCATGGGAGCCACCAGCCGATCAAGCCGAGCTGTCAGAGGATTGACTTAGTAGGAAGGACTCTTCTCAATAAGACTATCTTTTTCTTCTTCTTTAAAAAAAAAAAAAAAAAAAAAAAAAAAAAAAAAAAAAAAAAAAAGAAAAAAAATTACACACACCCCATGGGAGAGCAGCTCAGGTTCAGAGCCTTGATCTCACCCGACATCCTCAGCTGACTAGGTCGACCCCTGCTAAAGGCGGTACAAGAAATCCAATTTCTGATTTGATTATGGTCGAGTATCTCTCTAATAAATCGGGGGTAAGAATTTCGGACATTTAGGGATACTCTAGCTAGCGTAGCTGAGAAGGATTCAGAAGCCCTAACATTCTCCGATGCCCATTATAAACAACAACAATCCATTAAAAGAGGGGTATAAGACACTTGAGCACTAGCCTCCATTATTGAGTTCACCATTAACAAAGCCTAACTTAAGCATCTAAGGGTCCACCACCACCCTCCCCGGCTGCTTATCTTCTTCCTAATTTTCACAGGTCCAGCGAAGGATAACGATAGGAACTCCATAACTGCACTGACCTCATCTGTTTGTCGGATTCCAGTAACAATAGATTGGCGTTGTCTGTGGGAACCGACGAGCCATGTTCTCACCATTTTCATCTAAACCATCTCCAATCTTATCTTCGGTGGCTAAGAAAAGAGGGAAGGCTCCGGCCAAATCCTCCCATCAGATCTCGTCCAGGGAGGACCAAGCTTCCCGATCACCTCCTCTCTCTCAGCTGCTCTCGCAAACTGTAGTCCAAAAATCTCGAAATCCAATAAGACAGCTCGGTTCCCTTGAGAAACAGGTCAAAGCTCTGGCCAATAACGTGGACCGTATCATGAAGCTATTAGAAAGACAGCAAGCCTTCCCGGCTAACCCACACGAAGGAGTGGAAGCAGAAACCGAGCAGTCCCACCCTGAGCAGCGTCGGGAGCATTTGCAAGCAGGAGAAAGTTTTACTACCCCGGATGAGTCTCGGGCAACTACCGAACTCGCGGAATTCGACATGTGTCATACCCTTGATGAGGGTGACAGGCTTAAGGAAAGAAACCCCATGAAGCCATAGCGGAGAATGAGGTCCCCTTGGAGGTGAAAATCAAAGAGATTAAGGACCATATCAGAGGCGTTCAGCAAGTGTATCGAGTGAAGGCCCATGTATTTGTGGACGCCCTCCTTGAGTAGACCAAGCCTCCTTTCACTAGCGACATATGCAGGCCCAGCTACCACCCAAGTTCAGGATACCCGGCATGCAACTCTATTTAGGTTCGGGCAACCCTGCCGAGTACTCGGAATCCTTCCAAGCATGAATGGAACTAGATGATGCTTCTAGACCCGTAATGTGAAGGGCGTTCCCCCTGACTCTTACTAGAGCAGCACGGAAGTGGTACATGAACCTAAAGCCCAAGACCATTAGCTCATTTGCCCAGCTAAGCTGGGCTTTCAACACACAATTTATTGGAGGCAAAGATATTCATAAGCCGACGACCCACCTTCTTACAGTTACCTAGAAGGACAATGAGTCGCCAAAGGAGTACATCATTTGATTCAACGTCGAAGCTGTCCAAGTGAATGACTACTCCGACGAGGTAGCCCTTATGACTATAATGGTCGAGTTTAAGCGAGGGAGATTCCTCTTTTTACTAAGCAAGAACCCCCAAAAAACTCTGGCCGACCTGATGAACATGGCCCGGAAGTATACAAATGCCAAAGAACTATTTGGTGCCTGTAAAGCGCTAAGGATAAGAGCAGCTCAGCGAAAGACAAGAAGATGAAGAATGGACCTAGTGCCAACCCCAAGAGAAAAAGAGAAGACGACCAGGGAGGGTGCACCTCGGGCTCCTTGAATTTCTTAGAGACAATTTCATCGGTATACTCCACTGAACACCACACACGAGCAGGTGCTCATGGAGGTCAGAGACAAGAGGATTTTGAAGTGGTTGAACAAGATGTGGTCCACTATAGAGAAGAGGGACAAGTCCAAATATTGTTGCTTTCATTGAGATCATGCCCATAATATGCCGATTACTTTGACCTCAAGGAGGAAATTGAGTTTCTCATCCAGAGTAGCTACCTATGCGAGTTCGTCGCTAAGCACTGAGAAGACTAACCTGCTCCTCGATAAGAACAGTGAGAAGAGCGTAATGTCAATAAGCCAGCAAGAAAAATCTGCACAATTTTCAATGGACCATCCTAAGGGGGAGACTCGAACAGAGCACGTCGAGCTTATGCTCGGAATACTAATCTTATTGGCGGGTCATTCAGGTCAACCTCACCAATCAACCTAGGAAGGAGCCTAGGGTGGAATCATGCACGGTCGCCTTCACTGAGGAAGACGCTAGGGGGATCCAACACCCCCACAACGATGCATTGGTGGTCACCATAACTGTGGTCCAACCACAAAGTACACCGAATACTTGTGGAGATAGGAAGCTCGGCAGATATCTTATATGGAGTCGCGTTCAACAAGATGGGGATAGGCAACTCAATACTACGACCCATGCAAACCCCACTGCTTGGTTTTGCAAGAGCTTTTAAGTGCAATTTCACATTATTATTGTTGTTGGGGCCATCAAATTTTTTATTGGATTCATCTTTTATATATTCAGTGAAATATGAAGGCTATCACCTCATGGATGGAGGCGATTATAAAGAACCAAATTTGGAGAGGCCAGGGAAACACCCAGCCCAATAAGGCCCTGATGTGGCGAGATTTGATTGGTTTAGCCATGTGTAACATTCAGTTGAGTAAACCACTTTTAAACATGCCCAATCAAATCTTGCCACTTCAGGGCCTTACCGAAATCTGCTTGCCTGGCTTCACTCATGAATCTGGTCCCGTTTTATAAGCACGGTGTAAATTAAAAACAGCATTGTGGATGATTCCGGTCCCAGAAAAGTCTTTTGATACTCGGTAGAGTGTGATGAATGATACACAATATTCCGATCAATTTTCTCAAAGTTAGATGCATAAGAATAAGAAATTACACTCATTTGATTATCTAACTGTTGTGTGGACATTTATTGGACGGTTAAAATAGAATATGACCCAATCTCTGCATTTAAACAAACAAGTACCCACTAATCAGTAGTTAAGATTGCTGAACTAATCTGATTTGGGACTGAATCAGCGACAGCCGGTCCCACAATTTAGCTCGTTTAACTCTAGTTAATGGATGTCATATGGCTAGTTTACAGGTGAATGTGAAGCCCCAACACCATTTCATTATCAGCTCATTTCAAGGTATGTTTAAAAAAATGAAGTAGATTCAAATATCAAGCGAACCATACTACGAAAAATAGTAGTCATTGAAGGCCATCATTAAAAACTTTCTAGGGTCCCACCAAAATGTTTCTTTGCCATCTGACCCGTTGATAGAGTTACTTACATCTAAATGAAAGCAAAACACAAATATCAGATTATCAAGAGCTTTTGTGGTCCCAAGAAATTTTTAATAGTAAATGATCATCATTTCCTGTGATATGGTCTGCTTGGGACTTAGATCTCCTTTATTTTTTGAACCATGCCCTAAAATGAATAAACGGTGTAGATATAAAACAAATATATTATGGTGGGCCCGAAGGTCAAGAAATACCTGAGCCGGAGACGGATTGGCTACTCCCCCTACACCAGCCCCGTGGCTGGTGGTCGGTGCTCTGTGGCCCCCACCATAATGTATTTGTTTCATCCATTCCGTTCATCCATTTTTACGGATTCATTTTAGGATTGATATAAAACATGATAGGGATGTAAATCTCAGGTGGACCACACCACAGAAAACAATAATGATTGGATATCCACCATTAAAATCCTCTTAAGGCCCAATGTACTGTTTATTTGACATCCAATCTGTTAATTGGGTCATAAAGACCCAGATGAAGGGAAAAAATAAATATCAGATTGATCCGAAGCTTTTATGGGCCCCAAAACGTTTTTAATGGTCAATGTGAAACAGTGTGATCCACTTTAGATTTCGATATACCTCATTTTCTCTCCCATAACATAAAATGATCTATAAAAATAGATGGAAGGCATGGATGAAACACATACATCATGGTGGGCCCACAGAACACCGACCATCAGCCATTGGCTGGTGTGACGGGGAGTAGCCAATCCGTTTCCGCTCCCACGGCCAAGGCAATCTTTTGAAGGTTGGTGGGCCCCTCTCTGACCAGCACGTGGGGTCAATGAAGTGGCACGTGTGGGAGCCTCACAGAATTCGGTGTTACCCGGCAAACACCTAATCCGATCCGGTAAAAATCAGGTTGGCCCACTGATTGATTAGCGGCGCGTGTGTTTTGAAATTTGACCGTTGGCAATTTTATTTAAACCTCTGCAATTTTCAATTGGACATCCGACCCACTTTTATTTCATACTTTCTAGGTGGACTGGAATTGTCTAAACGCTCAAAACTCTGTTGGGCCACCACGTTGCATACGTGAAATCTACTCCGTTCATCTGAAAATCCTTATCAGTGTGGGCTGCACTTGATGAATGATGCACACCATTGCAGACACACACGCAAAGCTGTGGTTGGGATTCGATCCCTATTGTTCCGTATGGTGTGGTCCACCCGAGTTGTCTATATGGCTGATTTTGTTTTGACGTCCTAGAATTGAGGAGCAGACCTGATGGACGGAGTGGATGTCACACGGACAACGTGGTGGGCTCACAGTTTTTGGGCCCACAGACGATCCCGCTCCTTTCTAAGTTGGCACGTGTGCTTCGTGTAAAAGTGGATGTTGATGTGGCTATCATCACGTCGGGGGCCTGTCGAGTTCGGTCAGACCCTGACAGTGGGCCCACCTTGATCTTGATGTGTGTTGTATATCCATTTTATATCTGTTTTTATGGATAATTTTAAGGCATGGACCAAACAATCTGTAAGATCAAAATCTCAGGAGGACAACATCGGACGCGGATTAGCTACTTGAGTAGCGAGATTCACTTACTGAAGTGACGTCACAAAGTTCTGTGGGTCCCACCATGATGTATGTGTTGTATCCACACCGTCCATACATTCGGAGAGATCATTTTAAAGCATGATTCAAAAAATGAGGTAGATCCAAGGCTGGAGTGGCCCACCACAGAAAACCGTGGAGAGAGTGACGCCCACTACTAAAAAGTTCTAATGGCCACAAAAGCTTTCGATCAAGCTGATATTTGCATTTTCCCTTCTTTTATGTCTTCGTTGACACATGAATAGGTTGGATCTCAAATAAACATCATGGTGGACCTTTTTCAACAGTGGTCGTCACTCTCCCCACTGTTTTTTGTGGTGGGGTCCACTTGAGCCTTAGATCTTCCTCTTTCTTTGGATCATACCTTTAAATGATCTCTCAAAATGTATGGACAGTGTGGATATAACACATACATCATGGTGGGGCCCACGAAACTCAGCCATGTCACTTCAGTAGAACGGCTACTATTGAAAACCTCCGTGGATCAACCGTAATGGCCATTTGCCATGCAACCCGTTGATAAGGTCATACGGACCTGAATTATCCGTAATGGCCATATGCCATGCAACCCGTTGATAAGGTCACATGGACCTGAATTATGGTAGTTCACAGGTATCAGCTTATCTTGATTCAAAACTTTTGTGGTCAATCAGTACTGTTTCCCAAGGTGTGGTCCACCTGATATTTGGATCTGCTTCGTTTTTGGCTCTATGTCTTAAAATGGGATGAACTGCGTGGATGTACAACACATCCGTCGAGGTGGGCCACGGCCACGACCTGACCGAACTCGATTTAGGTCTCGACTGGGCTAAATCCGCGCCTGGCTATCAGATGTTAGTACCGAATCGTCGACCACACCTGTTTCCAGCACACACACACACACAGACTATATGTAAAATCCAATCCGTCTATCGTTCTAGAGGAATTATTTTCACCGTATAGACAAAATTTCAGACTAATATAAAAGTTAGATGGGCCACAAATTATGAGAATAATGAAAAATTGCTACCAAAACCTCTAAACGTTCAAATGCTGGGCTGCATGGGTTGTATCAAGATGATTTTCTATCTTCTCTTAAACCTAGTGAGTTATATAGTTACAATGGTGACCCCACACACAAACATAGGGATCCATGAATCTAGATGATTTTTAGGCCCAAGATCTTTAATTGAGAACATTCACATCATGTTGGACGGACTAAATTTTACACATAAAATATAGTAAGCCCTACAGGGTTGGGTGTGTTTACCCGTTGGGTAAAACAGCTGCAGAAGAAAGGATTCGAAAGTGGTGGTGGAAAAGCTAGAGAGGTCCCTAATAATGTATTTATTTTTCATCGCTTTGGATATGACAAAAAAAAAAGAAAGCGAGGCTGCTCCAGAGCTCAAGTTTATAGCATCACATAAAATAATGAGGTTTGAATGCTTACCTTAATAGCATCACAGCTCAGCAAAGTTTATTTTGCCACCCTGTTTATATAATCACATCAAAATAAATATCAGCTTGATCGAAAATATCTGTGCCCACATAAGTTTTCAATGTTAAGCATTTAATCTACGTTCTTTTCAATTGTGTGGTCCACTTGAGCTTTGGATATGTATAATTTTTGGGACCATTCTCTAAAATAAGTTGGAAAAATGGATGGACGGCATGGATATAAAGAATACAACATGATGGAGCCTACATATCTTTTCCACCAGCGACTTGGGTCGTGGAGGGGTCACTACCCAATCCGAGACTTGAGTAATACCCGCTTACCAAAGGGCGCGGATTAGATACTGACAAGGCGTAGCCAAATCACTGCTGAAGTGACGTCACCAAGCTCTGTGGACCCCACCATGATGCATGTGTTCTATCCATACCGTCCAACCATTTGTAGATATCGTTTTATGGCATGAAAAAAATAATGAGATAGATATAAAGTTGAATGGACCCACCACAGAAAACTGTGGGATCAGTCACACCCACCGTTGAAACATTTTCAGGGCCCATCATGATTTATTTTTAAGATCCAAACTATTCATAAGTTAACATAGAGATAGATGAAGTGAAAATAGAAATATAAGCTTGATCGGAAACTTCTGTGGCCCCTAAGAAGTTTTGAACGGTGGATGTCACTGTCCCCACTGTTTTCAATGGTGGGGTCCACCTGAACTTTATATCTATATCATTAATTTTTTCTCATGCCATTAAACGATATCTCCAAATGGATGGACGGTATGGATACAACACATGCGTCATGGTGGGGTCCACAGAGCTTGGTGACGTCACTTCACTGACCTTGTCAGTATCTAATCCGCCCCCCTTACCAAATAAAAAGACGAAAATAACCCTGAACGACTAAATGACCAAAACGCCCTTTCCCGCTTTTATTCTCTCCGGCGTCCATTTCTCAGAGAGAGAGAGAGAGAGATGGAAGAAGCGACGGTTGTGCCCTTCAAAAACCTCCACAGCAGAGAATACCCAGGTCACAAGAAGAAGGTACGTAGAAAATCCCCTCCTCTCCCATTCATCCTCGATTCTAGAAGTTTAAAACTGGATCCAAACCGTTGGTCTGATGGGCCCCACCCTGGATAGATAGATGCCATGAAATTCTTACAGATTGGAAGATCCTAACCATCTGTTCAATGGATTGAAATATACAATTAAGGAGAAAAATATCAACGGTACACTTGAAATAATCCAACTGTTCGAAGGGTTGATATCCTCCAGTCTCCGAGATTTTCTCAGGCAGCTCCCGTTCGCAGTGCGTTCCATCAGATTAACGGTCTGGATCAATGAACAGTGGGCCCCACATGTGCAGAATCATTTGCGTCAGAAAAATGCACAATTCTATTCACAATCCCTAGAATTTCCAGCTCCCTGTTAGAAACCCTAGAATTTTTTCTTTCGTTCATGTTTCTGAAGATTGAATGTTCGATAGACGGCCTGACTGGTGTAATGATGTCTCCTGCTGTGTAATTGTGGCAAGCTGGATCCTGCTTTGAATGTGCGTCGAGATTCCTGCCCCACCATGAATATGCAATCAGAGCCATTGGTGCATGTATTCACAGGAGTCTGGCTCTTAAAAAAAAAAACCATAGAGTTTCTGTTCTTTTTTCCCCTTTTGGAACCCTATATATTGATGATCTGTCTTCCTTTTTTTCCTTTTTTGTTTGATGTAAGGTGCATTCGGTAGCTTGGAATTGTACAGGCACGAAGCTCGCCTCAGGTTCCGTCGACCAGACCGCTCGTGTTTGGCACATCGAGCCCCATGGTCACGTAACAACCTCCTCCCTTTCTCTCATCTTCCAAGGCTTTTAGGGTTTTGATGAATTATATGATACTGTGGATGAGTCTGGTGGATAGTATGTGTATATCCCCTTCTGTATGTGTGACATGTATGAACGTCAATCCAAATGGTTGAAACTATGTGGCCCACTATGGTAGTGGATAACTGAGAACATATACCAATTACACAATTCATAACCGTCTTAATCGTGGCTGTCAAATGAACTGTTAGAAAGAAAAACAGCCCATCTAAATTCACAAGTGAATTCCGTAGATTGGATTGGTGTGATTTTTGGGCCTTGTCCCATCCACAACAGGGGCCACAAATTAGGTTATTGGTATGTGAAATGTGAATGCCACTTGTGCAGAGGATGCACTCACAAGCAAGGTGTTCCGTAACTGTAATGGTGGCCGTAACGGCCACCACCGTTACCTTTACGATATGGGGCATAACGTCCGTTACGGCCCCATAACGGCCATTACGGTCTCTCTTTTTTATTTTTTTATTTATTAAAAAACCCCCGAAAAACCTGTATCTGCCCCGCAGTGTTGATTAAAAAGTATGAAAAATATGTTTTTGTCCCGTAATAGACCATTACAGGGCTACTATGGTCTTTATAGGGGACATAATGTGCCGTTAACAACAATTACAGGTCATTTTTTTCCATAATGGTTGTTACGGCTGTTACGACCCCGTAACGTGTAACGGTTGCCACCGTTACCTTTACGTAACAGCCTTTATGGCACACCATGCTCACAAGCACAATTCATTTTTCCAGTTTTACTGAATCCCAGGGCTTTTCATGACTCTGCTAGTGCATGGTGGGTCATACCCATGCATGCTTGCAAGCAAGCATTGTACGCATGCCAAAAATATACTCAATCTAGATGGTCCGATCAATGGGTATTTGTTTTTAAACTGTCCTTTTGATGGCCACCGATCAAGTTATTAGGACAGTGGATCCTACTATCCATATGATTTGGATCAAGAACTTGGCTGGCTGTGACGTGTGTAGTGGATGCATGCATGAGCATGATCTGCCATACTTTGCTTTTAGCGATGCATATAAACAGTTCTCTCTATCTCTCTGGAATTTCTTGCAGGGTAAGGTTAAAGATGTTGAGTTGAAAGGGCATACAGATAGTGTTGATCAGCTATATTGGGATCCCAAACACGCTGATCTAATTGCAACAGCATCTGGTGACAAGACCGTACGCCTTTGGGATGCTCGTAGTAAGTCTTTAATATGGCAAAGCACACATTGAATTAGCAAAACTCTTGAATTTGAGCCATTTAGCAGGCTTAAGACAATAATTTCAAACTTAGATGTTTTATCAGTTGTTTTCTGCATTTAATTCAGAAGTGAAGATATAAGTGAAGTGTTATGGCTACCGCAGCTATTTTGTTAGATGTTGGTTCCACTACTGCAATGCAGGAAGGCTTTTGTCGAGTTTTACTAATGGAAACCAATTTATTTATGGCGAAAGTTAAACTGATTGTATTTCTTGTTCCAGCAACTTTTTCGTGCATGCCATGCCATGACTGTGGAATTAGTGAACTGATTTCTCTTCATAACTTACTCAAGTTCCAGATTGTGCACTTAGTATCATTCAAATTATATTAACCCTCTCAATCTTTTATTATTGTTGTCAGTTAAATGCCATTGTGGTTTGGATTGAATGGACAATCCAGATTGATGGTTGGAGTTGGACTGTCCCACATATTATTTAAAGGCTTTGGGTGCATTGTTAATGGGCCCATCAGTTGGAAAATTGCATCATGGTCGGCCAATAGCTGTTATACTTAACATTTTGAAATAGACGCATCGGTCCCGCACTTGAATTTGTCACCATTATGCCTCATGCAACTATATTATACTCCTTAACTTTTCGCAAATTGCCCTTTGTGGGTAGTGTGCTGTAGTTAGGTAAGGTTTAATGTGGAGTGTGACTGTGTTGTCTTGTATGTGGTGTGTAGTTTACCCAAGGTTCTGAATGACGGTATCAGCTGTTGTATCGGCCCGGTGGAAAAATGATATGATATGGCGTTGCATATTGGAATCGGGGCCGTATCGGCCAGAAATTATTTTTTTTTAAGCAAAAAAATATGAAAAAATATCAGAAAAATAGGAAAAAATGAGATATTAATTAATCTATAAATTTTTGTGTGTGTGTGTTTTGACCATGTATTTAATGATGTATCGGACCATTCTTTGATGAGAATGTTGTCTATCGATTTGACTTGTTGAAGGTCAACTAAATGGGCCCTAATTGTACACAAATTAAACATGATTTGGTGAACAATGGCCCCATAAAATTGGAATACAACAAAAGAAGATGAAAATATAAAAAAGAAAGTGAAGGTTTACCATTCTTTCTGACTTTTCCCATAATGGTCCACTTCGCTTCGATTTGTCGAATCTCATTCAAATCATTTGTTTTGATCCCAAAATAGGTCTAGATCTAGCCTAAAAATGAGTTTTTAAGGTCCTTCCATGGTTTAAATGAAAAGAAGAAGAGGAGACATGAGTGAATTTTTTATTTATTTTTATTTTTTGATTTTATTTCTTTTTTATTTTTTGATTTTTTCAAATTTGGAGTTTTATGGGCATATCAGCCCTGTATCAACACTGATACGGGTTGTATCGATTGATATGGGCAGGTACGATCCAATCGATTCCGATACGACCTCGTATCGCGTATCGTATCGAGTCGATACGGATATGATACGCCCGTATCGGCCGATATGATACCGATTTTTAGAACCATGAGTTTGCTTGTATCAAGTGAACTCCTCTTTATTTTGTGGAGCCAACTACTCGAGCATGAGTGTGCCTGCGCCTCGTGCTCCGTGATAGCGGGGCAATGAGCTAGATGACTCGGCTCTATAAGGCCTGGGCTAGAGCCCCTAAACTTGGCTTGAGGGCTGGGCCCGGGCTCGGGCCAGGGCCATGATGAATGGTCTGGCATGGCCTTACCCTAGCACATAGACTGCTAGTTATGTGCCATGCAGACAAGTGTGCGATCCATCTTGGCCATCTTGAGGATCCTGCCACGTAGATTTATTAGCCTAAAAGTCACGCCTGTTTGCTTAAAGTGAGCCACAGTGTTTGAAAAATATAGAAAAAAGAATCTCTAGTCCATGTGAAAAACTAGTCAAGTTGATTACAAGTTACAGTTACGGCTTATTAGTGCTATGTAACCTGTCTGGCCCATCATACGGCTTATTAAAAGTAGTCCATGTGGAGTTTTATGTTCGCCTCCACAAGAATGAAGCCCCCAAGAACTGTTCGAGTCTGCGCGGAAGAATCCAGAACAGTTGGAGATCCAGAGCATCCGACTGTTCGATAGCTACAGAAATCGAAGAGGAAGAAACGAAGGAACACGAATCGAGCGACTGGAAGCAGGTCTCTCGCAAAAAGGGGAAACAACTCTCATCAGATAAGGCGGCAAGGAAGATAGCCTCTTACCCTACCTTATTCGTTAGCGGGTACCCGGATGGGTGGCTCCCTATCAATATTTTGAGGGTCTTTGGCCATGCAAGAGCCGTAATGGATGTCGTCATGCTAGAGACCGGAGAAACGGGCTTTATAGAGGATTTGCACTGGTAAGAATGAGTTCGGAAGAGGAACTGGCTAGAGCGGTACAGATGCTACATGGTGAGAGATTTGGTGGGGTTCCCATGTTGGTTCAGAGGGCGCAATTTGGCCCAAAACACAACTCAGTCAGAGGTAAAGCTTCTGACCTAAAGGGATACAAGGAAGCCAAGAGCATTCATCCCCAAAATCACGTTGCTCGATCGGAAGGTTACTCATGCAAAGACGTCCTCCTATTCCCTAAAGATCACCCGAAGGCGAATCAGAATACATCCACGAGTAGTGATGTAGAAGAAGGAAAAAGATCGGGACAAACAAAGAAGATCTTAACGACAAAGGAAAGAACTGCATCATACGCATCACCCAAGAATGCTTCAACTGTGCTAGAAAGGAGTTGCTGGACACTGTAGTGATTATTACCAAAGATGGGGCTTCCATTCCACAAGTTATGAAATGGATCGATGAATGTTGTGGCTTTCAACTACGAAACTATAACGTCAAACCTATTGGTTATAATGAGTTATGGATCAAGGTATGCCCTGGACTTAACCCGGAGATGTTGATTATAGCGGGCCATTTACACCCTGAAGGGCCGGTAGCAAAAGTTTTGACGTGGGAAGATTACTCCATCTTCGGTATGGAAAATGTTTTGGTTCTTATCTTGGAAATCCCCCTGGAATGCTGGTATGACGAATTCTTCATCTCAACAGCAACCATTCTTGGATCCTTCCTAGAGCTAGACCCCGAGACCAAGATCGGAGAGGAACTGGCAGTCATCCGATTTGGGTGAGAAGGAAAAAGGGGGTTCCATTACCGTCGCACATTCTAGTTCACGTAGACAATAGGCAAATCCATCTCCTGGTGCAAAGAGAGACTATAGACGGCGTATACCCTAGATGGGGAGGCCTGTGGAGGACAAGGGATCTTCCTTCACCCTCATCGGTTGCAGAAGCAGAGGCGAAGGACCACGGAGATACACGGAGGCCATGCTCCAGCGGACCACGGAACCTTTTCTCTGCCATTCCAGCTGGTTTCATCGACAAACATGCCAGCAGGCGGTCCTTTCGGAGTACACGTGCCAGTCATGTAGGAGCCCCTCTAACTTTTTATGATGGCGCCGACCCTTGAGATGTGGAAACGCTTGCGTGTTCGGTGGAGATCAATCCATGTCATCCCGCTCTAGTTTCTAGGGAGTCAGGCCCTAATCTCGAGGACCACTCCTTAGAGAAGCGTGAAAGCTCTATCCATCGACACGTCAGCCCGAGACACTTAACAATTTCCAACATCGGGTCCGGGCCCCCCATCTCGGATTTGGGTATGGAGTCTTCAAACCTAGTGATCTCAACCTCAATATTGTATCGGCTTCTGAAATGCAGTTCGAAAGTTCTCTAGCCCAGAGAGATAGCAACCTCAAAGTACCTTCAGTGATCCTCTATTCCGCAACCCCAATCAGCGAGTTCTTTGCCTCAGATACTTCAATGACGCTATGACAACCTCCTCAACAAACCGTTTCGACCCTGCATCAACCTTTACATCCGAGTTATTCCTCCCACCCCATCGACATATGCGATCGTGATTCAGCGGGAAAAGATTCAGAGAATCTTTCTCTTTCTTCGGAATCCCAGATCTCTCCCATCTCCCCCATACTTTCTCCCCTTTCCCCCTCCCACGAATGGTTAGACCTAGGACCAATAACCCTCTTTGAGGAAGGCACCGAAGGCGTCATTATAGAAGCCGAACCATTGCAGATGCGAGCTGAATTTCCTCCAACTCAGAAGGAAGATCTCGATATGAATTCAGAGGAAGAAAATTCAGGTCTTAACTTAATTCATACGATCCAAAGAAAGAAGTGGATCAGAGATGCTGTTGGTCACGTCGGTAAATCCCTAGGGCTGTCTTTTGGGGATCGACCGAAGGACTACGTAGCTCTATTCCAATGTATTGAGAACAGAGGAAGACCCCTTCCTGTGTCCAGAACTCCAACGAAGTCCCTCTCCAGATCTGTGAGCAATCGGGAGCTCCAATGCCTCGCATCGAGCCCCGGGTTTCTTATCAGACATCAAAGAAGGCCTAGGAAGGCAGGGAAATTGGGGAAGTTCAGTGCCCCAATGAGAATTATTTCTGTGAATGTTAGGGGGTGTGGGGTCCAAACAGAAAAGAAGATTAATCAAAGACTCTGTGGGAAGAAGGAATCTAGATGTCCTCTGTCTTCAGGAAACTAAGGTTCCTCAGTTCAAAGATGAACTCCTGACCACTCTGTGGAAGGCTAGCAATGCGAAGTGGGTGTCCCTTGATGCTAAAGGCAGTTCGGGAGGTATTTTGATTGCGTGGAAATCATCAGCGTGGGATCTCCAGTCCTCTTGGGTTGGCGCCTTCTCGGCGTCGGTTGTTCTTTAAGATAAGTCGTCGAATTTTCAGTGTCTTATCTCCACTGTATATGGCCCCACCCTTGACTCTAGTAGATCAGATTTCTGGGATGAGCTAACCAATTCTAGACAGTCATTCACAGGGCCATGTTGCGTAGTTGGTGATTTCAACATTACCGGATTTGCGGAGGAGCATTCTCGTAGCAGAAGGGTCTCTCCAGCTATGAGAACCTTCTCCAAATGGATTTAAAATCAAGAGCTCGTTGATCTTCCATTACTAGAGGTCAAATTCACTTGGTCAAATGGGAGAAGGATTCTGATCCTCTCCAGATTAGACAGATTCCTTCTCTCCCCCGAGTGGCTGGAAGCTTTCCCCTCCATTTCTCAATTAGCCCTTTCGAGAACAACCTCCGACCACTGACCGGTTATGTTGTTAATGCAAGAAGATAATTGGGGCCCCAAACCATTTAAGTTCGACTCCTCCTGGCTAATGATAGAGGGTTTCAACCAATTAATTGTTGATTGGTGGTCGGGTTTTCAGGTGGAAGGTTTTGCAGGTCATAGGCTCCTTTGCAAGCTCAGACTTCTAAAAGAAAATTTTAAACAGTGGAAAAAAACAGAGTTTCGCAAAAGGGAATCTGAAACGGAATCTTTGTTTTCCGAGCTTCAAGAGATCGATGCTGAGTCCGAATCCAGCCCTATGTCTTCTGAATCATTGGGACGCAGAATTCATCTCATCCAATCTATTCTTCCAGGGCCTTGGAAAATGAAATCTCTTGGAAACTTAAATCTAGATCAAAATGGATCAGAGATGGAGACAAGAATACTAGCTACTTTCACAGTATTGCCAATATGCATGCTCGATCCAAAAAAAATCAGCAGCATCATTGTGAATGAGGTTCGCATTGAAGACAAAGACTAGTTAGCTGCCCAGACCATTCAACACTTCAGATCTCTCCTTTCTTCTAAAGAATGGGACAAACCGCAGCTCGATCATCTCCAAATGAACAGTATAGATGTAGCAAATTCCATGTTTCTCGAATCTCATTTCACAGAGGAGGAAGTGAAGATGGCTGTAGATTCGCTTGGTGGAGACAAATCCCCGGTCTCGATGGTTTCCCAATCTTATTCTTTCCAAAATTTTGGGAAGTTGTTCATCAGGATGTCATGGATTTTATCCACGAATTTCATGGAAGGGGTAGACTTTCAAAAGGTCTCGGTGCTTCCTTCATTGCCCTTATCCCTAAAGTCACGGGAGCAGATTCATTTTCCGATTTCAGACCATTTAGCTTGATTGGGTGCCCATACAAAATCTTAGCCAAAGTTTTATCCTCTTGATTAAGGAAAGTCATGGGGAAGATGATCTCAGTCAATCAAAGTGCATTCATACAGGGTAGACAGATTGTGGATTGCGCGCTCATAGCAAATGAATGTCTTCACTCAAGTCACAGATCATCTTTTGCAAGCTGGACATCGAAAAAGCCTATGATCACGTCGATTGAGGTTTTCTCTAATATATGTTAATTCGTATGGGTTTCGCCGCCAGGTGGAGAGGATGGATAGGAGAATGCATTGGCTCGGCCCATTTCTCTATCTTTCTCAACGGATCCCCTAAAGGTTTCTTTAATAGTTTGAGAGGGTTGCGTCAAGGCGATCCCTTATCTCCATTCCTCTTTCTTATTGTGGGGGAGGCCCTATTTAGAATGTACACAAGGGCCAAGATGAGGGTATACTACGTGGTATATCTATGCTAGGTATGCCTACCCCAATCTCTCACATTTAGTTTGCTAATGATACCCTGATTTTTTCTTAAGTGTCCTCGGTTACGATCGAAAATCTACGCACAACGATCCGATGCTTTGAGGTTGTGTCTGGGCTGAGAGTTAACTTGGCAAAATCTAAGATGTTTGGGATCAACTTGGAAGAAGAAGAATTATCCAACTACGCAGCGCTTTTCGGTTGCTCCTCAGCTTCCTTCCCAACCACCTTTCTGGGGCTTCGTCTTTCTTTAAGCCTGCCCCCAAAACTTCTCTGGGACAAGATTGTTAACAAATTTGAGAAATATCTTGCCAGGTGGAAATGTCGCTACTGTTCTTTGGGAGGTCGTCTTACTCTCATTAAGGCAGCGCTTTCCAATCTGCCCCTATACTTTGTCTCTTTTTAGATGCCCATCTTTCATGCTGGCTTCTATCGACAAATCTAGAAGTGATTTTCTGTGGTTTGGAAAGGAGAATCAGAAGAAATTTCACCTTCTTAATTGGAAAGAGGTATGTAGACTTTTCAAGGAAGGCGGAGCAGGGGTCAAAGACGTTAAGATCATGAATCAGGCCCTCCTAGGCAAGTGGATATGGAGGTTAGGGACTGAAGAAGGATCTCTTTGGAACAATATAATTAAAAGTAAATACGGCTCTTCTCAAGGTGGGTGGTGGACAAAAGATTCCTCTTCCTACAGGGCTTCATACTTATGGAGGGGCATCCTTCGTATGAAAAAGGCAGTTCTCAAAGGCATCGGGTTTGAGCTGGGAAATGGTGACGCCATTCGGTTTTGGGAAGACCTTTGGGTGGGCGACGAACCATTGAAAGTTTGTTTTCCAAACATCTTCCTTCTTGCTCCAAACAAAGCAATTTCCATCACTAATTGCTACTCTGTTGTTGTTGGCAAGATTATATGGAACGTGAAGTGCAGAAGAAACCTCCAAGATTGGGAGATCATCGAATATGTGGACCTGATCAGCAGCATTGACAAAATTATGCCCAACCAGTCATCCACCGATACCCTTATCTGGAGACTGGATAAATCAAGTAAATTCTCTGCAAGCTCGCTCTATTCCCAGCTCCACTCTAAAACTGCCACTATCGGCATTGCCTCTCCCTTCATTTGGAAGTTTTCGGCTCCCCCAAAATACATTTGTTTTGACTGTGGTTGGTTGGCAAGAAGAGAATCCTTACGGTGGACAATCTCAGAAAGAGGGGGATGCAGATTGTCAACATCTGCTTATGCTGCATGAAGGAAGAAGAATCGGTAGACCATCTGCTCATCCACTGCCCGTTCGTCGTGAAAATCTGGTCTGATATTTGCAAGCGTTTCAAAATCAGTTGGTCCGTTGCTGGATCGGTAGATAATTTTCTGTCAGCCTGGCATGGGATCAGGATC
Source organism: Magnolia officinalis (assembly GCA_021015155.1). Classification (NCBI taxonomy): domain Eukaryota; kingdom Viridiplantae; phylum Streptophyta; class Magnoliopsida; order Magnoliales; family Magnoliaceae; genus Magnolia; species Magnolia officinalis. The sequence goes on along the minus strand of JAJHSJ010000011.1, from coordinate 3,055,242 downwards.
GGTAAGAAAAGAACGCATCTTTGGAGAATGACTGTTCTCGCAATCTGGTGGTCTGTTTGGGAAGAAAGAAAGAAACAGTACATGTTTTAAAAACACATTCCAACTCCGCGGAGTCTGTTTCATCCAGGGCCAAGGGTCTTCTTTTTGAATGGGCTATTAATGTATCTTTTCTGAAGGACCTTGACCTTCGTTTTTTAGGTGTTTAGCTGTGTCTGCTCCCTCTGCAGATTCTCTTCTTTTTCTCTGTATTTTCTTTCTTATTTAATACATCTATCGTTACTTCTAAAAAAAAAAAAAAAAAACAAACTCTTGAGGATCTAAGATGTCAGCGATTCCAAGAGGATAGGTTTCCACATTTGTTTAATGTTGTCTGAACATGGATGCATTGCAAGTACTTGGGAGTTTAAATCCTCTCGAGCTGCATATTTTCATATCTTGTGAGATATTAACTGAAAAATAAAAAGTGAAGTGCTTATGCATTTTTCTTCCCAGGCTTTTTCAATAAACCTTTGTTATTGATGAAAGAAAAAAAAATAAAAGTTGAAGTGCTTAATCATTTTAGCCCTTTACATTTGCTTGCCTTTTAATTTATTATTTATCTCAATTCCTACATTACCATTCTGTTTATGTTATTTGTGTTCTCAGTTTCAATCTTATGATTGTCCCATTTTTAACTTCTCTCAGTATTACTGTAGATTCAAATCTTAATAAATAAATAAAATCTTACTGCAGATTTCGATGTTAATTTATCCTGATTTCTGCAGGTGGAAAATGTTCACAACAGGTAGAACTCAGTGGTGAAAAACATAATCACATACAAGCCTGATGGGACACACATAGCTGTTGGAAACAGGGTATGTGTTATAATTCTGTAGGAACCTGTACATATTTCCTTCTCTTTTTTTTTTCTTTTTTTTTTTAAATTATTTTTTTAAATGGAACCATACAAAGGAATCTGTGTCAATACCCACAAGAAATTATGTCATCATCATCTGAGCTCTCTCCGAGCAATTTGGGCTCGGGTTTAAATGGTAGATTAGCAAAAGTTTTACAAACAGCTGCCCACCTGGCATCAACCTTCCTCTTTGATAGCTGTTATGCTCTCTCTATTGAAAAAAAAAAAAAAAAACCTGAAAAACATGTTTCCGTCAGTTACCTTTATGTAATGGTCTTTACGGCTCTGTAATGGCTGTTACAGCACACCATGACTGATTGACAACTTGAATTATTTGATGTGAACTCTTAAAAAAAACTATGTTAATAATTCTTAAGTTAGTAAACAACTCATTGATAAGTAGAACTTTTGAGGTCAGAATTCAAAACATAAAATAATTTACGGTGTTAAAGCAGGTTCGTTTGCAACATCTCATGAGGATTTGATTTAAGATAATCATACTTGTGATATACAGATCAAATGTAGTATGCTTAGGGGAGAAATAATAAGGTATCTGGTGGTTAACTTATCCCCTTTTTGAGTTGTCCTCCTATGATATGAGTAATACTACTACTAATGCAAGATGGAAGCTTCTAGGCTAACAGTGATGTAGAATTGCCAAAATTTCTGCAAAATACCCATGTTTTTGACAAATATGTGCAATAATGATGGTGAAGGCTGAAACATCATGCAGGGCAATGGTATCAAGATCAAGTAAATAGCTATACTGGACTGTAATGAACAATACCTTACCGCACTTTATTTTAGATCCATTCTCAAACATTTCCAAAATCCGAAATCATAATTTTTTTCTTAGTGAAAAGGAAAAGAGAATTTTGCAAATTTAAAATGATAAACAACAACATTACGAGTGATAATAATATGAGCCAGTGGCTATTATCAAGAAGGTCCTTCATTCTTGTTATGTCTAAAGTTTGTAAGAATTCCCGGGACACTTGTTTGGATGAAAAAAATAAAGAAAGATAACTGATGTGTACATAGGTTTGAGACATCCAGTTCAGATCTGTTTTCATTTTGATGGTACTGGTGAGTACTACGACAGTCCAAATTAAATGTGGCAAGAGTTAATTCTATCTCTGGAAACCATGTTGATTTTGAAAAAGAACATCTGATGAAAAAAAATAAAAAATAAACAGATGCTTGGACAGCACTAATCTATAGATCTGGAAAAAAAATGTGTACCTCCACGAATTTTTGGGCTCCGTTTGGGGTAAGTGGTTAGGATCACAGTAATTATAATTTATTTTTATGAACTGTTCTACTAGAGCAAGGCCCATCATTGGTGATGGTATTTTTTCTCCCTCAATTTGATTAGTTAGGATCATCTAGTTGCCTGATTTGATGGTCATGGCATGTTCATGGTGGCACTCACCAAATTAGCAGTCAAGATCTTGCACACATCTGTCGCGTATTACTGTGTGACACTCATGTATAGTAAGGGGAGAATAAGCATTCTTTGTTATTTGAAGACCTTGCAAATCTGCGAGTGTGCACAAAACATCTACCACAGCCAATGGGAACTTTTCATAGTTCATAAATTGTGTCTGTGTTTATATGTTATCTGAAATCGAACACCCATCCCATAGCCACCACACCATTTCCTTACCTTCAGGTTTAGCTTCTACACAAGTTTCTTGTTAAAATTGTTATTTTATCTACATTCTATGAGAATTCGAGTTATGAAGAATTTATGATGAGTTAATAATAGATTTATTTTATTGTAGGATGATGAACTAACGATCTTGGATGTTCGGAAATTCAAACCAATCCACAAGCGCAAATTTAATTATGAGGTAATCATTGGCTGGAAATTCTACGAGCATTTGATCTCTCTCTCTCTCTCTCTCTCTCTCTCTCTCTCTCTCTCTCTCTCTCTCTCTCTCTCCCTCTCTTTTCTCTCTCTCTCTCTCGTCTACATGTGTAACTTTTACTTGCTATATCATGGGGAAGGAATTAATCCAATGTTTTTTTTTTTCTTTTCCCGTACCACTATTTTTTTTCCTTGCAAACCAGGAAATTATTTTGATATATTTTCACCTGCAAAAGGAAAGCCTACAGACAATTACTGAAATCAGAATGTTTCGGATTCTTTTTCTGCCAGGGGGCCTCATTCTTTTGAAAGTCTTCTTGAAATGCTAGATCAGGGCCTATATTCTTCG
>JAJHSJ010000011.1:2653244-3052028 GCA_021015155.1 Magnolia officinalis | reverse complement strand
ATACATGGATAAATACTAGTTTGGCAAAAGGAATCACCGTAATATATGTTCGCTTGTAAACACTATGTATGTTGAATTGTGTATTCTAGAAATACCGCATATGTGTAAATTTTGGAAATGTAATTGTCATGATTATTTTGTTGTATGATCATGGTATAACGCGGATAAATAACCGCTTGGCGAAAGAGTTCGCCCTAATACATGTTTGCTAACATACACTATGTATGTTGGAATAGTGTATTCTAAGTGTTTGTTGAAATGACTAAGTAAATATGGATTTATGATTTATGTTTGTCATGTGTATTGAATGTAAGAACATGATTGAAATGTACTAGTCAACCCCTTGACGAAAGGACTTGCCCTAAATCACGCCACGGTCAATACACTACACATGTTAAAGTGTGTAGTCCCAGTGTTTGTGGAAATGACTGAATGAATATAGAACTTGGACCCATGCTTGCCATGACTATCCGTCGTAGGGGCACGCGTGTTATGATTGGGGTAGCTCCCTAGTAGAGGGATTTGGCCTAATACCTATGTGATCAACATATGTCATGTATGTGATGTATGTAGTTCAAGTGTTTCTTGAAATGTCTGAATGAGTAGTAGTTAGCAAATTGTAATGTATAAGGTGTTGAGACATGATTCTCAACCTCTTTTAACTATGTGTATGATCTCCTTTAATAGTTGTGTGATTAGGATTTGAACATGTACAAACTCATGCTTGTATTGTGATTTATAACATGCTCAACTGCTTATGATATTGACTATGTAATGCATATGTTTAATTTATAATTACGTTGTACGATCCGTCATGGGTGATGGGGGAGCGGAGCAACGAGTGCGTGCAACAGCCCTGGCAGCCCTAAACGGATAATACCGAACCTTGATTGTATGAGTTGAATCTTGATCCATTACTGCTTTATCTATCTGCAATTGATTGTGTTTGGGGCTATGATTATGGCCCAGGCAATCGGTAACGGGATTGAATTCATGGCTGAGATTCATTTGCCACGTGGGATGTGTTCGACGAACTCGAGTCGTGCGTTGGCTGTCGGCAGTGGCTATGCCACACGAAGTTGTTTATGCACTTCATGTCGTGCAGCTCAACGGGCGATCGTGCTAGTCGAGCTCGTCAAGTAACCCGATCTGCCTTATGCATTTTTACCCTGTTTTGGACGCTACTGCTTGAACCTACGGTACCAAACTTACTAGTGAAACCCCCTTTTAACCATTGTACCTCGATCCGCTAAGACGCATGAGCCGGGCATGGTGGTATGGGACACCGTGGTCGAGCTGTCGGCCTACGCTGGGGCCATGTGCCTCCCCGTAGTGACCATTGCGCAACCAACTCGTGAGCCGAATATGGTGGTATGGGACACTGTATTCGAGCTGTCGATACTTACGGCGAGAGCCGAGTACGGTGAGACCTGTACTCGTGCTGACGGGCGACGAGTCCTCCGTAGTATCTTCGAGTATACTCCAAAGGTCTGTGATTGGCGACGAGTCTTTCACAGCAACTAGAGTATGAGTGGAGCCGAGTACGGTGAGACCTGTACTTGAGCTGACAGCTAGTGATTGAGCCGAGTACGGTGAGACCTGTACTCGAGCTGACGGTCGCAATTGAGCCGCATACGGTGAGATCTGTATCCGTGCTGACGGGTGACGAGCCCTTTGTGATGCCTTCGCTAAGCCTCTCAAACCATAATATCGTATGAGATTAACTAGGATTGACGACCCTAGAATGGATCATGTTTGGGAATGATACAAGGGAGGTACCTTAGTTTTCCCAATCCTGCTGATTGAAAAGGACTAATAACAACTTGGTAATCATGCTCATCATCACACTGCATGTGCCTGGAAGATGTGGAGCACTGAGGGAAGAAGCATGCCGCGGACGTAAGATGGTGTCGCATGAGGGAGTATGTCGTGAGGGCATGCATGCATCACTGCATTTCATACTTACATTAATAAGAGTAGTTAGGATTGTTTGATTGTACTGCTTTATCATTACTGCTTGACTGAATTGATAACATGTTAACCTATGCTTTATTGTTCCACTGAGTTGATCACTCACTCCCACGTTACGGGACGGTTTTGCAACACCACCAGATTTGTTGAGTTTCAGTTGATGGCGATGCTTGTGAAGCAGAGCCGGACTACTTCTGTGATGATAGGAGGAAATCTCCTATCGTATCTCTCTGGCAGGTCAATGAAGACCTGATATTGTATTGACGGGGCTATGGTACATGGGATAGGAGGCATTACACTTCCTCGCATTTGGTACATTTTAGAACTGCACTTGTTTTATTTTAACCTGGTAATGTTATCACACTCTGGAGACTCATCATAGTATATATATTTTATCTATCTATCACAGTCTTCCGCTTGCAAATTTAACTGTCTCTGGAGTATGATATGCTGTTTTGGCTTAATCTCACTCATGTTCAATGCTTGAATATAGTCAACATTCAATCATCATTCATTTTGTTGCATAAGTGATGTTCTGGAACTCGGGAGTTGAGTTTATGCTCGACCCCCGATTTTCAGGGCGTTACAGTTATTGCCTCATCCTTGGAATGTCGGACATCTCAAGATCTACTACCCTTAGCTCGATATTCAAAGCATAAGAAAGAATAAAGGGAAAAAATATGTAAACTGAGCCATATGAATAAAACAAAGTATATTCATTCATCAGTATAAGTGTTTTTACATCGGGTTACATTGTCAAAATCCATTACAACGTTGTCTCGATAAAATAAGAAAGACAAAACTAAGGCAGAGATAGTCGGTCAGGACAGCAAAAGACACTCTCTAGCCAGCCGCGAAGCCCGACACTACGCCAGTGTAAGTGTGAAGGATGTTATCAAGTCCTGAAGCTCGACACTATGCTGGTGTGATTGCTAAAAATGGGGCTCGGCACTATGCTGATGTGAGTGACAAAAATGAAGCTTGGCTACTGCCCCTCGGCCGGAGCTACTCCTGAAGCAGTCCCAGAGGCATCAGCCTCTACTTCCGAAGCAGTCCTAGAGACACCGGCCTCGCCTCCAACGGCAGCAGCAGCAATGGCACCAGCAGCAGCATCAGCAGCGACATCAGCATACCACATCTGGATCTTCAGAACCCGAGGCAGAACCTGAGGCACCTTCATCACATCCCGGAGATCAAGATCGGGGAAAGCACCCTTCATTTGTTGGATACAAGCAGTGTATCCACCTTAAAAACAAGCGATCCCTCTCATCTTCGAACTCCTGGGACTCGAGAAATGCCTGTACACGCCCGGTCCTTAGCTTCTTTGGCCTCCCTGGCCTCATCTTGAGTTCGCTGGATGAGCGTCGCAGCCTCGGCTTTGACTCGAGCCAGCGTGCCTTCGCAAGAGGCATGAATTTGAAGAATTTTCCGACTCTCTTCCTCAGCTGCAGACAGCAGTGACAATACACGAGCGACCTCGGCTTTTACGTCTTCGGCAGCTTTCCTGGCGAGAGACGCCTCACCGGTCAGGACACCGATCCAAGACTCGGCGATCTCGCGTCGTCCTTCTGCCTCGGCCACAAGATTCTGAAGCCTCTGAGCCACGGATAACTCCGATCAAGCCTTGACCAAGTAGAGAGCAAGTTGCAAAGGCCAAATGCGAAGTCAGGATAAGTGACTTAGACAAGAAGCAACAAAAGAAATGAAAGAAGGGATAAAAGACATTTACCTCAAAGAGTACCTTTGCTGCATGGCCAATGGTTTGTGTCATGAGGGCATTGTAGAGGCTGACAAAGTCTTTTCTCGCTCCCATGAGCTATGGCCCAGGGAACCATCCCCGACACAACCTTCTGAAAGGGCGACGACTCCTGTTGAGTCATCTCTCCTCTTGAAGACTCTGCTCTCGTCTCCTCTCTCTGCCTCGGGACTTCCTCTGAAACGGGTCCTAGCTCGGAAGCGGTCCGAGACTCAGCGGCTACCGCGTCCCCCGCTTCCGTCCTCTCCTCTGGATCGGAAAGCACGACCACAGTAGGGGTAGAGGAACCTGCGGGTTCCTTCTCCTTCAGTGCCGCCTCTGCTTCTTGGAAGGCCAAGGCTCCGACAGAAGGACCGATCGTGGGGGAGCCTTCATTCTGGAAGTCGGCTTAAGGGGAGGCCGAGCTCCAGCCATATCTGAAGGAACCGACTTAAGAAATGGTCGAGCTTCAGTTAGATCTGAAAGAAGAGCTGTTCACTCCCCTGTAGGGTTGCGATGTAGTAATAATCTCGGTAAGACCGAGGTCGAATCCACAGGGATTGAAACCTGTACGTTATCTGAAAATAACCAAATCTAGAAATAGGCTAAGATGAAATCTAAACCAATTGTGATTTGAAGAATAATGGTGAAATATTAATCTTAAATTTAAAGAATTCAGAGAAGGGAACTAGGGATTCAGGGGATCCACTTGTAGAGATCAGGGAATTCTATGGTAAAATATAACAAGATTGAACCTTGGTTAATGCAGTTTCAATAGATCAGACGGTTATAAATCAGAATGTATTCCATCACAAACCATGCCTATGAGACAAAGCCAACAACAGAGTTCAATCAATCCACAATCGATCTGTATGATGTATGAACGTCAGGAAGAGTTCCGTCATCCAACCATGCCTAGGAGACGATGGTGAACAACAGGGCTTCCCAACCCCATAATCAGGATTAAGTAAAAGGAAAACTCAAGTCATCACAGATCTAATGTAATATTAGTCACAGAAAATCATTAAAAACCGGAAATATTCCCATTGATCTACCTGCAATCAACCAACCATTCAGTCTAACATGAATCATAACCATACAAACAGACCCATCGAGCTACAAGCTTCACCCCTTAGCCCTAGCTAAGGGGTTTAGCCAACCATCTTGGCTAAATCATGCAACAGCAAAGGAAGGAAACAAATAAAAAAATAAATCTCTTTCTTCCTGTCTCTCCCAGTCTCTCTCTCTCCCTGTCTCTAGCCATGAATCCGATGCTCCTCTCCCTTTCTTCTCTTTCTCTTTATAGCTGCCACAAGCCGTGGAGATGGAGAGCTGTCCCTAGAGAACCAACCTTGCTGGACCTCTTCACGCACAACAATACGCGAGATTGGAAATCGGAGGCGTGTATAACCATTACACAGTCAAAATCGGAGCCTCCCAACTCCCCTCTTCCTTGCGTTTTGTCCAAAATATCAACGTCCCTTGGGACGTTTTGAATAGGTCTACACGATGGACGGTCCGGATCAGACGACTGATCATCACCGAGACCACACCACAGCCCGCAAAATCGGGCTGCGTTCGGTCGCAGAACAGGGACCGACGCTGCTTCCGCTGTGACAGTGGTGGGGCCCATTTCATAGTTCTTTCGAGAAATCCACACCGTCTACCAGATTCCTCTCGGAATTTTGGTAAGGAATGGTCAGTTTTGAACTTGCATTGACGCGGCCCACGGAATCTTTTACGCCACCGTCCGTCTTCCATTCGGACGATCAAAATCCGATCTTTATTGTTGTTTGCAATTCCGTCATCTAGGTGATGGTAAGCAGGGCCATGGGAAGCTAATGGACGGTCCAGATTGTCCGTTTGGACGATGGGTGGGACCCACAACAAAAACCGAAAATCTCGGTTGCGAAGCAGAGACGGAAACTTCCGTTTCCGATTTTTTTAAAAACGGAAGTCGGTCAGCGCCGCTGACCGACTTTTGAGTGGATTGGTGCACACCCGGTGCGCTTATACACCGTGCACACGTGCGGTACATGTGGGTCCCACAGAGATGTTTTTGAAACATCTGCTCCGTCCATTCATTCCGCCATATCATTTAAGCCGTCAATACCAAAGTGAAGCAGTTCCAAATATCAGGTGGGCCCCAAATTGGAGATTAATGGGCTGATCTGTCCGTTGGACCACTTCCTGAGATCTTCAATGGCTGAAATTTAATATGTACGGTTAATTTACGGCCTCCATCACATGTATGAAGTTTCGAGTCAATCTGATGGCGGAAACCATGTGATCCTGCATTATGGACCAATTTCGGGCCACTTAAGCTTTAGTTTCTTGGTTTTCTTCGATCTCCACCGTGGAACTCTGTCGATCTCAGTCCCTGGAGTCCGTCCATTGACTTTGGTGTCATCAGAGCATTAAATCCATGCTTTAAGCTCCTTTTTTCAATTTACGCTCATAATTGCATCCTGCAGCAAAATACCATCAGCATATGACATTAAGCACTATCATGTACATAAAATTAAGTACTAATCAGGGTCTAATATGCAATATCCGACCCTCAACAAGAACAAAACAAGTCAGACGAAGTTCAAGGAGGATATGAAGACGCAGTAAGGGTTACCTATGACAGCCGAGTCTAAACCTGCAAGATGAAAGCGCTCCGGCTGCAAGAGTACCTTCCAGGACCGATCTTCCGGACTCAACACTCTCAAGTCCTTGATCCGAGCTAAGGCACTGGATCCGAGCTTCTGCTTTTTCTTCGGAATGTCTGCAAAACACAAGTCCGTCAGACTCAAAGAATTATGACATGAAAAGACAGAAAAGGATATGCCGAGTCACCTGCTTTGAGAAACGTCCGAGGTACACGAGCCTCGTAAAGCTCGGATTCGGCCGTCTCCCAGCAACCACATGCCCAGAACCAACATTCTCTCCAATGTTTGTTGAAAGTAGGAGGGTCGGTTATTAAAGAGCCGCCTTTGCCCCGCCAAGCGCTCAAGAAGTAAAACCCAAGATAATTCGGGTTTACCTGCACTTGATACAAGTGGAGGAATTCGTCAACTGTCAGTGAGGGCTGTTCTAGCTCAGCCCATAGCACCGCACACCCTAATAAGTTCCTCTACCCATTCGGGACTATTTGTCTGGGAGCAATCCGGACACAAGAAAGAAAGTCTCAGACGATGGGCTGAAGGGGAAAACGCAAGCCACATTGCATCGAGACTTGGAAAATCGCGACCGCCCTAGCAGGAGGACGGTCGGGTAAGTCATTCGGACGGGAAAAATGAATTATAACCGAGTCTGAGACATGATACCCGACTCGAATTCTGTCCAAGTCCACCTCAGTCAAAACTGAAGGAATCGGACCCCTCAGTTCGTCCTCTGACTCCTCTCCTTTGGTAGCCGACTGAGAAGCCTGCACCGACTTACCAACAGGAGCCGATCCAGAGGTTCCCTCAGCAACCCCTGTTTCTTCTTCCTCTTCCTCCTCCAACATTGAAGGGTTGGGTCTCCATGGGCGGGTTATCAGAGACGACCCACCACGCGAAGGATTGACTGGAGTGGGGCGCTCCGCCGGAGCTCCAGTGGCTCTCTCAGATAATTGGAAAGCAGCGTTGACATCAACGGCAATCTCCGCCAGTAAAGAAGGCGATTCCGCAACGTTCCAAAAATGCTGCGCTTGGCCTTCGTCACCGGAAGTTCCCTCTCGGGCGCTCTGAGAGCCGTGCATTACCATTATTGTCAATTAAAAGGGAGGGAAGAACTCACCGGACAAAGTAAGGAAGACAACGAGGAAGAAAACAGTAGAGGTGAAGGCAAAAATGACGGAATGTAATACTGACAGCGGGGAAAGGAGAAGGAGAAGAAGAGAAAAAAAATGAAGAGGGAACGGAGAGCAGGAGAGGCGGCAGCGAAAATGTGAAACGCTTGCCTCTCCCTTCCTTTTATAGCCTTGCCACGTGGCAGAGGCAATTAATGGGGAGACGAATCAATGCCAGCATCGACTCCCCGGCCTGACACGTGGCACACGCCGACTGGCGACGTTAACACTCTCGCCACCGGTCCGACGCTCATAAGCAGAAAAAATGACTTGACTGCTGTCCGCTCGTGCGACATCGGGCAATGAACCGTCGCCCATTGGGAACGACACAAAAGGCATTAATTCTCTTATTATTACTTCGGACTCAGTTACGAACTGACCTAAAAAATCATTACTCCTTAGTGCTGTAAGAGACACATGGAGTAAGGGGGCTTACTGTTTGGGGAAAAAAATATGTTGAGTCCGAAGACTCGGATATGGAATTGACCAATTCTACTGACACTGTCTGGGATTTCCGAGGATACAGTTGGGTCCGAGACAATGTCATGCAATGCCAAGAGGTTGAGAGAATAAGACGAATAAAGTTAGCTCGGTTGATGAGCTAGCAACGTCTGCATGAGCCGACTAAGGCTTAAAAGCTATAAGCCACACGACCGACAGTGAAAACCGACTCATCATTAAGCCGGTTGCAGTATCAGTTATGGGATAGGAAAGGACAACGGACACAAACCGAGACTATTCCACCCGACAGAAGGCAAAAAGCTCATCTCCGTAAAGCCAACCGAGACTCATCTGTTACTTGAGTCGGAATCGGCCAAGCCGAGTAAAGGAAAGACGGTGTAAATTCAAATACCATCCTGAAAATTCAGGTTGCAGATATCCGATCCCGAGATTCTCGGGATCGGATGAAATCTGTCAAGGAAATCAAATCTCCGAAGAGATGGGAAGAGAATCTCTGCACGCCAGGACTCTCCCACACCTATAAATAAGGAACCTCCATTTCGGTGAAAGGTACGCAACTCAATACTTCGAAAATGCCTTCTCCTTAGCCTAAGAAGCTGACTTAAGCATCGGAGGTTCCCCGGTTAGAGCCAGGGTCTCCTTTCTCTCTTGTGCAGGTGACGAGATCGAGGGGAAGGCGCACCATAAATTTGCATCAACAAAAGTCTTTCTCCAAACTTTGAATCATCAATTTGACTTCTCTAGCCCTCTTACCCCCAACCCGTAGTAACCAGGTCAATCATTGCAAAGAATATCTTCATTGATCCTTTTTTCATGGTATAATGAGCAATAGGTCCCAACGCCATACACCGGCAAGACCCACCGATGTAATGGATTTTTTATAATCACGACGGTTGGTGCTATAAAAATCAGGGGTAAATCTTTCTCCCAACTATTTCTTATAGTATGACCCACCTAAATCATAGGTCAACTTTATTTCTTGGCCCTGGACCTAATGTGGGATTACACATCCAATGGTGGAGTAGATTTTACATACACATCATAGTGGGCACACTAAAAATCAAGGTACTTCCTCTCCGAAATGGTTGATTTTAAGAAAGGGGCATTTCGTGGGACTCCACCCTTGGTTTTTGACAAGTCCAACCGTGATGTGTATGTGAGATCCACTCCGACCATTAGGTGTGTAATCCCATGTTTAGTCTAGGGCCAAGAAGTTAGCCTGACTTGTGATACAAGTAGGCCACAGTAAAGAAAATAGATAGGAGAGAGAATGTCCACCTTTGATTTTTATAGGGCTCATATGTAATCCACTCCAACCATTAGATGTCAAACAAAAATTTAGGATTGGACCCAAAAATCATGACCATCCGTGATTCAAGTGGGATGTACTATGGAAAACAGTTTGGAGGGGCATTTTTAAAAGAAAAACCTTTTATTCATAAAAGGATTGTACAATATGGGAACCTTTAGGCTACCCAATCACCGAAATCACCTTGGGCCACCTATCATAAAGACTCTACAACCTAAACAGTGGACTAAGTGGGCGCGGATCTTTCTCTAATTTGACCTAGACCCACCCTATCTAAGGGTAGTAAACCCCAAATGGAATGAGGAAGCACAAACTCCCCCTCAAAAATCTTCCTCAATTATGTGAGGCTACCTAGCCTAGCCAAGGCATCCGCAACCTCATTCACTTTCCTAGAGGCATAGGCAATGACAAACTCCAAGTTCCTTCTTAGGGACTCAATACGGGCCCTCCAATGCCATAAATTTCAATTTGAAATTCCCCTGACGAACACTTGGAGTCTCTCAACCAAGATCCTTTCAAAACTCCATTCCACATAAATCGAATGCCATTTGGAGGGGTGTTGCCCTGTACACCATTTCCAATATTGTAGTCCACTTGAATCATGGATGAAGGTGAGTTTTGGGCACTAGGCCTAACGGGAGTGATGCACCTAGTGGTCAAGGTTAGTTTCTCATAAAAATCATAGTGGGGCCCACTAGAGCTGCATACCCCTTTGCCGGCACAACCCACCCAAGCCGCCATTAATAAATCTAGGGGACGATACTTTAATGACAATTGCTTGATTAATGAGATAGCTTATTGGAAACCCTTTTTTAGTATAGGAATTTAAGTTCTTGTGGACGCTTGATGGAGGATTCCCCAAGGGGATGGGAGGTCAACTCTCTCTTTCCACTAGTTGCCTGGCTCGAGAGCTTTTGTTTGGGGGTAAAAGGGTATTATATATGACCAAAGTCACCATTAACCAATTATTACGATTTTATAGTCGGTTAGACCCCATAAAAATACTTAGGATTGAAAATCTCGAGATCCTTAACCCTAAGATGACTCGTAAGCTTACATTTCAGAGTTTTCAAGTAAGGGACCGCAGTTATGGAGAGAGGAGTGTTAGTCACCCACTATGCCGTACGGATGTACTATCTTTACTTCATAAGATTTTGACTAATTTATGAAGAATAAAGCTAGTTCTCAAAAAAAAAAAAAAAAAAGGCTAGTTCTCACGTGCATAAATATAATGCGATGTATTAACAATGATGATTAATCAATCCGAATTTCTAATAGGTAGGATCTGGCTATATCGATAAGCCACGGGGCATCCGTTCGAAACAATCAAGCGAAGGGTGCAAAGTATGTATGTATGGGATACTTGATGTTGTATGGATGCTTATGATAAAATGACGGCCAACTGACTAAGGTTTCGGGTGGACCTGCTCTGATTATATCAGCAGACCTTAGAGCATATGCACGCCAGTTAGATATAAGAAAATGATGAAATGCAATGTATATGCTAATATAATGGTTAACTAGCTAAGGTTTCTGGTAGGTATGATCTGATTGTATTGGTACACCCGCTTGTTAGATGCGAGGAAACGATGAAATGCACTATGATGCTGATGTATATGGGGAGCAAAAGGGTTGAAAAGGGAATGAATGCTGCACGATGCTAATGCGCTGATTTGATGAAATTAATCGAGGCTTTAACGGTAGTATCACAAGGCTATATTAAGCGGGTCAGATTGGAACTTAGGTGGCTCAAGAGGCTTCAACTCTGGCTAGGCTAGACTAGACCAGGGTCGGGCTCTCTCCCTCTCTCTCTCTCTCTCACTCTCACTCGCCTGGGCTGAGGGATGCTTCCTTGAAAGCCTAATGCATCTGGGTGTAGTGCATGGGTGTCTCGAAATGAGAAGTGATGCTTGAAATGAGAAGGAAAAGTGGTTATTTATATCCTCCAAACCAGGTTTTCTTTTAATTCCTGGTGATCCTAGGGGAAAAAGGTGTTTGAAGGGATAGAATTAGAGATTGCCACAAGTCATCATTTCATGGCTCGAATGAGGTGATAAAAGTGTAATTTTGGGTAAGGAGATGGGTATCGAAGTAAAAACACTTCAACTGTGGGACTTTAAAAAGGAGAGTTCCACATGCTTGAGGGACAATGCCCCAAAAAGGGGGAGTGCAACATGGCCAGCGGAAACCTGGCTGTCGTCGGTCCCCACTTGGACTCCCTACTTTGGTAGGTAGTATCTTACAAGCATGTGAAGGCTCTGCTATAAAGGTTGTTGCTTTAAGGTTTTACCCATTTCTCCGATTGGGCTTGCTTTTGGGCTTGGGTTCAGGCTTGATTTTATGCTTAAGTAGGTGAGTTGACTAGGTTGGAGGGTTGGGTAGATTGACCGGGTGAGTTGATTGGGTGAGTTGACTCATCAAGCCGAATCAAGGCTCTGGGGTTTTAGGTTCTTAGGGTTTAGGGTTAGGCTGATTAGGTTAGCTGGGTTAGCAGGACTGACTTTAGGCTTTATGACTGGGGTTCCTAGGGTTTAGGCTTCTAGGGTTATGGTTTATGATTGGGGTTTGTTTGTCCATTCATCAGTTCAAACTCAATCAGCTTATCAGCCTAGGGTGGGGTATTTACCATTCTATATAAAGTAATTTTCTTTATAATGTAAAGTTCCCTTTCTAATAAAACCTTCCTTCAAGGAAGCAGATGTCTATTAAGGCATCTCATGTGCATGCCACAATTTGTTAGCATGACGAGTTGTTGCCTCGGTGGTAGACTCTTTAGGAGTTTCAACATAAGGTCTTGTGTTCAGTTCCCATGGATGGTGAAATTCCACTAAAGTGTGAATGCAGGAGTGTGTGTGTGTGTGTGTGTGAGTATACAAAAAGTTTTTATTTTATTTTTTTTGTTTTTTTTTTTAATTTTTTTTTATTTTAAAGAGAGCTAATTAATCCATCCATCTTAAAGGTGACTCTATGTTCATATTATGGCCCAAGAATTAGGTAAGTCAACTTGTTGGGTTGACTAGATTTATGAAGAAAATATATAATTGGGGAAGCTCAAAGTTTTCTAAGAAGTGCGCCATTTCTAACAAAGTAGTTCCTCTAATGAGTGGACCGTCCAATTTTTTTAGTGAGAACATTCACACTAGTTTGGTTATTGCTCATGCATGCATGCTAGCTAATACATGCAATGTATAGAATACCCTACATCTAATATGATGTAGAGTGGGTTGTGGATAATTTCATGGCAAAGATGGACCAGAAAATGCGAGACAAAGGTGATCCGAACTGTTAGAACTTAAAACGGACGTATCTCACGAATCGGAATGAGTTATTGGACGTACCGTATATGATTTTGGGGTAGGACATGCTACTTTAGCCACCCAACCTGGATATACAAGGCTACTCATGCCGAATTTCATGATTCCATCAAATCGACGAACGAAATCCTTGTTTATTTTCATTTTTACTATTTTTAGTAAGTTTTATTTTGACTGTAACTCTTTAAACATTAGGCTTTAGGAGTTGTGTCCAACACAAAAGGTGCTTACAAAATTTTGGGGAACGTCATGATTCTGCTAAATAGGACACTTACTATTTTTGGCCAAAAACCATGTGCTCTAGTAGAAATCACGACAGCCTATAAATAGTAAGTTTACTATTCATAGTAAGTCACAATTTTACGGTGTTTTAGTTGTAGTTGAATTCCGAAACTTCTCCCTAGGGTTCGTAGCTTTATTTAAAGAGTTGTAAACTCATTTTTCATCATCAATAAAGTTATTTCAAATTTTCTAGAATTAATTTATATTTTTCCTCGTGGATTTGAGGCATCTCTATGAGTAAAGAGAAGCTCTATGGATTCGGAGTAGCTATCCTTGAGGAAGACAGTGCTCGACCTTTACACGTCCTTCCCTGCGTCATAATATTGTCCATTTAGATGTAATCATGAATTTTAGTACAATTAAGAGATTCTGATGCAATCTACTCACTAACTAGTTTTTGTGGGTTCCACCTTCTATATCTCTACACAATTTTGAGTATATTTCTCTTAAACATGACTGACACATGCTTTCAAACTAGGAATTGAATCAAAACGATGCCATCCATTCGTATGTACCAAACCAAATTAACTAATTTTTTGGAGTTTCTTTCAATTGAAATATTATAAATCCTTAACTCTTCACTGAATAATGATTTAGTCAGTTGTGTATGGAAACATTCCCATGCAAACAGTTTTATTTGAAACATCACCTATCTAAACCATCCGCTAAAATTTCGTCCAGTTCCGGCAAAACACACAATCATCAGATGGTTCTAAGCATCCATGACTGGTCTTATTTGCTATGAGTAGACCTCTACATCCATTTATGTTATTAACTAAAAGGTTTGGATTATCTGATGATTAGTACAAAATTATCAATGCTATGAAGAGCAAACCAGAGTTACTGGTCAGTCCACATAAATGATGTGAATGCTAAGGAGTCCAAATAAAACTATGTGCATGGAAAGATTCCCATGGACCTAGCCCACTAGATTGTTATTTTTAATTGTCTAAAGTTGATAAATGATGTCTTAAATCTGTCAGCGTAATTTGATGACATCGAACCAGCTTCGATGTCATCGAAGCCAGTTCGATGACATCAAAGCCGGTCGATGTCATCGAGTTTTTTTTTTCAGGATTTTTAGCCCCAGTCACGAGACCGTTTTTGTCATTTTTCGATGACATCGAAGCTAGTTCGATGTCATCAAATGTTTACGCAGATTCGTTTGCGGAAACGCAGATTTTGCAATTTTTATTTCCTATTCTAGTTCTACTTGTTTCTAAATCTATATAAAGGATTGTATACATAACTAGGAGGTATTCTAAGAGGTTCTATAGGCCTGTGTGAATTTCCGAACTAATGGTAAATACACGGGAAATGGGTAATAATGATTTCCTTGAGTAATTACAATAGCAGTACCAACGCTTGATTTGACGTTGGCTTTTTTTGACATAAAAACCGATGGTGCTGTGAAATATACGTGGGGCCCACAGTGATATATGTGACTTATCCACACCATCCATCCATTATCCTAACTAAATTTAGGGCATCATCCAAAAAGATGAGGAAGATCCAAAGCTCAAGTGGGCCACACCACAGGATTTAGGAAATTAAATACCTACTTTTAAAAAATTTTGGGGCCACTGTTTCCTTTGGTGTGGGTCACTTGAGTGTTGGATCGGCCTCATTTTTTGGTTCATGCTTCAAAATGTTATGCTAGAATGGATGGACGGCACAGATACATCATATATATCACAATAGGGCCCACAAATTTAAACCAGTCCATTTGGACCGGTTTTCCAGGCAGAAATACACATGAATTTTCAAACAGATGCAAAGAGTAATCATTACTCATTTACCATGTATTTACACTGTATTTGAAAATTCAAACATGCCCTAAGTATTTCTAAAAGGGTGCTAGTGTTTGTAAAAGGGTTCTATGGTTTCAAGGGGTGGAAAGAAGGTGGGGTTTGAGGATTGCTCAAGCTAGGTAAGTCCTCCATCTTTATAATTAGTGCTTTCATAGTAGAATTTTTGTCACTTTGTGCCATGGTTTTTTCCCGTAAGGGTTTTCCACGTTAAATCTTTGTGTTCTTTTATGTTTGCTTGGTGCTCTTGGATTGCTATCCTAGATCCATATCTGTGTGACTTCGTAGCACAAATCCCAACATCTAGTACCCCTTTTACTAGAAACCAAGACCCAAATTCATTATATTAAGGTGGTTTTGGTTGATAGTCTGCGCTGCAACCCATGACTCTTTTTTTTCTTTTCTTTTCTTTTTTTTTTTTTTTTACACACCACTGTAGCATTTCACCACATATGGGTACAGGAACCCTTGACATGGGGTTGAAACTCTTCTGAGTTTACCACCGGGACTTTGAAGTCCTTGTATAACACTGTTTATTAGTAAGCACTGCAACCCCGAACCTTGAATTTTCTTTATAGAGCTTGACTCCTTTGGTCCCATCCATTGTAGTTACTTAAGTTCACATGGTTGAGGCCATTTTAGTGTACCATTCTCAAGAATAATTTTTACAGTAGTACATGACATATATTTTGATAATTCCTTAATTAAAAATCGTCTTCTTCTTTTTCTTTTTTTCTTTTGTTTTGTTTTTTTTTGTTTTTTTTTTTTTTTTTTGTTTTTGTCACCACCTAATAAGGCCATTTAAGGGGGAGTTTACAGGGATCATCTAGGCAAGATCAGCTTTGCATTTCACATATATTATGGGAATGCCACAAACACGATTGCGAAAGCTCATGCAATGTTAGATGGAATAACCATTTGCTCCAAACCGGGCCTTGCCAACATCATTATGGAAACTGATTCTAAGATCATTGTGAATGCAGTTGAGGACCTGCTAGCCCCCAATCCTTGGAATAACTGGTATAGGTTGGGAGCTATCCAGCATTATCGGCAGAGTCTCAACCTCATTTTCAAACATATTTTTCGTGAGGCAAATTTGGTGGTTGACGCTTTGGCAAGGATGGCAAGCGATGGATGAGCAGACATAATGTTCAGAATTCATTCAGACCTTCCGAGGTTAGTGAGGGGTGCTCTTGTTCTAGATAATGCTAGCCTTGGAGCCATTAGGTGCTCTTGATCAGGGCTCTTTCTTGCTAGCCTCCCACCCATTTCTGTTGCGGTTCCTTGCTATAAGGCAGCTGTTGCGGTTTGGGTTGGGTAGAGGATCTGTAGTAGATTTTTGTCCGCCTTTTAGTCTAGTCTAGCTTGTGGATATATGATAGGTGTGGTCTGAAATATTTTTGTTGGGACCCACCCGAATGGCTGTAAATTTCTCATGATTTATGAAATTCTCGTGGCATGTGTCCACTTCCTTTATTATAATAATTAAAATAAATAAATAAATAAAAAGAAGAAGAGAAAAAAAGAAGAAAAAAAAAAAAAGAAGGGAAACAATGGTGATTGAGTGCCTCACCATTAAAAAAAAAAAGGCCATTTAAGTGGGAGATCATATCTTTAAAACTAGATGCATTCACAAGGGATGAATAGGGCATTGCATAATATTATTTTTTAATAAGCTTGGCTCAGACCGGATACCTCAAGTCATTGTATAATGAGTTTTATTAGTAGAATCCAAAGCCTTAATTTCATTTTCAAATAAGAAATTTTTAAAAACTACTACCCAATTAATATAGAATTTACATTTCACTCTCTAAAAGTAGCTAATTAATATAGAATTCACGTTCCATACCTTTTTCAAAAAGTTTTTCAATAGCTACCTCACTAATTTAAGTAATTGTCATTAGAGTACATTTTGAGTCCTTAGTAGCAACTCGAATAAGACGTGCCAAGAAAAGAATTTAGTAGCTCAAGAGGCCCCACCGGGATGTTTAGGTGAAATCAACCCCAACCACCACGTCACTTGATAAGCTCAAGGCTCAAAACTCAGCTTCATTTGTGAATTGGGTGGACCACATAGTCGGAAACAACGTATAGGGCAACATCTCTCTCTAAAATGCTTGCCTTGGTGTGGCCCACCTAAATGTCACATTTGCCCTCATTACAGATGAGGGAAATCAGTATACTCTTCAGGAGGCTTTTAATGAGCCTAATGTAGAAAAATGGAAAGCAACAATGGATGATGAGATGGACTACTTGTACAAAAACAAGACGTGGAAGCTGGTGAAGCTTTCTGTCGGCCGTAAAGTGATCGGGTACAAGTTGATATTCAAGAAGAAATAGGATATGTAGGAGGCGAAGTTGGTAGCGAAGGGATATGCTTAAAGAGAAGATGTTGACTTTACTGAGATATTCGCGCCAATTGTAAAGTCAGTATCTGTAACAACCCTAAATTTTGATGCATTAAAAAAAACTAAAATAAATATTTAAATATTTTATTTTTAAATAAAAAAACAAGTCAATAGTTGAGTTAGTAAAGACATTTTTAGTTGAGAGAGAGGTCTACGGATCGATTCTTAGCGTAGTAATAATAATTTTTTTAATCAAATGTCATAAAAAATTCCAAATTCAAGATAAGGGAGGATGTGCTCAACCTATCTTATCAAGAGAAGTTTCTTTAAAAAGGGATACCGAGAGGTTTCTGTATAAGAAAAAAAGAAAAGAAAAAAAAGAAGATAGGAAGTCCTTAAGAAAAAGGGAGAGGAGATTCTAAGAGTGCTTGATTAGGTAAGTTCCAACCCTTGGATCTTTTTAATTTTTTTATTATGTTGTTAATTTCTTCCCGATCTATATCCACACCATCTATTGTAAAAGTGTGTAGAGAAAATTTTAACAAAGTGATGCTTTATGATTTCATATCTGGGATCCACACCATCTATTGTATGGGTGTGTAGAGAAAATTTTGATAAAGTGATGCTTTATGATTTCAGATCTAGTCAGTAACATTTTAGAAATAAATTTAATGGATGGAATTTGATTGTTTTAAGATAGATCTAGACGGGTCATTTGATCATAAGCACCAAAAGATAACAGTGCCTTAAATTTCAGATCGATCTGACCATCAGATGGGCCACACTAGTTAGATCTATAGATATTTAATAAGGAAAGTTTAGATTTTTGTGCAACTGATTGATATCACTTAGCGTAGAAAGTCGAGATGGGTCATCGATGTATATGTGGTTGGATCAACACCATTCATCTAATGTGTAGAAGTAAAATATGTCAAGACCTCAAGAATCTAGATGATCTAATTATCCGGTGGGCCCACCCCGATTAATCATTCGACATTTAATTTCAAGATCTTACAAAGAAAATTTAAAATTTGATAATTAAATTTAATAAACATATAATTTTAATTATTTGATCATTTATGGTTTAGCCACCTAGGATGTATATCAAAGGTGGGCCCCACCATGTAATATAACTACATGAATAACAATGTTGTTAACCTTATGCATTTTACACTACTACACTCAGGTGTGTAACCCATTGAGTCTCATGATTCATTGGAATTAAAATAAATTATTTGTGATGGTTTGATTGATTGATGTACTGATTTGAGTATTTTATTGTAATATTGTATGATGCGGTAAATTATATGCTAATCTGTGCCAAATTTCATGAAATTATAATTATACGTTGAAATTATTTATCAAGACAAGTATATGTGACAGTTATGAAAATGATACGTTCATACATCATCCATCATTTATCGCATTTACATAATGCATGGTCGATCCTAGGGACCCTCCTAGAAGAAATGTCAATCCTGGTAGAGCATTAGCAGATGTGGGCTATGCCCAAGCCTATTAAAAGGTGGATGTAACGCCCCAAACTTTTCGATACTCGAGCATCGAAAGTCCTCAAGCGTTACCATAAGATTCAATGTAACATATACGTGGGTACGTTTCCAATCCAACTATTCTAGCCTTACATCATTGCCTTGACACTAACCTAACCATTGAGGATGATCTCCATTCATAGATCAAGCCATCTGACTGTTGGTTTTGTGACAAGACCGTCCATCATGTAATTTGATGTACATACCTTCTTTTAAATGAGTAGACGAATAACCCCTTTTCCATGAGGATTTAGATGTAAGTTCTTTTATAAGAATTACTTAGAAACGTGCCTATAACCATATGGAGCCATTATATTTCACAAAACGCTCAGATCAGCAATAATTACGTAAATGCCATTAACCTAGATCACTGAATCCTAGATCACGTGGTTCCCACGATCAGAAGGCCTAAATAGCATAGATTAACCTCACAGGTCAATTTGCAGCCGTTGGATCACCATATTAGTGGCCCAATTAGGAAATTAGCCCTAATTATGATCCACTTGATCTTAGGATATGCTTCAATTTTGGGCTCAACCCATAACAAGGGTTTACAAAAAGAATGGATGGAATAGATTTCTCCAAAACATCACCATGGGCCCCACCACATTCCCGCGTGTGTACCCATGAAGGTGCACCAGACGTGCACTGAACCAGAGAGCAGGTCAAATCTATCTTGACCCGACTCATTTTTTAAATCCTCTACTGCCTGCAACTCGATCGAACAGTGTCCGATGGTGATTACTGTGGGCCACCATGATCATCCTTCTGGATGATCTAGACCGTTCATCAAGTCCGAAGACAGAATCGACCAAACCCATGCTGATCGTGTGAACTCATGCACGCACACGTGCCACTACAATCGTTGCAAACAGGCTAGGTGTTGTCCACAAGTTTAACAGACACCATCCATCTGATTAACGTTGTGGCCTCCCATCACAAAGACATTAGAAGATCCGGACCATCCAAAACCAGGAATAGGGAGTTTCAACTCCTCCAGAGATGTCGGAAAGACCGAATGTAGTTCCTATTACGATAGGGAGTCCCGAATTGCCCGGTCGTCCGCACAAACCGTAGTAAAAATCAGAAACTGCGCATTATCATGGGACCCACTGACCGGAACGATCCAAACATCCATCTGTAAGAGATCCCGAGCATTCCTCGAGGAATCTAGACCATCCAGAAGAAGCTCCTCGAACGAATACAGGCCAGGGGACGATTTGCCATTAAAGAGGAATCATCCTCCTCGTCCAAAGTAGCGATCTAAATATTGATCACTGACCCCTATCACAGGATCTAAATCATTCAGACAATGACTCTTGTGGATCTGACCTGATTTCGGAAGGATCGGACGGTTGGTCACGTCGACTTCTATTAAAAGCAGGATGCCTGCATGACTTTCGCCACGCAAGGGCTGCATAAAACAGTCCTGCAAAAGGTTTCGCAGGAAAAATATGGAAGTCCTTGGGCCTATAAAAGCCTCACGTCCGATCCTAGAGAAGATCGTGAGAACAAGAAAGAAAAAAAAAGGGGGGGGAGAAGAAACATGAGAGCCACAAGAGAAAGAAAACGGAAGCAAGACAGAGAGAGAAATCTGTCTAGCGGCAGCAAGGAGAGAAAAGCTTTGTCCGTGCAACAAGGAAGAAAAAAGAGAAGGAAAAGAAAGGAAAAGGAAAGAAAGAAAGAAGGAAAGAAGGAAAGAAAGAAAAGAAAGAAAGGAAGGAAAGAAAGAGAGAAAGAAAGGAAGAAAGAAAAGGAAACGAAGATGTGTGCCGAGGTCATGACTGAGTCGACTCATTGAAAGAATGGCATTAAACCCGTTTTAGGGCCGAGGCTCGGGTGTAAGACCAAGGTAAGTAGCCATTTGCATGAATATATATTAAGTTTAAATTTAAATATTAATTAGTTTAAAAGTGAAACCTTGGCTTAGGCCCTAATCATATAATTGGTGTAATCTATGGTTAAAGTCGAATTTAAAGGGCACGTACTAGGTTCTAATAAGACGAGAGGACACTTCAACGTCAAAGGTGAGGGTTTTATCCTTTAAGCTTACGTTAATTTAAGTTGATATATATATCCTATCCTTTTATGCCTTCATGTTATTTTATCGTGCTTTTTACGTACCTTTTACCTTAGTTGAGTTTATGGTTTTTATCTTGCCTTTGCACGTATCCTTTACATGCCTCTTACCTGTTCTCAAATTTCTATTACTTTCTTTCTGTTTTCATTTTAAATTGATATCATCAATTGTTGGCCCTTTAAGATTTTTATGTAACATCCACGGCAAGGAGTCTTCCTGAGTTTATGTGAGGCTATGGATACAAGCTTTGCTCTTGCCTTTAAATCATTATGAGATGGCCGTAACCACTCTCCTCACGTTCGAGTTGACCTTCATCACTCACCTCTTATTCGAGCTGGTTATTGTCACTCATGAGACGGCTTTAACCACTTTCCTCACGTTCGAGTTCACCTTCGTCACTCGCCTCTTATTCGAGTTGGTTATTGTCACTCGTCTCTTTTACCTTAAGGGCTAGACATGTGTCTTGATATTCTTAACCTTACGTAGATTAAGGATTACTCCTTAATGCAAGTACTATGTTGGGAATCACTCCTCTAGCAATCAATTAAATATCGTGGACGTAATGTGTTTTCGGTAGCAGCCCTTGGGCGACACGTAAATCCATGTTTCTCAGGTTGATGGTGTCCTGGTTGGTGTACGTGAGATGTTCTGTATATATAGTACATCAATTCCGAGGTATGGGGGGTTAGTTGTCGCAAATAGTCGCTCCAATCTTTGGGGGCATATTCACCTGGTTCATATATTGTGGCTGTCTTGGGATAACCGTGTAAAACCATGTTAAGCATGGGACATGCTGGTGAATCTTCGTAGTGTGGGATACGGGGCGAGTCGGATAACTATAATCATATTCCACATTGTGGTGATCGCTATGTATGATATACCGCATATACCTTGCTAGGCATGCATCTCATACAGATTAATTGTACATTGATACCTCTTGTAGTGTGGAGTACTTGACGTATCAGAACTTTTACGTATTTTTAATATGAATATCTTGAATTACTGTTAATCTTAAAGGATAACCTTCACTATGAGTAGGGCATTGACCCTCTCCCAACCGTACAGATGTTGTAGGTGACGTACAGACTGAAGACTTAGAGGGTCGGCTTTCTATAGAAGACTACACTGAAAGAATATGAAGACAGTTTATTTATTTAGTTTTATACTTCTGCTGCGAACTCGATGAATGTAATAAGCATCCATTAAGAAGGCCTTTGATTATTCCTTTTACTTTGATGAAATATAATCAATACAGTTGATTTTATTCTTATGAATGTTACTTTCATGAATGTATCTGGATGTAAACCAAACGAAAAAAATAGGGTGTAATTTTAGAGCATCCAGTTTATACATTATTAACACTCGATTTTCTCGAGCACGAGTATAAACTCTAACCATAAAATTTCAAGATGTTACAGTGAAAGCCTACCCAACGAATGGATGCAGGTTAACGACTTCCAACCCAAGCAGATTGATGATCATCCCATCTGATGCATTCATACATCATTGCATCCATATCATTATGCATACTGGTTACCTTCAGTGCTTGTATTATTTTAATTGTTCTGATTATGAACCATGCTAGGTTATTACACTAAGTTTGTCCAGCTTACCTTTTTATTGATGGAAAAACCATACAAATGATCATTAGCAGACCATATGGCACAGAAATCGGAAGGATCTACCACACCTAAACACGACCAATGGCCATACTTGTCTCAAGACGAAGTGGCGACATTGGATAATTTCTAATTATTTGATTTATTTGCTAAAATATTTTGATTAGCGTATAATACATATAGGTATTGATTATGAGATTTAAAGAAATTATTTAGAATTATCTCATTGAAACAATAATGTTAGTCTAGAATAAACATATATTTATAGTATGATGATATAATAAATGAATGATTTTTAAGATTTATATTATTTTAATGGTAGTCAAGATTTATATATGCTTGGTTGATTGGTGCTAAGTGTTATGTATATGTGATTGGAATTGGGTGGAACTTAGATTGAATGTAATTATCACCTCTTATTAAATTGATCGAGGAATGAAGTTAGTACACCTTATGTACTAGTTACGACTTAAAACTCGGGTCTAAGGGTGCACACTCTGTACTCAAATTTTGGGGCGTGACAGTATCTATCAGATTCGTGTTGGGATTGGTTGCCCAATACAATCTCGAACTGGAACAGATGAATGAGAAGATAGCCTTCCTACATGAGGAGTTGGAAGAGCAATTTTACATAAAGCAACCAGAAGGCTTCGAAATAAAAAGGGCAAGAATAGGTTTTGCAGGCTGAAGTGGTAATTGTATGGCTTGAAACAGTCACCTAGGCAATGATATAAAATATTTGATTCTTTCGTGGTGAATCAAAAGTTTATTATGAGTGAGTATAATTATTTTGTCTATTACAAGACATTGAATGATGGGAAACTCATAATCTTGGTTTTGTACGTCGATGACATGCTTATCGCCAGTCACGGCTTGTCTAAGATTGTAAGTGTAAGGATGTAAGGATGTACAAGCACACATAGGTTGTCAAATTTTGTGAGACAAAACTACTTAAAGGTAGAACTTCAAGATCGGTCTATATTCAAGAGAAAATCAAGCTCAAGATCAGACTATTTCAAGAGAAGATCAATCTCAAGATCGGCTTATGTGCAAGAAAAGATCAAGCTCGAGATCGGCTAATGTTCAAGACAAGATCAAGCCCAAATTCAAGTTGAAGTCCAAGACAAAGTTCAAGCCAAAGTGAATAAGATATTATATATATCTCAGGTGGTATAAACCCTAGAAAGACCTTAAGATGTTCACAACCCCAAGTGTAGAGTCGCGATGTAATAATAATCTCGGTGAGACCAAGGTCGAATCCATAGGGACTAAACTCGTACGTTTCTATAAAAGTAACTAGAATTATAACTAGAAGAAGAGGTGAAACTAAATCTAAAGTATTTGAGAGAGTAATTTTAAATAAGATAATTAAAACTTATAAATTTAAAGGTGGGAACTCAGGTGTCAAGGATCCACTTGTAGCAATTGAGATACTACCTTGCTTGATTCAAGAGGTCCAACTGAAATCATAGTCCTATCTTATCCAGTTGGAAAAGGAAATGATCGAATCTCTAAACTTTCATTGAACTAGACTCAATGGATGAGAGTTGTGAGAATTGGAAAGGATTCCATCACCCAACCATGCCCAGGAGACATGGCAAACAATAGGACTTACTATAACACCCCGTACTTTTTAGTACTCGAGTGTTACCATGTAATCTAACTTACTGGAATGTTCACATACACCCTAGCCTAATTAGGTCACTATGAGATATCTTCGTCCATTCATCGAGCCATCCAACTGTTTGTCAGTACCTGGATAGTCATTGAACCATGCCAGAGACAAACCATGCCATTAATTAGCAACACTAGGTAAACCATACATTTGCACTAGGACTCTTTAGATACACTACAAATCAATCACAACATTCCGTTGATCGATCTAACGACCGATTTTCCTAATTTAACCATTGGATTATAAAATCGACCGTAAGACCGCTTAAGTAGTAGTTGTGTCTGGGATTGGACACAGGGCTCACTAGGACATGATTCAATTCATTGACGAATCTAATCAAAGGAAAGTCATACAAGATAATAATAATATTATTATTAAACAATAAATAAATACAATATCTATGTATGCACATATAAAAATAAATAATAATAATAATAATAATAATAATAATAATAATAATAATAATAATAATAGAGGTTCTCATAGCAATAGTGATATTGTTAACACAGAATAGGCAGACCTGAACACACAAAAGATTCTCAGGACCTTCTGACCATCGATGGTTAGATTGGAATTAATCCGACCGTCGAATTGACAGGAATTTGAAACTCGTGGATAAAAATTCAGTCCAAAGGACCCCTTGAACGCTGGAGATGCTCGATCGTTGGACTAATGGTCTACCAGGGGCAGTAAAAATAGGTGGACGGAGCAGATTTCACCGATCGTCACAGCGGACCCCACTTTTGGGCAATGTGGGTACATAGCGCGTGTCCGCTGCGGTGCACTGGACCACCATTCCGGGTCAAACGGGTTTGACTTGTGTTTTCCCGCAAATGGGAAGAACTCTCCTTTTGTTTTCTTGCCAGCGAAACAAACAACGATCGTTTGATCAATATGTGGCCCACCATTTGGCCCCGTTAGAACGATCCAAACCGTCCATCAAATTCGAAGCGTGGCTCTGACCAAAACCAAGGGTGTTTTGCAGGGAGTTGTACTCATGCATAAACACAAATCTAGACGCATCTAGACTGCGAACAACCATGTTTCCAAAAATGGAAAACGTCTTACTGTTGCCAGGTTGGCGACCGCGTGAACTCCTCTCTCTAAATCCCAGCCATCCATATGGTGTTATCGCGGCCATCCAACAGCCCTTCACGTGGGTTAGGGTTTCCTGCTAGAGATGGACGCAAAAACCTTCTTGCTACTGTCCGTTCTAAACGCTTGACACCTGTATTTATCCACACCATCTTCTCTCAATCCAACGACTTAGAAACGTTAGGACAAGCCATATAAGAAGGTATCCTCGAGGTAGGGCTCTTCATTCCTTACAACAACTCGAAGGGAAAAACTAGCCGCAATCTTCCTCCAACAAACCCACCACCCAAACCCTCTTAAAGCTTTGAAAGAGCCTATCCATAAGCTTTATAAGACCCATATGAACCGTCTGAAAGAAGCAGATTGGAGGAAGAAGCATCGTTTTCAAAGACGCCATTAATGGCATGTCATCTTCTCCACCGCTCAAAACCGAGCCGAAATCAGTTCAGGCATGCCGTTCTCAGG
Organism: Magnolia officinalis; assembly: GCA_021015155.1. Classification (NCBI taxonomy): domain Eukaryota; kingdom Viridiplantae; phylum Streptophyta; class Magnoliopsida; order Magnoliales; family Magnoliaceae; genus Magnolia; species Magnolia officinalis. The sequence goes on along the minus strand of JAJHSJ010000011.1, from coordinate 3,026,498 downwards.
CTCTCACCATATGGTGACGTCCCAGGTATTGGAAGAGGGTCGGGCCTAACGTCCATTGTGGGACATTTCAGCTGGAAGAAAAGTGGAAGAAGCAGATGAAAGAAGAAGATAGAGTTTAAGAGAGTGAGTGCGAGCGTGGGTCGCACTACACTTGCTGCCGAATCGACTGGACTCGATTCACTAAGTTTGAGTCGGGGCTGTGGTCAGTTCAGTTCGGATGGGTCTGACTTGAATCCAGGTTCAGTTGAGTGTAGGCCTGGCCTAGTCCAGTAAGAGGAGAAATGAGAGAGAGAAAGAGAGAGAGTTGGGGTCAGGGTTGTTGTTGTCGTGTCGAACCTGAGCCTGTACCGAGTTCAGGCGAGTTGGGTTCGAGTCATTGCGAGCCTGCTCTTAGGTTAGACTCCTGCTAACTGATTCAAAAAATATGGAAATAGGAGAAGGAAATAGGAAAGGAGAAGATGAGTTGAGAAGCAAAATGTAGGTGTTGTGATGCATCTGATGGGTTGAGTTTAGAACTCGATTTTCTGCTAAGTCAAGGAGATTCGACACGCAGGATTCTGTGCGATTCAGGTCAGATTTTGTTGAGTTCAGTTGCTGGTCGTTGGTAGTACAAATAAGAAAGTAGAAAATAGAAGAAGGAAGAGAAGAAGAAGAAGAAGGTTGGAGATCTTGTTGTGGTTTCTCATCTGTCAACCACACCACCTCCATTCGAGTTGACTCGGCAATGACTCAAGGACAGAATTATATATAGGCTTGCTGGTGGTGCATACATAAAAGAAACGAAAAAGAAAGAAAAAAAAAGGAGAGAGAGAGAGAGAGAGAGAGGAGAAGAGAAGAGGAATCAATAAGGAAAAGAGAATGAGTGAAGGGGGAAAGAAGATGGGGCGCGAGTGAAGTGGTGGCCATGATGGGGTTGCAGGAAACAGATCGTGATTGGAAGCCCAACTCGCTGTCGAGTCAACTAATGTAAGTCATCTTTTCTCCCCAAAGTATTTGATTTATTATGAATAGCCATTAACATGTTATTTATACTAGTGTTAATTATTATAAACAAAACTACAACTGATAGATATTAGATATTAGTATTCATTTATCATTCTTAAATATTATCATTGATAATAGATCACACTATTTATTACCATCATAATGATTATTATTATCATGTTAGCTAATATCAATTTTATTGCTAATGTTAATGGCAATTTTGTGGTTAACATTGCGATCAATCATACATCAATTAACATTCAAATCCGAAAATCTAAGCCTAGAATTAAACTCTAGGATGAAGCTTAAACCTAAGTGATCCAAACCCTATGTTGTAATCTTAACCACAGGTGATTTGTAGAAATTCAATCTAACCACACAATTTTATAATTCATGGTAGGATTCAACTCTAAGGGCGCATGCACTTCCTAGTGACCCCAATAAGTGATTCAAAACATAAGGTGATGATTCCTTCCCCTTGAGCTTTTCATTTTCCCATTAACTTAAGTGATAGTTTTTATTTTAATTTTGATTGATAATTGATATCTTTATCTTATAATAACATGCATTAGTTGTTGGAATTGAATGCTAGATTACATGCTTAATATTTATCCTGCGTATTTTTTCATGCTTGTGGATTACTTGTGGTTTGCTTATAAAACTTAAACTGATACATTAATCACTTATAAATGTACACCCATACTTGGGATGTAACTTGATTAATTGTGTTTATAATGGGCCCTTGATCTAGTGGTTACTTGAATGATGGGTTAAATGGAATATTGATGTGGGCCTACCATCCATGGGTTGTTGTGTCGAAGTGGTTTTTGAGGATGGTCTTTTATCGCATGATTTTGATATTTTCCCTATGTGGCTTAGTTTTGATATTTTCTCTATGTGGTTTCGACTTAGTATTTGCCCTATGTGGCTTCGATGATTTATTTCTACATAACCATGCGATGGTAAGTTCAATATGTTGAACTATGATTGGACACTAGTCGATGGATTTTCATTAAACATCATAAGGTGATAGTCTCATGAGCCGAAGATAGTGGTCATGGGACACTATATTCGAGTTGTCGGCCTATGCTGGGCTATGAACCCCCTGTAGTGACCTTTAAGCTTTATTAAACTAGCTGGTTGTAAATGCAATAATAACGGATGGGCTCATCATGCATTCATAGCAAACGGGCGATGACGGGTAGCTAATTCTAGATGTTGTAGCACGTGCCTAATAGGATTTAGTTGGGGTATCGTTTCGCTAGCTCCCGGGCCACCGACTATCGACTCACTTTCAGTGAGCTTGACACTATGCATGTATGGTGTACTTTCGCTGGTGAACGGCCACATGCATGGGTTTTGCCCAAAAGCCAACTGGATGAGCATCCCCAGTTGATGTGCACTCACGCATCCATGCATTTAATAAGACTGCATCGTATATTATTTTGAATGCTTTTTGTTTATAACTATGCTTACCTAATGCGGCGGTGTAAGCTTGGCACTACACATATACGACGTACTTTCGCTGGTGAACGGCCACATGCATGAGTTTTGCCCAAAAGCCAACTGGATGAGCATCCCCAAGTTGATGTACACTTACGCATCCATACATTTAATAAAATTACATCGTGTATTGTTTTGAATGTTTTATGTTTATAACTATGCTTACCTAATGTGACGGTGTAAAATCTTGAGGGGAATTCACACTGAGCTGGCCACTCATTCATCGAATATATAACTGTACAGGTAGCACAGGTGGCCTAGATGATATTCGTGTTCATATTGATGAGGAGCAGGGTACAATTGTCAAGGATGCATGATTGTATTTGCCAAGATTTATTACGTGATTTTACAACTCAAGATTAGTTATAATTTACTTTGTTTCACATGCGATATTATTTCATTTATAATTGTAAGTATTGGGACATTGGTTTGTATAAGTCATATGGGTAGCCGCTCGTAAGATTTGAATATATATGAATTTTCTTTATGTTTGATTTGTACCTATTCCGCCTGAATGCTCACTCTGAAAAAGAAATAAAAATATATATATGTGGGATTTGATTATCTTTAAAGGTTAACACTTGGGTTTTTGGAGAACGAGTTATATAATCGGGTTCCGAAAACACGGAGCGTTACACTTACTGATTCCACAACCAATGGAGGAGAATTATGAAGATTGAAAGGAATTCCGTCACCCAACCATGCCCAAGGGATGATGGTGAACAACAGGATTTATCACTTTCACAATCTCAAATAGGAAAAGAAGATATATAAAGTTATCATAAATCTATTACAATTTGAGTCATAACAAACCATTGAACACTGAAAATATTCCTTAAAATCAACTAGAAATCAATGAAGTTCAACATAAACATGAATCAAAGCAAAGTAAACATCTTAATCACGCTACAAGCTTCACATCTTAGCCCTAACTAAGAGGTTTGGCCATCCATAGACATGATTGAACTAAAGTCTCTCAAACAAAGAATAAAAACCAACTAAGGAATAAGAAGAAAGCTCTTGGACGGCGGCTTCACTCTTTTGCTCCACTCCTTGAACCCTAAAAGATGCCTTAAAACATCCTGGGGACTCTTATTTATAGTTGTGAAGCTCCACCTTTTACACCAAGTTGGAATTTCTGCAAACCGCCTTAAGTTATATAATCCACGTCAACAATTCTGCGCGATTTCGGTAACACCGAAATTGAGTATATGTGCAGAGTACTTAGGTGGCACCGCAATTGGCTTAAGTGGCACTGAAGCTGACTTCAGTGGCACCAACTTAAGCTTATGTAGCAATTGGCTTAAGTGGCACCGCCTTAAGTTATTTTCTTGCTTGAATGTTTTGTGCACCTTCGGTGGTACCGAAGTTGGCTTAGATGACACCGAAATTGGCTGTTTTTCTGCTGTTTAACTTGTGCTTCTGCCAATCTTTTCTTCATCATTTGTACTTGGTTTCCTTGGATTTTTGTATAACGCCTCAAACTTTTCAATAATTGAGCATCGAAAGTTCTCGAGTGTTACCATGAAATTTAACATAATATGTACGGGAGTACGATACCAAATTAACTATCGTAACCATACATAGATCCATACATAGATCCAGCAATCCGACCGTTAATTGTGTAGACAGGACCATCTATCATATGATTTGACGTACGTACCTTCCTTTAAATAAATCGGTGGATAACTCATAATCCATGAGAATTTGGATATAATTTCTTTTATAAGAATTACTTAGAAATGTGCCTACTACCATGTAGAACCATTAGATTTCACAAAACCTTCAGTCCAGCAATAATTACGAAACGACCACTAACTTAGACCCATGAATCCTAGATCATTGGTTCTCACAATCCACTTGATGTGAAATTTTACACCACGCCTATAAATCCTAAACTAACTGTACATGTTGAATTTCAACCCTTAGATCGTTGTAAAATTAATCCAATGGGTAGATCAGTCATTAACCATCGATTTTAGGGCCATCTGATCTTTGGATATCCTTTAATTTTGGACGCAACCCCTTAAATTAGATGGGGAAACAAATGAACGGTGTAGATCAGTCAGAGATCATCATGGTGGACCCCACCTAGTGTGGCACGTGTACACAACCGGTGCAGAACTGCGCCACACCGAAACCCGGAGTCAGTCAAGAGCGCCTTGACCCGATAGGATTCAAACCTGCGTCTACCTGCCAAGATGGACGATCATCCGCGGGAATGATCGTGGGCCACCATCATCGTTCCCATGACTAATCCAAACCGACCATCCTATAGAGGAGATCGATCTGATCAAAACCTCGCCTACCAAATACAACCATGTAAGCACACGTCCAAAGGAACTCGAACAGACAGCGTCTGAGGTGTGATCATTGTGGCCCACCCTGATCATCCAAGAAGATGACCTAAGCCGTCCACTGGGTCCGTAGGTCAAAACCGACCGGACCCTAGTTTTTTTTTCCTATGCTTCCAAGCTATCACCCGTGCGCAAGATGAATAATGAACACGCAGTGCCAACCATAACGCACGAATAGTTGTCCGATGGGACGAGGCATGGACCACCAACAGGGTTCAGATGGAAGATCTGAGTTGTTCATCTTGACCCTGGGTCAAACACCAACCAAACTGTTGTCTTTCCACACCCGACCCAATCGTGTGCCAAATGAGGGCCACTTACGGATTCTCAGTTATGCAGGAAACATCTGGAAAACCGAAGTGTGTGCGTCCGGTTTTCTTACTGCGTAAGTCAAGACACGCAGAGAGGATCTTGTCGTGAGAGCAGCCTATAAAAGGGCTTTCCACTCCACTGTCGAAAGGACATAATGGAAGAGAGAGAGAGAACTCTGATCGTCCAACAAAGGAGCAACGATCATCTATTGCCAAGAAAAGAAAGAAAGAAAGAGAGAAAGGAAGAAAGAAAGAAAGAAAGAGAGGAAGAGGACTGAGTTGACTCGCCGAGTTCGAGTCGAGGTCAGGTTCAAGTAAAGTATGTAATACCTAATGTCTTGATTCAAGTTTTTCTGAAATAGGAATGAGTTAAGCCCTATATCTAGGCCATAAACATAACCCTAGATTTAATCCTAACCTAGTAAACCTTGTAGATCTTATGGTATAGGATAAGATTGAATGTGAAAGGGTATGGAGGAACACCTAGACTCGGATGAGGACAATTCGACTTTAAAGGTAAGGGTTTTATCCTTTAAGCTTACGTTAATTTAAGTTGATATATTTATACTGCGCTTTTATGCCTTCATGCTATTTTATCGTGTCTTTTACATACCTTTTGTCTTAATTGAGTTGATGCTTTTTATCTTGCCTTTACACTTGTCCTTTACATGCCTTTTATTTATCCTCAAATTTCATTACTTTCCCTCTATTTTTATTTTAAATTGTTATCATCAATTATTGGCCTTTAGAAATTTTAACGTAATATTCGTTGTAAGGAGCTTTCTTGGATTCGTGGGAGGCTATGGATACAAGCCTTGCTCTTGCCTTACCATTGATTTAGCTCTGCCACTCTCCGTATCCAAGAATCAACAGTGGTCGATCTTCTACTTATGGAGTTGGCCATTGCCACCCTCCTTATTAAAGAATCAATCGTTGTCGCTCTTCTATTTATTGAGTTGGCTTTAACCTCTCTCCTCATATTCGAGTTGACCTTCGTCACTCACCTCTTATTCGAGTTGGTTATTGTCACTCGCCTCTTTTTCCTTCAGGGCTCAACTGTTGTCTTGATATTCTTAACTTTTCATGGATTAATGATTACTCCTTAATGCAAGTACTGTGTTGGGAATCCCTCCTCTAGCGATCGATTAAATATCGTGGATGTAATGCGTTTTCGGTAGCGACCCTAGGGCAACATGTAAATCCATGTTTCTTGGGTTGATGGTGCCCTGGTTGATGTACACGAGCTGTTTTGTATATGTAGTACATCAATTCCTTTCTATGGGGGGGGGGGGGGGGGTTGGTTGTGGCAAATAGTCACTCCAATCTCTGTGGGCGTATTCACTCGGTCATGTGTTATGGCCGTCTTGGGATAACCGTGCCATGTTAAGCGTAGGACACGTCGGCGAATCTCCGTAGTATGAGATGTGGGGCAAGTCGGATAATTATAATCATATTCCACATTATAACGATCGTTATGTATGATACACCGCATATACTTTGCTAGGCATGCATCTCATATAGATTGTTGGTGCATTGATACCTCTTGTAGTGTGGAGTACTTGACGTATCAGAACATTTACATTGTTTTACGAAGCTCTTGAATTACTGTTAATCTTAAAGGATAACCATCACTATGAGTAGGGCGTTGACCCTCTCCCAACCGTATAGATTATGCAGGTGACGTACAAATTGGAGACCTACTGAACATTCTCCTTAAGGAAGATTAGGCTGAAAGAGTGAGAAGACAATTTATGATTTAGTTTTATACTTCCGCTGTGATCTCGATGAATGTAATAAACTTCCCTTAAGAAAGCAATGATTATTCTTTTTTACTTTGATGAAATATAATCAATACAATTGATTTTATTCTTGTGAATATTACCTTCTTGAATGTATCTGGATGCAATCCAAATGAAAAAAAAAAAAAAAAAAGGTGTGATTTTCAAAAGCATTCAAGTTTATACATTATTAACACCCGGTTTTCTCAGACACGAGTATGAACTCTGGCTATGAAATCTCAGGCTGTTATACTTTAGCATGAGAATTCTCCGTTCTTGGTCTCCTAAGATCCATCATTTGCCTTGGTGATTAAGGAGCATTAAATCCATGCTTTTAGCATTCTTTTCAATCCAAGCTCTCAGATTTACCTTGCAACAAAAATATGCATAAAATACAACATTAAGCAGTATCATGTTCATAAAACCAAGATATAAATGGGAAAAAATATGCAATATTTGACACTCAACATAGGACTAGGTGCTTTCAAAACTGTTTTATCATGGACTTTTACATTTGTTTTTTTCCTGGAATTTAGCCAGCCTAACTTCTGGTTCGGCTAGCCTAAGCTTCCTCGGTCAGCCTAAGCTTCCTCAGCCAGCCCAACATTCAAGCTCGAGCAAATAACAACTTTTGTTGAAAGTTTGGATAGCCCGAATTTTTGTTCAGGTAGCCCAAGCTTGAAAATCGGCCAGCTCGAGAAAGTTCGGGTGAAATTCGAGCAACATTATCTTTTGAAATTCGGCTAATTAAATCGTGATGTTCAGTCAGCTGAACTTGACCTCAAGCCAGCCGAATTTTGGATAATTCTTATCCTACACAATCCAAAATCCGTTGAACAGAATTCGGTGAACTCGGGCTAGTCGAAGTTATAACTTATTTGCCTATAAATTGAGTTCTTCTCTCATTCTGAATTACACAATATTATTATCATAATTCTTCTGCAAGAGAGAGAGAGAAGCTCAAGTCATTGGCAAGCTATTGGTTAGTATTTATAATTTATTTTAAATAGCTTATTCAATTCCCTTTGTTCTCAGATATTTTAAGTTTAATCCAAGAGAGTAAACTCTAGTCCTCTTTGAGATCTAATAGAATTGAATTAAGTAGCATTTGGGTTTAACAAAATTAAAATCTATAGAACCCTAGACCCTTTTTATCTGATTGAACACAGTGCCATCTACATTCAAGAAAGAGGTCTTTCTGCTACGTCTTCTACATCTGAAGATAAGTATACCTTCTAAAATTCAGTTTAGGTTTTTCGGAGATCTCCTGTGAAAATCTCAATTGAGGTTTTATCTGAGATAATCTGTGAAAATCTCACTTAGGTTTTTATTATGATAGCCCATGAAAATCGCAAGGAACTATATCAGGTTATTAAGGTGACCCTGTGAAAACCTTTTTATAGTGAAAGCCAAAATTATGAGGGAAGTAATTTTGGGAGTGGAGTAGGTGTGACTATTTTTAAGCATCGAACCATTATAACTCCTTCTGTCATGTGGTGAATGCCTTTTTATATTTGGTGGATTGGATGTATTTTATTATTTCAGTTTTGTGGTGAATGTTGTAATTCTTTAATTTACTCTTACTAGTTTGAAGTTTTGATTTTAAAGACATTCGTGAAATAAGGTTGTCCTACAAATTATTTGGAATCAAGGTTTCAATACTCAAACAATTGATATCTTTGTATTATTTACATATTCAACATTTGTTTCGATTATTTGGCATTATCTTATTCAGCCCCCCTCTAGGACATCGCAAACTCTCCATTTCAGAGATCGACTTATTGAAGACTCAGTTATCAGGAACATTCGAGATGAAAGATCCAGGGGCTGCAAGAAGGGTTCTCAACATTGATATACATAGAGACAAGAAGAGGAGCAAGCTATGGTTATCTCAGGCGGAATACCTTGAGAAAGTATTAATGAAGTATGGGATGGATAAGGCAAAGCCGGTCAGCATTCCCCATGTGGCTCATTTTAAGCTTTCTTCTAAACAGTGTCCTAAAACTGATGAAGACAGGCAGGATATGTCTCATGTGACTTATTTAAGCCAGTTGGTAGTTTGATGTATATCATGGTCTGTACTAGAACAAATATTTCACATGTAGTGGGTTTTGTTAGCAGATACATGTCTAACCCCAACAAGCAACACCAGGTAGAAGTGAAATAGTCACTTCAATACATTCGAGGTACCCAGGACTACGTCTCATCATTTGAGAAGTCACGGGCCAAGTTAGTAGGTTTTGTGGATTCTGATTAAGTCGGCAGTGTAGATAATAGAAGGTCAACTTCCGGTTACTCGTTTATGTTAGCGAGTGAAGCGATCAGTTGAATATCAAGGATTCAGTCTGTAGTAGCTCTTTCCATAACCGAAGCTAAGTATATGGTAGTGACAAAGGCATTCAAGGAAGGTGTTTGGTTGAGGAGATGATAAATCAGATGGGGCTTCAGTAGGAGGCTGTGTCGGTTAATTGTGACAGCGAAAGAACGATCAATATGGTTAAAAATTTTGTTTATCACTCACATACTAAACATATTGATGTGAATCACCATTTTATCCGAAAAGTACTTGAGGAATAAGACGTGATTCTATAAAAGATTCACACCTGCGTAAATCCGAATGACATGCTTATGAAGGTGGTTCCCATAAAGAACTTTAAGTTCTATAAACTTCTCTGGGCTTGGCGAAGGCGTAAATGGATACAGATTATGTATGAGAAGCGATGGTGGATCTATGATGTAAGGAGGAATTAGAGATGAGAACATGAAGCTATGAAGTATGAAGATTGAAGACATTATGAAGATTGTTGTTGATGTCTTAAATTTATAGACAACAAGGTCTGTCGATGCCATCGACAGACCACTCGATGTCAACGAGCAGGAATTTCAATGCCATCGAAAAAAATCCAGAAAATCTATGTTTAATCGCTGGAATATTTTGGTGTTTTACTCGATGTCATCGACAAATCGTCAATGCCATCAAAGTCCCATCGAGCATGCGTAAAGAATTGCGTGAGTGCTGGATTTGTTTACTATTCCGATTGTGATATGATGTTATGTTATATATATCGGGTGTAATCAAGATTTGGGGTAGATCAGAGGAGTTCTAGGCTTTCTAATTCGCTCATAAGGGGTTTCAAGAGCATAGCTTGGGTTTATGAAAGAGATTCGAGGCTTATTCGAATCGGTAACTTTCTATCTCTTGTATGTATGCTTTTATCTTTTTCATTCTTTTCTTACTCTTGTGTGTGCCGTGGTTTTTCCCCAAAAGAGTTTTTCCACCTAAAATTCGGATTGTTTATGTTTGGACTTGGTTGTGTGATTAGTAGTACTTTGCTTGATTCTACTCTGTGTGCTTTCATGATTCCCCAACTGAATATATCCGCTACTATAGGAATTATGCTATATTTTTATGTCATACATAGGTGGATATATCCGCCACTAAAAGTCATTGATGCCATATGTTAACAGTATTCAATAGCAGATAACATAATGGATTACCGCTATATTTTAATGACATATATTGCTAGATCATTCCGCCAAAATAATGGTATAAACAGAGATGGAATGCTAAATATATATTGATGGCGGTTTTCTGCTGCTGATCTGGTGCCATGAGGTTTTTTTTTTTAATTTACACGCTGCTATAATTTACAACGGTGGATTTTCATACACACACAGATATATATATATATATATATATATATAGAGGCATGCTCACCTACGCACCTACGCACGTGCGTACCTTTGCACACGTGTCATGGGTGTCGAATCCGAACGGTCCATAAGATGTGGAATCCCATGAAACTTTAGGGGGTGGATTTTCACCCTGATCTAAGATTCTGGTGGGCCATAGCAAAGAGAAATTCAAATCAAGGGAAGAAACTGTTTGCATTTTTCATGGCCCACTGAGGTTTTGGATCAAATTAAAATTTCGTATTAAGAGGTTTCATGAGGTTCTGCTTCATGTGGACCGTTCAGATTTTCGAAACTCATCAGATATGATGAGTTCTCAAAAAAGTTCGTATGTAGTAGGTACGAACTGGTTCGCAGGTGACCGTTTCCATATATATATATATATATAGAAAAACCCATCCATATAAGTATTGTTGTTGTAGTGTTTATTCGTAATAATTGTACAGTATTTTACCAAAGTTATAGGTGGTGTGCTCCCATATTCCTTTAAATTAAAAAAAAGTCTCACCTTTCCACCTATTAGCAGTAGAAAGAAAAAAGAGAAATTTGCGACTGTACGACCCATTTATGGTCCATTTGCGAGACGCAGCCCACCTCATTTTTCCTTGTAAAAATAAGCCCCAGCTGTACGGACGCCTTCTCAAAGGTCGAAAATGCCCCTGCTTTTTCTTTCAAGCGGGAAGACGAGCGCTGACGCTCCTCGAACTCCGAGTTGTACAAATGGTTCAAAAGATATCAAAGTTACATGGGCCCCACAATTATGTATTTATTATATCCACAATGTTCATCCATATTTCGAGATCATTTCGGACCATTATCTATTTAAAAAAAAAAAAAAATCATATCCAAAGATCAACTGGACCACACCACAAAGAACAGCAGAAAATTGATTTTCACCGTTAAAAATTTTGTAGGGCCCACCGTAACATTTATTTTCCATCCAATCTATTCATAAGGTCACAAAGACCAGGATGAAGAGGAAAAACAAGTTTCATAATGATCCAAAACTTTTGTGACCCCTAAAAGGGTTTCAATGGTAGACGTTCAATCATCCACAACCTCTAACAGTGTGGTCCACTTGATAGCTAGATCTGTCTTATTTTTCGTCTCAAGCCTTAATACGAGTTCGCCAAAAATATGGACAGCTTGGATATAACACATACCTCATAATAGGACCCACAAAAAGTGGTGGGATTACAACAGCAAAATTTTTTTAAAATAATAATAATAATAATAATAATAAATAAAAATCCAAAAGTCTATTGAAATGTACTTCGATATATCGAAGGTCTTTCGATTAATCGAAAATGGTCCAGAACTGTCCAGTGAGTTTTCCTCAAAAATCCTACAATTTTCGATTAATCGAATGTCTTTTGATTAATCGAAGAAGGTATTTTACCTTTAGCTACGGATTATAACCGTAGCCATAACTGTAGTCTGTGCCAGTTTATGAAATTTTATTTTATTTTTATTTTTTACATGGAGAAATTTATTCTACCTACAATTTTCTTTAAAACATATTTATATAAATACATATATATAAGCATATAAAAAAAATTTCCCTCTTTTTTTTCATTTATTTCTTTATTCATTTAACAAAAATATCTTCTAAACAAAAATTAGTTACTTGACGTACCATGTGTGATTTTGGGGTAGGAGAAGCTACTTTAGCCAACTAACCTTGTTATTTTCCAAGATTCCATCAGGTCGATGGTCAAAAATCCATTTCATTCACTTCACAGACAATTTCAATAAGTTTGCGATCAATTTCATTCATTTCACGGTCCAATCGCTGCACTTCACGGTCATTTCCATGCATATCACGGCCATTCCCACCTATTCCGTGTTGATTTACGGTCATTTTGACGCATTTCACGGTCAATTCGCTTCACTTCACGATCATTTCCATGCATTTCACGGTCATTCTCACATATTCCATGTTGATTCACGGTCATTTCGACGCATTTCACGGTCATACCCCTTCACTTCACGGTCATTTCCGCGCATTTCACGGTCAATTCGCTTCACTTCACGATCATTTCCATGCATTTCACGGTCATTCCCGCATATTCCGTGTTGATTCACGATCATTTCGACGCATTTCATGGTCATACCCCTTCACTTCACGGTCATTTCGATGCATTTCATGGTCAATTTGCTTCACTTCACGATCATTTCCAAGCATATCACGGTCATTCCCACATATTCTGTGTTGATTCACGGTCATTTCGACGCATTTCACGGTCATACCCCTTCACTTCAAGGTCATTTTCGTGCATTTCACGGTCAATTCGCTTCACTTCATGATCATTTCCATGCATTTCACGGTCATTCCCGCATATTCTGTGTTGATTCATGGTTATTTCGACGCATTTCACGGTCATACCCCTTCACTTCACGGTCATTTTCACGCATTTCACGGTCAATTCGCTTCATTTCACGATCATTTCCATGCATTTCACGGTCATTCCCACATATTCCATGTTGATTCACTGTCATTTCGACGCATTTCACGGTCATACCCCTTCACTTCACAGTCATTTCGACGCATTTCCCGGTCAATTCACTTCACGATCATTTCCATGCATTTCACGGTCATTCCCACATATTCCGTGTTGATTCACGGTCATTTCGACGCATTTCACGGTCATACCCCTTCACTTCACGGTCATTTCGACGCATTTCACGGTCAATTCGCTTCACTTCACGATCATTTCCATGCATTTCATGGTCATTCCCATATATTTCGTGTTGATTTACGTCATTTCGATGCATTTCAAGGTCATACTCCTTCACTTCACGCGGTCATTTTCACACATTTCATGGTCAATTCGCTTCACTTCACGATCATTTCCATGCATTTCACACGGTCATTCCCGCATATTCCGTGTTAATTCACGGTCATTTCGACGCATTTCACGGTGAAGTATAACACTTCACTTCACGGTCATTTTCGCGCATTTCACGGTCAATTTGCTTCACTTCACGATCATTTCTATGCATATCACGGTCATTCCTGCATATTCCATGTTGATTCACGGTCATTTCGACGCATTTTACGGTCCTGCGTCTTCACTTCACTGTCACTTTCGTGCATTTGCGGTCCAATCGCTTCACTTCACCCCCATTTCCATGCATATCACGGTCATTCCCACCTATTCCGCGTTGATTCACGGTCATTTCGACGCATTTCGCGGTCATGACCCTTCACTTCATGGTCACTTCTGCGCATTTCGCGGTCCAATCACCTCACTTCACAATCATTTCCATGCATATCATGGTCACTCCCACCTATTCCGTGTTGATTCACGGTCATTTCAACGCATTTCGCGGTCATGACCCTTCACTTCATGGTCATTCCGTGCATTTCGCGGTCCAATCGCCTCACTTCATAATCATTTCCATGCATATCACGTCACTCCCGTCCCTCCATTCCCGCCTATTCCATCGTGTCCGATTCGTCATTCCGTCTTCATTTCATTTCGACGCATTTCGCGATCATGACCCTTCACTTCATGGTCACTTTCGTGCATTTCGCCGTCCAATAGCCTCACTTCACAATCATTTTCATGCATATCACGGTCACTCTCGCCTATTCCGTGTTGATCAGTCACGGCATTTCGACGTATTTCACAGTCATGCCCCTTCACTTCACCCTCATTTCCCTAAACCTTAATCTACACCCTAACCTAAACCTATCTTACTCTACAACCTAAACCTATTCTTAATCCCAAAACCTATAACCTAAACCTAAACCTTAACATAAACCTATAACCTATAACATAAACCGAAACCTATAACCTAAATTTAAACCTTAACATAAACCTATAACCTATAACCTAAACCGAAACCTATAACCTAAACTCGAACATAAACCCGAACCCGAACCCGAATTCCTAAACCTAAATCTATACTTATAACCTAAACCTATTCTCAAATTCCAAAACCTATAACTACAACCTAAACCTTAACCTATAACCTAAACTTATAACCAAAACCTATAACTACAACCTATAACATTAACCTAAACCTTTAACCTAAACTTATAACCTTAACTTAAACCTATTCTCAAATCCCAAAACCTAAACCTTTAACCTATAACCTAAACCTTTAACCTATAACCTAAACGTATAACCTATAACCTAAACCCAAACCTAAACCTATAACCTGTAACCTATAACCTAAACCTAAACCTTAACCTATTCTCAATTCCTTAAATCTATAACCTATAATCTATAACATAAACCTAAACCTAAACCTTAGCCTAAACCTAAACCGCGAACTGATTGAAAATGACCGTGAAGTAAATTAAATGAATGAAATTAACTGCGAACTGATTGAAATTGACCGTAAAGTGAATGAAATGGATTTTCGACCATCGACCTGATGAAATCTTGGAAAATAACAAGGTTAGTTGGGAATCTTGGAAAATAAGTAGGTTAGTTGGCTAAAGTAGCTTCTCCTACCCCAAAATCATATAGGGTACATCAAGTTACTAAGTTTGGTTTAGAAGATATTCTTTTTAAATGAATAAAGAAAGAAATGAAAAAAGAGATAATTTTTTTTTATATGCTTATATATACATATTTATATAAATATGAATTTGAGAAAATTGTAGGTAGAATAAAGTTCTCCATGTAAAAAATAAAAATAAAATAAAAAATTTCATAGATGGGCACGGACTACAGTTATGGCTACGGTTATAATCCGTAGCTAAAGATAAAATACCTTTGTCGATTAATCAAAAGAAATTCAATTAATCGAAAATTGCAGGATTTTTTAGGTAAACTCGTTGGACAGTTGTGGACCTTTTTCGATTAATCGAAAGATATTCGATATATCGAAGTACATATCGAAAGACCTTCGATGTTATCGACAACTTAAGCTCGATGTCATCAATTAGTATTCGATGTCATCGATGGCATCGAAAGCTATAGCTACGGATTATAATCGTAGCCATAACTGTAGTCTATGCCACCTATGATTTTTTTTATTATTTTTTTATTTTTTTATTTTTTTTACATGGAGAAATTCATTCTACCTACAATTTTCTCTAATACATATTTATAGAAATATGTATATATAAGCATATAAAAAATTTTCTCTCTTTTTTTTTTCATTTATTTCTTTATTCATTTAACAAGAATATATTCTAAACCAAAATTAGTTACTTGAAGTACCCTATATGATTTTGGGGTAGGAGAAGCTACTTTAGCCAACCAACCTGGTTATTTTTCAAGATTCCATCAGGTTGATGGTTGAAAATCCATTTCATTCACTTTACGGTCAATTTCAATCAGTTCGAGGTCAATTTCGCTCATTTCATTTACTTCGCGATCAATTCCATGCATTTCACGGTCAATCCCAGCGATTCCGTTTTGATTCACAGTCATTTCCATGCATTTCACGGTCAATTCCCTTCACTTCACGATCATTTCCATGCATTTCATGGTCAATTCACTTCACTTCACGGTCATTTTCATGCATTTTATGGTCAATCCCGGCGATTCCGTTTTGATTCACAGTCATTTCTATGCATTTCACAGTCAATTCGCTTCACTTCACGATCATTTCGGTGCATTTCACGATCAATTCGCTTCACTTCACGGTCATTTCCGCGCATTTCACGGTCAATTCGCTTCACTTCACGGTCATTTCCATGCATTTCATAGTCATTCCCGCCTATTCCGTGTTGATTCACGGTCATTTCGATGCATTTCACGGTCACGCCCCTTCACTTCACAGTCATTTCCGCGCATTTCAGGTTTAGGGATTTAAGAATAGGTTTAAATTATAGGTTATAGGTTCAGGTTTAAGTTTAGGTTTAGGCTAAGGTTTAGGTTTAGGTTTATGTTATAGATTATAGGTTATAGATTTAAGGAATTGAGAATAGGTTAAGGTCAAAGATTACAGGTTATAGGTTTAGGTTATAGGTTACAGGTTATAGGTTATTCGTTTAGGTAATAGGTTAAAGGTTTAAAGGTTTAGGCTAAGGTTTAGGTTTACGTTTATGTTATAGATTATAAGTTATATATTTAAGGAATTGAGAATAGGTTAAGGTTATAGGTTACAGGTTATAGGTTTAGGTTTGGGTTTAGGTTATAGGTTATACGTTTAGGCTATAGGTTAAAGGTTTAGGTTTAGGTTCGTTAAAGGTTTAGGTTTTGGTTTTGTTTTTAGAATAGGTTTAGGTTAAGGTTTATAAGTTTGGATTAAAGGTTTACGTTAATGTTATAGGTTTAGTTTTAGGTTTAGGTTGTAGGTTTAGATTTGAGAATAGGTTTAGGTTATAAGTTATAAATTTAGGTTAGGTTGTAGGTTAAGGTTTAGGGAATTGAGTTTCGGTTATATGTTTATTTATAGGTTCTAGTTTTAGTTTCCGGTTTAGGTTGTAGTTCTCGGTTTTGGATTTGAGAATAGGTTTGGTTCTAAGTATCGATTTAGGTTTTTAGGAATTCGGGTTCAGGTTCAGGTTCGAGTTCGGGTTTATGTTCGGGTTTAGGTTATAGGTTTCGGTTTAGGTTATAGGTAATAGGTTTCGGAAATGGCCGTGAAGTAAAGAGAATTGACCGTGAAATGCTTGGAAATGGCCGTGAAGTGAAGAGAATTGACCGTGAAATGCTTGGAAATGGCCGTGAAGTGAAGTGAATTGACCGTGAAGTACGACGAAATGACCGTGAATCAACACGGAATATGTGGGAATGACTGTGAAATGCATGGAAATATTTGTGAAATGAAGCGAATTAACCGTGAAATGCGCGAAAATGACCGTGAAGTGAAGGGGTATGACCGTGAAATACGCCGAAATGGCCATGAATCAACACGGAATAGGCGGGAATGACCGTGATTTCCATGCATATCACGATCATTCCCGCCTATTCCGTGTTGATTCACGATCATTTCAATGCATTTCATGGTCATACCCCTTCACTTCATGGTCATTTCCGCCCATTTTACTTTCGTCATCGCTTCACTTCACGATCATTCCCATGCATTTCACGGTCATTCCCGCCTATTCCGTGTTAATTCACAATCATTTCAACGCATTTCACGGTCATACCCCTTCACTTCATGGTCATTTCCGCCCATTTTACGGTCAATTCGCTTCACTTCACGATCATTCCCATGCATTTCACGGTCATTCCCGCCTATTCCGTGTTGATTCACGGTCATTTCGACACATTTCATGGTGAAGTGTAACGATTGGACCATGAAATGCGCAGAAATGACCGTGAAGTGAAGGGGTATGACCGTGAAATGCGTCGAAATGACCATGAATCAACACGGAATATGCGGAAATGACCGTGATATGCATGGAAATGACCATGAAGTGAGGCGATTGGACCGCGAAATGCGCAGAAATGACCATGAAGTGAAGGGGCATGACCGTGAAATGCGTCGAAATGACCATGAATCAACACGGAATATGCGGGAATGACCGTGAAATGCATGGAAATGATCGTGAAGTGAAGCGAATTGACCGTGAAATGCGCGAAAATGACCGTGAGTGAAGGGGTAACCATGAAATGCGTCGAAATGACCGTGAATCAACACGGAATATATGGGAATGACCGTGAAATGCATGGAAATGTTCGTGAAATGAAGTGAATTGACCGTGAAATGCGCGAAAATGACCGTGAAGTGAAGGGGTATGACCGTGAAATGCGTCAAAATGACCGTGAATCAACACGGAATATGCGGGAATGACCATGAAATGCATGGAAATGATCCTGAAGTGAAGTGAATTGATCGTGAAATGAGCAAAAATGATCGTGTAGTAAAGGGGTATGACCGTGAAATGCGTCAAAATGACCGTGAATCAACACGGAATATGCGGGAATGACCGTCAAATGCATGGAAATGATCGTGAAGTGAAGCGAATTGACCGTGAAATGCGCGGAAATGACCGTGTGAATGAAGGGGTATGACCGTGAAATGCGTTGAAATGACCGTGAATCAACACGGAATATATGGGAATGACCATGAAATGCATGGAAATGATCGTGAAGTGAAGCGAATTGACCGTGAAATGCGTCAAATGCGTCAAAAAAACCCGTGACGTGAAGTGAAGGGGTATGACCGCGAAATGCGTCGGAATGACCATGAATCAACACGAAATATGCGAAAATGACCCTGAAATGCATGGAAATGATCATGAAGTGTAGCGATTGGACTATGAAATGCACGAAAATGACCATGAAGTGAAGGGACATGACCGTGAAATGCGCCGAAATGACCGTGAATCAACACAGAATATGTGAAAATGACCGTGATATGCACGGAAATGACCGTGAAGTGAGGCGATTGGACCATGAAATGTGTGAAAATGACCGTGAAGTGAAGGGTTATGACTGTGAAATGCGTCGAAATGGCCATGAATCAACACGGAATAGGAGGGAATGACCATGATTTTCATGCATATCATAGTCATTCCCGCCTATTCCGTGTTGATTCACAGTCATTTCGACGCATTTCACGGTCATACCCCTTCACTTCATGGTCATTTTCGCCCATTTTACGGTCAATTCGCTTCACTTCACGATCATTTCCATGCATTTCACGGTCATTCCTATTTCCGCCTATTCCGTGTTGATTCACGGTCATTTCAACGCATTTCACGGTGAAGTGTAACGATTGGACCGTGAAATGCGCAGAAATGACCATGAAGTGAAGGGGTATAACCGTGAAATGCGCCGAAATGACCGTGAATCAACACGGAATATGCGGGAATGACCGTGATATGCATGGAAATGACCATGAAGTGAGGCGATTAGACCGCGAAATGTGCGGAAATGACCGTGAAGTGAAGGGGCATGACCGTGAAATGCGTCGAAATGACCGTGAATCAACACGGAATATGCGGGAATGACCGTGATACGCATGGAAATGGGGGTAAAGTGAAGTGATTGGACCGCGAAATGCACGGAAGTGACCGTGAAGTGAAATGCACGGAAATGACCGTGAATTTCCGTGAATGAAATTGACCGCAAAGTGAATGAAATGGATTTTCGACCATCAACCTGATGGAATCTTGGAAAATAACTAGGTTAGTTGGCTAAAGTAGCTTCTCCTACCCCAAAATCATATAGGGTACATCAAGTAACTAAGTTTGGTTTAGAAGATATTCTTGTTAAATGAATAAAGAAAGAAATGAAAAAAAGAGAGAAATTTTTTTTTATATGCTTATATA
The DNA here is from genome assembly GCA_021015155.1 of Magnolia officinalis. Lineage (NCBI taxonomy): Eukaryota > Viridiplantae > Streptophyta > Magnoliopsida > Magnoliales > Magnoliaceae > Magnolia > Magnolia officinalis. Next base: position 3,006,682 of record JAJHSJ010000011.1, on the reverse strand, counting down.
TACATATTTATATAAATATGTACTTGAGAAAATTGTAGGTAGAATAAAGTTCTCCATGTAAAAAATAAAATAAAAATAAAAATAAAAAATAAAAAATTTCATAGATTGGCACAGACTACGGTTATGGCTACGGTTATAATCCGTAGCTAAAGATAAAAGACCTTTTTCATTTAATCGAAAGACATTCAATTAATCGAAAATTGCAGGATTTTTGAGGCGAAGTCGTTGGACCATTGTGGACCTTTTTCGATTAATCGAAAGATATTCGATATATCGAAATGGCTACGGTTATTATCCGTAGACATAGACTGCATAAGTTCCTGTTTTTTTTTTTTTTTTTTTTTTTTTTTTTTTTTTTTTTTTTAATATTTTTTTTGCTGTTGTAATCCCAATCGCTTTTTGTGGGTCCTATTGTGAGGTATGTGTTATATCCAAACCGTCCATCTATTTGGCAAACTCGTATTAAGGCTTTAGATGAAAAATAAGACAGATTTAGCTATCAAATGGACCACACTGTAAAAGGCTTTGGAGGATTGAACGTCTACCATTGAAACCCTTTTAGGGGTCAGAGAAGTGTTGGATCATTATGAAACTTGTTTTTCCTCTTCATCCTGGTTTTTGTGACCTTATGAATAGTTTGGATGGAAAATAAATGTTACGGTGGGCCCTACAAAATTTTTAAACGGTGAAAATCAATTTTCTGCTGTTCTTCTTTGTGGTGTGGTCCAGTTGATCTTTGGATATGATTTTTCTTTATAGATAATGGTCCGAAATGATCTCGAAATATGGATGACGTTGTGGATATAATAAATACATAACTGTTGGCCCATGTACGTTGATCTCTTTTGAGCCGTTCGCAGGAGTTTGAGGAGTGTCAACGCTGGTCTTCGAGCACCAGCCGATCCGCTTGGTGGAAAAGCAGGGGCATTTTCGACCTTTGGCAAGGGGTCCGTACAGCCGGGGCTTATTCTCGCAAGGTAAAATGAGGTGGGCTTCGTCCCCAAATGGGTCATAAATGGGTCGTACAGTCACAAATTTCTCAAGAAAAAACTTATAGATCAATACCAAACTCAGCGCGGTAACAGACGCGCTTACAAATTACTTAAAAAGTGCATAGCTGGAATTTAAAAAAAAAAAAAAAAAAAAAAAAAAAAAAATCAAACCCGTCCAAATTATGTTTCCAATGTAGATAGATTAGATCACGAACCAAAATATGTGCTTATTTAAATAACTATGAGATGAATTAACTATTATTGGAAATTGAAATTGAAAATTTTTCAATGGTTATTTTTCAACAGACAAGTGTCGATCGGATCAGAGTTCTTGATTGGCCAACCAATTTAATTTGTGGGCTGTAACTTGGCCACTCCGAATTCCACAATTTTTCTTGCATAACTTGAGTTAATGGATGTCACGTGTACAATTCCCAAAGCTGGCGTATCAAATATCATGCATGGCCAAACTACAGAGGCAGGCGACGGTCCTCCTGTGGTCCTCCTGTGGTCCACAGGCACATGAGTGGGGTTGTATGACTTTTATTAAGGCTACTTAACCGCCTGTGGCCCCCTCAGACATGAGTGGGATGGTATGACTTTTATTAAGGCTACTAACCGCCGTGGCCTACAGACACATGAGGTATATTATAGTTCATTGATTAATAGCTATATCTGACAACCTTTGAAAGTTGGTGGCACCCACGTGGTACCATGATAGAACTTTGTGATTACCTGGACCAAGTCCGCAGAATACGCTCCTTGGGCCGGCATCCAGCTACGTTACCGAACATTATACAAGTGCTGGTGGGCCGCTTATGACAAAAGCAAGCACACAAGGTGCTCCTGCCCGACTTAATTAGTTGACATTAGTCTGACAAGCTAATATATATAATGTTTTGGCCATGTGTCACGGTAAGATTCTCACAACAAAAGCATGCAAGGTGGATTCTTACCACAAAAGCAAAAGCAATGTGGCCCTGCCCGACCTAATTAAGTTGACGTTAGTCTGGCTAGCTAATAGTGTTTCAGCCCATGTATATACAGTAAGATTCTCACGACAAAAGCAAGCAAGCAAGGTGGATTCATACGGCAAAAGCAAACAAGCAATGTGGTCGTGCCTAGAGGTGTATATGAGTCGATCTGAGTCCAGCTTGGCACAGCCATTTGCTGACCTCAGCTCGGACTCGGCCCGGTTCGGTCCTCGAGCTTGACTGGTCAGCTCAGCTAAGTTCGGTCGGCAGCTCGGGCCAGTTCGAGCTAAGTTCGAACCAAGATCGAGCCGAGTTCGTCTATGCAACGTTTTCATAAACACGTGAACTACACTTTCAAAATCTTGCTGTTTTACAAACAACAACAATGGATTTATAGGTATTTCATCAAACACCATGTAAACAACATAAAAATCAAGAAAAAAAAAAGAGGGTATTTGTTTCATATACGTACCTTCCTTGCCACCAGCCACACATCATTGAGTCATTTCATCAAACACTTGGTGAGCAACAGCAATATTAAAGTAACCGAGTCACCGAACTGAATCGATTCGAGTTTGATTCGAGTTGGGTTCGATCCTAGTCGAGTCGAGCTCGGGCTAGCTAGAACTCAGTTTTTTTCGAGCTCAAAATATCAGCTCAACTCAGCTCGAACTCAGTTTCAAACCGAGTCAAATCGAGCTTTTTCGAGTCGAGTCGAGCGAGTTACTGAGCTAACTCTGCTCATGTACAGCCCTAGCCCTGCCTGTCCTAAGTAAGTTGACGTTAGTCTAACTAGCTAATAGTGTTTCAGCTCGTGTATCATAGTAAGATTCACACAAGGTGGCCCTGCCTGCCTAATTAACTTGACGTTAGTCTACTATCTAATAGTGTTTCGGCCCATGTTTTATTGTAAGATTCTCACAACAAAAGCAAGCATGCACGGTGGCCCTGCCCGACCTAATTAAGTTAAGGTTAGTCTGACTAGTTAATAGTGTTTCGGCCCATGTGTCATCATAAGATTCTCATGAAAAATGCAAGCAAGCAAGTTGGCCCTACTTGACCTAATTAAGCTAACGTTAGTCTGACTAGCTAAGAGTGTTTTGGCCCATGTGTCATCATAAGATTTTCACAACAAATAAAAGCATGCAAGGTGGCCCTGCCCATCTTAATTAAGTTGACTTGGTCTGACTAGGTAATAGTGTTTCAGGCCATGTGCCATCATAAGATTTTCACACCGAAGCTTGGGTTTTTTTACCTGTGTGGCCGTTATCATAGGCCCAACTTGATATATTTATTGTATATCCACACCATTTATCATTTTCCCAAATCATTTTAGAGCATGAGCTCAAAAATTATTAGATCTAATTATCAAGTGGACTATATTATAGGAAACAATGGTGATTGAATGTTTAAAAACTTCCTTAGGCCCACCTAATGTTTCCGTAATGTTTATTTTCCATGTAACATGTTGATAAACTCACATAATTCTAGATGAAAGAAAAAACAAATGTAATCTTGATCTAAAACTTTTATATTTATTATAATTTGTTAATGTTCAATCACCAAGTAAGTGTTGTTAAAAAGGATGTCTTAAATATGAAAAGTTCTGTAAAAAGTTCGACTGGTCAAAGCAAGTTCAATTCGAAGTCCAGTGACAATGTATCTGAAATTTCTGAGGTCCTCGACCAATCGAAGCCTAGGCTCGACTAGTCGAGGGTTACGCAAATTTGAGGTAGTTTTTAGGAAGATATATAAGTGGGGTTTCCTAACCTATAAATAGGAGTCCCTAGGGCCTTTCGATAGTATTCTAAGACTTTCCAAAGGTATAACAAGGGTTTCTAAAAGGGTTCTAGGGTTGGCAAAGGGTGTAGCAAGGGTGAGATTCAAGCTTGTTTGAATCAGGTAAGTCTTTTCTCTTTATAACTTCTGCTTTCATAATGGATTTCTGTCACCTTGTGTCATGGTTTCTTCCCAAAAGGGTTTTCCATGTTAAATCTTTGTGTTCTCTTGTGTTTGCAGGTGGAACAGCTACCTATGAGAAGAATCACACAGCATAATCTAAGGATATCGGCAAGGTACATGGTCGACTCCAATATCGAATATGCCCTCGTTACAGGTGAGGGGGATCCGTTTACTATTCAACGACTCTAGGTGAGCCTGGTGTTGAGGAGTGAAAGGTGACTATGAACGATGTGATAGACTCGTTGTACCAGATCAACACATGGGAGCTGGTGGAGCTTCCAATGGGCTGGAAAGTGGTTAGATGTAGGTGGATCTTTAAGGGGATACAGCATAGATACAGAGCGAGGTTGGTATCGAAGGGTCATGCTCAAAGAGAATGGGTCAGTTTCTTAGAGATATTTGCACCGACGGTATAATAAGTGTCTATTAGATTCGTATTGGCACTGGTTGCCCAATGCGATCTTGAGTTGGAAAGGATGGATATGGAGTCTGCACTTCTGCAAGGAAAATTGGAAGAACAAATCTACATGAAGCAACCAAAGGGTTTCGAGGTTTAAAGGGACTGAGAAAAAAGTTTGCAGGAGGTCGTTACATAACCTGTCGCCTAGGCAATGGTTTGATTCCTTCATGGTGAGTCAGGAATTGTATATTGATGATATGTAGATCGTCAATTATGACATGTCTGAAATCAATGTATTGAAGACTCGGTTGTGTGGGACATTTGAGACGAAGGATCGGGGGGCTGTAAAGAAGGTTCTCAGTAGTGATATTCATAAAGATTGGAATAGGAGTAGGCTTTGGTAATAATAGGTAAATACCTTAAGTAGGTATGTGATGGACCAGGCAAAGCCGGTGAGTGTTCCCTACGCAGTTTACTTCAGGCTTTCCTCAGGACATGTCCCAAAATAGATTAGGAAAAACAGGATATATCTCATGAGCCTTATTTGAATGTGGTTGGCAATGCATGTCATGGTCTATATTAGACCGGTTATTTCACAAGCAATTGGTGTTGTGAGTAAATACCCCGGCAAGCAATATTAGGTGGCGGTGAGATGGTATAGAAGACTACGTCCTATTTTTAAGAAGACAGGAGCAAAGGTGGTTGAGCATGTGGATTCATATCCGGCAGACATGCTTACCAAGATCATTCCTTTAGAGAAATTCAAGTTATGTACAACTTCTCTGGGCTTATAAGTGATGGCCTAAAAGAAGGACAGAGTGTGCACAAGATGTATTGATGAAGCTATGGTGAAAGACAGAGATAAAAGAAGAGGTCAAAAAGCAACACGTTTGAAGATTGAAGACATGGTGGAGATTGTTGTTAAAAAGATGTCTTAAATCTTGAAAATTCTGGAAAAGTTCGACCAGTCGAAGAAAGTTCGACTCGAAATCTAGCAAGGAATTCCCGAGGTCTTCGACCAGTCGAAGGACAGGTTCAACTAGTCGAGGGTTACGCAGATTGTGCGCGGATTCTACGCGGACTGCGTAAATTTGAAGCGATTTCAGAGAGGTGCGTAAGTAGAGTTTCTTAAACTATAAATAGGAGTCCCTAAGGCCATTCTAGGTGATTCTAAGGCTTTCCAAAGGATTAGTAAGGGTTTCTAAAAGGGTTCTAAGGTTTGCAAAGGATGTAGTAAGGGTGAGATTCGAGGTTGTTCGAATTGGGTAAGTCCTCTCTCTTTTGTATCTATGCTTTCACAGTGAATTCTTGTCACTTTGTACCATGGTTTTTTCCCTAAAGGGTTTTTCACGTTAAATATGTGTGTTCTCTTGTGTTTACTTGGTGCTATTAGATTGTTATCTTAGATCCATCTATGTGTGATGTGTGATTTCACAGCACAAATCCCAACAAGTGGGGGGGTCCTTCGACCAGTCGAAGCCCAGGCTCAACTAATCGAGGGTTACGCAGATTGTGCGCGGATTCTGCGCGAATTGCATAAATTTAATGCGATTTTTAACAAGGTGCGTAAGTGGGGTTTCGTAAACTATAAATAAGAGTCTCTAAGGCCTTTCTATAATATTCTAAGGCTTTTCAAAAGTATAACAAGGGTTTCTAAAAGGGTTCTAGGGTTTGCGAAGGGTGTAGCAAGGGTGAGATTCAAGCTTGTTTAAATCGGGTAAGTCTTTTCTCTTTGTAATTTCTGCTTTCATAGTGGATTTCTGTCGCTTTGTGTTGTGGTTTTTTCCCGAAAGGATTTTCCACGTTAAAATTTTGTGTTCTCTTGTGTTTGCTTAGTGCTCTTGGATTGCTATCCTAGATCCAAATCTATGTGAGTCCGCAGCACAAATCGCAACAGTAAGGTCTAGCTAATTAGTTTTGGATCTACCTCTGTTTGTTTGTTTGTTTGTTTTTTGTTTTTTTTTTTTTTCGTCTCATGCTCTAAAATAATCTTACAAAATGGATGGACAACGTGAATAAAGATACATATGTCAAGGTGGGCCTCACGGTAAGGGGCGCACTGTCTCGAGTGAGGCTGAATCGCACCTAATCAGCTCCCCTCTTGTGGAAATTGCTGAGCTGATTTTGCTTTTGTTCTTGGGAGTGAATTAGGTGCGGAGCCTACTGTTTTATCTGTTTTTTCAGATCATTTTAGTGTGATGCCAAAAATGAAGAAGATTCAATTCTCAGGTGGACCATGCTATAGGAAACAGTGGTGATTGACCATTAATGAGCCAAAAAAAAAGTTTTGGATCATGCTTATTCTTTTTTTCCCTTCATTCAGTTTTGTGTAACCTGATTAACCAGTCAGAAAATTAACATTACAGTGGACCCTAAGAAGTTTTTAATGATAGGGCATTCAATCACCGCTGTTTCTCATCGCATAGTCCACCTGAGATTTGGATCTTATTCATTTTTGGCATCGTGCCATAAAATGATCCAAAAAAACAGATGGACAGCGTGGATATAGAATACATACATTAAGGTGGGCCTCACGGAAGGGCTGCACCGTCCTGAGTGAGGCCAGGCCGCACCTAATCGCCTCGCTTCGTTTTTATGCCTCTTGCATGAAGCATGGCGCACCAACCACTAACGAACGCAGTCCCAGCTCCGGTGGTTCCCCAAACCACCGAGGTGGGTGGATACCTGACTGTGGGGCCCACCTTGATACATGTTTCCTAAACCCATGCCGTCCATCCATTTTGAAAGCTCATTTTAAGTCATGATCCTGAAAAGAAGCAGACTCAGATCTCAGGTAGACCACTGCACATGAATCAGTGGTGATTGAATATACACCATTAAAATTTCCTTGAGGGCCACTGGAATATTTAATTTCAAACCAACGTGTTGATAAGGTCACACGGTATCAACTTGATCCAAAACTTTCGTGGCTCATAAAAAGCTTTTAATGGTCCACCTGAGATTTGAATTTACCCATTTGTTTAGCTGGTGACTTAATATAATGGTCCAAAATGGATGACCGCGTGGAAAAAAACACATGCATCACTCATAGCGCACGATTTAAATATGCAACCTGGGTCTTTTCTTTTCTTCCTTTTAATTATTCTTTTAATTCTTTATACCGCGCGTGCTTTCACCGCTACCTTTGTCCTTGTCCTTTTTTTTTTTTTCTTTGCTTTTCTGCTACGCGTCTTCCACAGCCGGAGAGCTCATGTTAATATATTTAACAGCATTCCCGTATAACTGGTTATCTTATAGCCTATTTTCAAATAAACACATGCTTTCAAAATATTTAAAGCAAAATGCCTCAATATATAAGTAGGGAGAAAAAATAGCCTCTTAGGCCCTTACACTTTGACTGATGCTGAAAGATGGATTTGTGCGTTTGTTCGTCTAGGGGGGTGGATTTTGTTGGGGGCCTTGCACAAAACCTTAGGATCTAGCCCTCCAGAACAAACCAGAATTATGGAATAATAAAGCAATGAAATAAATCAAAGCAACAATCACACACCACACAAGAGATTTTTACGTGGAAAACCCTCAAAGAGGTAAAAACCACGGGACCTCGTCCAGATCAACAATCCACTATGAAGTAGAACGTTTACAATCTTCTTCACTCACGCAGGAGTGGATGAACAATGAAAGAATAAAGAAAATTAGAAAGATCTCACCGATTACAAGGACGTAGAAGCGCTGAGACGACGGCTCCCTTCCACAAGCTTCCTCTCTCTCTTATCTCTTTCTTTCTCACACCCTAAGCCCTTTAGGAAACCCTCTTAGCTTTTCTTCTCACAACACATACCCTAGAAAAACCCTAGGGACCCCTTTTTATAGTTTTAAGAAACTCCTTTCCGCATCCTAGTTGCGAAAGGACTTTGCGCATCCTAGTTGCGAAAGGACTTGCGCATCCCAGTTGCGAAAGGACTTGCGCATCCCAGTTGCGAAAGGACGATGGGTCAAAAAAACCCATCAAATCTCCCCCTTTTTGACCCAGGAGGGATTCACCTTCTTTAAGCCAGTCAGGTTTCTACAAACCTCAAACTTGCCCTTGAGCAAAGCCTTGGTCATCATGTCTGACCCATTATCGTCCGTGTGGACCTTCTCAAGCTGTAACACCTTCTGTTCCAAAGTATCCCTGATCCAGTGATACCGAATCTCTATGTGCTTCGACTTGGAATGCTGACTTGGATTCTTGCTCAAGTGTATAGCACTCTGACTATCGCAATAGACCACGTGCTCCTCCTGCTTCAGGCTAAGTTCCTGTAGGAACCTCTTCATCCAAAGCATCTCTTTACATGCTTCTGTGACTGCAATATACTCGGCCTCTATAGTCGACAATGCTACGACCTTCTGTAGCTTGCTCTGCCAAGAGACCGCTCCCCCTGCAAACGTGAACATGAACCCCGATATAGACTTCCTGGAGTCTATGTCGCCTGCCATATCTGCATCTGTGTAGCCCTCTAACACAGGTTTACCGTCACCATAGCATAGGCTCAACCTGGATGAGCCTCTTAGATATCTCAGTATCCACTTTACCGCTGTCCAATGTTCTTTACCAGGATTGGCAAGATACTGGCTGACAACACCAACCGCATATGCTATGTCTGGGCGTATACACACCATAGCATACATCAAACTTCCTACAGCTGACGCGTAGGGTATCTTCTGCATCTCTTCCACCTCTGCCTTCGTCTTGGGACACTGCCTGTCGCTCAATCTGAAGTGACCATCCAGTGGAGTACTGACCGGCTTCGCTGCATTCATATTGAACCGCTCTAGGACTTTCTCAATATACTGCTCTTGTGACAGCCAAAGCTTCCTGCTGCTTCTGTCACGGGTTATCTCCATTCCTAGGATCTGTCTAGCCGGGCCCAAGTCTTTCATCGCAAAAGACTTGCCCAACTCCTGTTTCAGCCTATCAATCTTCTTGATGTCTTTTCCCATGATGAGCATGTCATCAACGTATAATAGCAGAACTAAGAAATCACCATCTGAGAACTTACGCGTGAACACACAGTGGTCCGACTCCGTTCTGTCATACCCATGTTTCAACATAAACGAGTCAAACTTCTTGTACCATTGCCGTGGAGCTTGTTTCAGCCCATACAAGCTCTTCCTCAGCCTACACACCATATACTCCTTGCCCTTAACTTCGAATCCCTCTGGTTGGTGCATGTAGATCTCTTCTTCCAGGTAACCATGGAGGAAGGCAGTTTTAACATCTAACCGCTCTATCTCCAAATCCATGCTAGCCGTCAACCCAAGCAACACCCGTATGGATGTCATCTTCACCACTGGTGAGAATATCTCCTCGAAGTCTATGCCTTTCCTCTGACCAAACCCTTTAACCACAAGTCTGGCATTGAACCTTGTCTGTGAATTCTTCTGCTCAATCTTCTTTCTGAACACCCACTTGTTGCTCAGAGCTTTCTTGCCCTTAGGCAGTTTCACCATGTCATAGGTGTGGTTCTTGTGTAAGGATTCCATCTCCTCTTACATAGCTTTCAACCACTCCCCCTTATGCTCGTCGGCTAGGGCCTCAGAATAATCTTCTGGCTCTCCCCCATCAGTCAGCATAATGTACTGATCATGTGGCGAGTACCTCTTAAACAGCTGTCTATCCCTAGATGACCTCCTCCCCTGTGGCTCAACAGGTGGATCAAGTGGGGGCTGCTTCCCTGGTTCATCTTTTTAAGGAACTCTCTCGTCCTCTGCACCTTGCTGTACTCCCCCGTCATCAGGCACCATGGGAGGAGTCACTGGATCCATGTCCTCTAGCTCACCTGAACTAGGCCGGTTCTGCTCTGGCTTACCAATGTCTTCTATACACTGATTTTCAAAGAAAACCACATCTCTGCTCCTGACGAGCTTCCTTGGTCAGATCCCATAACCTGTAACCGAATTTTCATCACCGTACCCCAAGAACACACACTTCCTGATCTTCATATCGAGCTTGGACCTCTCGTCCTTTGGTACGTGAACGGATGCCCTGCATCCAAACACCCTGAGATGACTGTACGATGGATCATGTCCAGTCCACACCTTCTCAGGTACTTCTCCATTCAATGGGGCTGATGGAGACCTGTTTATCAAATACACCGCCGTGTGCATTGCTTCTCCCCAGAACGTCTTGGGCAATTTCACATGGGATAACATGCATCTGATTCTCTCAACAATGGTGCGATTCATTCGCTCAGCTACACCATTATGTTGAGGGGTCTTGGGAACCGTCTGTTCATGCCGTATACCCAGGGACTTGCAGTACTCATGAAAGTCGCCAATGTATTCACCACCATTGTCAGTGCGGATACACTTCAATGATCTACCTGTCTCTCTCTCTCGACCATAGCATGAAACACTTTAAACACACCAAAGACCTCGTCCTAGGATTTCAAAGCATAAACCCAAACCCTCCTAGATGCATCATCTATAAAAGTAACAAAATACAATGCCCCACCCAAGGTTTTTGTCCTCATAGGACCACAAACATCAGAATAAACTAAATCTAATGCATGCACTTTATTAACATGAGAAGCAGTTTTAATGAATGAAACTCTATGCCGTTTCCCTGATAAACAATCAAGACAGGTTTTGAGAAGTGTACCTGTCACGTCTGGAAGGAGCCGCTTCCTTGCCAGTAGATGAAGCCCTTTTTCACTCATGTGGCCTAGACGCCTGTGCCACATGTCAATAGCTGAATTTTTCGCTGCGTTCAATCCACCCTTGCATACACTGACACTTGCTTTGTACAGGGTGCAACACTTCTTTCCTCTGGCTGCGATCAACGAACCCTTGATGAGCTTCCAGCGCCTACCAGCAAACCGGCTTTCATAGCCATCATCATCCAGCCTTCCCGTCGACATCAAGTTGAGGCGAAGGTCTGGGATATGCCTCACATCCCTGAGAATCAATGTGCAGCCCACATCAGTTTCACACAAATATCACCGACTCCCACAATTTTTGATACGCCAGAATTTCTCATCCTCACGGTCCTAAGTCACCTGACTTGTACCTTGTGAAAGAAGTCCCTGTGCGGAGTCGCCTGAAAAGAAGCTCCCGAGTCAATCACCCAATCGGTGTCCTGACTCGTATCTGTGAGACACACATCATGATCTGCTGAAAGAATAATACAACATCGCCATCTGAAGCGACCCGTGGAATCTGATTCATCTTCCTTCCCTTTTCCTTTCTTGTCGTTCTTACGACATTCATGCTTATAGTGGCCCTTCTTGCCACAATTCCAGCATTCAACATCTTTTCTTTTGCTCGACTTACCTCTTGATTTATCTCGGGTCTTCCCGCCTTTCCTGTTCTTTCCTCTCCCCCGTTCCTGTGTCACGAGGGCCTCTTGCTGAGTAGACCCCTAAGACTTCCTCCCTGTCTCTTCATTAAAGAGACAGCTAGTTACCTGTTCCATGGATATCTTTCCATCTGGCGCGGAGTTACTTAGAGACACCACCAATGTCTCCTAACTGTCAGGCAATGAACTAAGCAATAGTAAAGCCTGCAATTCATCATCCAGGACCATCTTCATAGAGGAGAGTTGGTTCGCTATATTGCTGACCTCATTCATGTGCTCGGCCACAGAACCACTATCCTTGAACTTGAGATTCACAAGTCGCCTTATCAGAAAGATTTTATTACCGGCTATCTTCCTCTCATACAGCCCTTCTAATTTCAGCCATAGGCTAGCGGCTGAGGTTTCCGTAGACACATGGTGGAACACAGAATCATCCAACCATTGTCTAATAAACTCCACCGCCTTTCGGTCCATCTTCTTCCAATCATCATCAGTCATATCCTTGGTTTTGCTGATATGCCTAAAATTGGAGAATATAGGTCCTTGCAATAAAGCAAGTCCTCCATCCTAGCCTTCCATATGGTCCAGTTAGAACCATTGAGGCTGATCATCCTTGATGAGCCACCTTCCATAATTCAAAACCGATCCTTACCCGTTCAATGAACTTAGCTCTGATACCACTTTGTTGGGGGCCTTGCACAAAACCTTAGGATCTAGCCCTCCAGAACAAACCAGAATTATGGAATAATAAAGCAATGAAATAAATCAAAGCAACAATCACACACCACACAAGAGATTTTTACGTGGAAAACCCTCAAAGAGGTAAAAACCACGGGACCTCGTCCAGATCAACAATCCACTATGAAGTAGAACGTTTACAATCTTCTTCACTCACGCAGGAGTGGATGAACAATGAAAGAATAAAGAAAATTAGAGAGATCTCACCGATTACAAGGACGTAGAAGCGCTGAGACGACGGCTCCCTTCCACAAGCTTCCTCTCTCTCTTATCTCTTTCTTTCTCACACCCTAAGCCCTTTAGGAAACCCTCTTATGCTTTTCTTCTCACAACACATACCCTAGAAAAACCCTAGGGACCCCTTTTTATAGTTTTAAGAAACTCCTTTCCGCATCCTAGTTGCGAAAGGACTTGCGTATCCCAGTTGCGAAAGGACTTACGCATCCCAGTTGCGAAAGGACGATGGGTCAAAAAAAACCCATCAGATTTGCCATTTCACCTTTTCTTTTTCACTGTTATACCCAGTTACAAGCTAATAGATGTGCAAATGATTTCATATGGCCGACCTTTATGTATGTGTGTGATCGACACTATCCATTCATTTTGCAATCTCATAATTTTCAGTTATAAACCCAACAATCAGCTAGATCTGAAGCGCAGGTGGACCCCACTACAGGAAATGCTGGTGATGGAACGCCTACCATTAAAAATAGGTCAGGTTATAGAAGTTCCGATCAAGCTGATTTTGTATCGTCCTTTCATCCATGTCTGTGGCATTATCAGCAAGTTGGATAGCCTTGATAAACATTAGAATAAGCCCAAGAAGTTTTCAATGGTCGGTGTAAAACATGTTAGCCCGGTGGAAGTTGCATTCAAGCTGATATTAGGGGCGTGGATTAGATACTGCCCCCACTGATACGGGGTTAGAGACAGAGGGTCCTATCAGGTGATATGTGGGGCCTGCATTGATGTATATGTTTTATCCACATTGTCCATTTATTTTGATAGATCATTTTATCATGAGCTCAAAAAGAAAACAGATTAAAGGCTCAAATGGACTCCACCAAAGGAAGTAGTGGGATTCAATTCTCACAGTTTAAAACCTCTTAAAGCCCACGATGCTGCTTATTTGCCATCCAACTTGTTCACGAGGTCACGTGGACCTATATGTACGAAGGGAAAACATAAATATCAGCTTGATCCAAAACTTTTGTGCATTCCTAGAAGATTTCAACCATAAGCTTTGAACCCTCGTTACATCCTTTGGTGTGGTCCACTTAATCCTTAAATCTGAATCCTTTTTTGGATCATGGCTTAAAATGATACGGTAAAATGAATGAATGATATAAATAAAATATATACATTAGGTTGAGCTCCATGGAGGTCCGACAGGACTGTCCGTAACTAACTAGATCCTCGTAGGTTTAGTACCCAATCCGCGCCCAGATATTGGCACCAATTGCATCTTACCCTACCTGTCTCTAGCGCAATTCTGTGGGCGGGCCCACTGATGTATTAGTTTATCCACACCTCCATCCCTCCTCTGGGATCATTTTAAGCTTATTAAGGTATAAGCACAAAAATGAGGCAGATCTAACGCGCAAGTGGACCACACCATAGATGCCTCTTCCATTTAATGCAACTGCCATTTAATGCTTTGTGCATTCAATGCAATCCAAGCTTATTATTTGGTGTGGTCCACCTGAGTGTTTGATCTGCCTCATTTTTGTGTACATTGCTTAAAATGATCGGAGAGGAGAGATGGACGGCGTGGATAAAATGATACATCATCGTGGGCCCACCCACAGAACTGCCAGTTCGTGGCTAGACATGGGCGGGGTAGGACGCAATCCGCATCCTGTTGAAGCATGGCTTGGCAGCAACCCCGGAACCACTGTTGGGGGTGCGACCCTGACAGTAGGGCCCACACTTGGATGCATGAAATGCGTATTCACACCATCCATCTGTTTTTCTAGCTTATTTTAGACGTCATGGAACAGATACAAATTTCAGGTGAATCACATCACATGAAATTGTAATTATTGGCTATTAAAAACCTTTTGTGAGCCACAAATGTTTTGGATCAAGATGATATTTAGCTTTTCGTCTGTGTAACATTATCAATAGGTTGGATGGTCAAAAGTAATTACGGTGGACCTTAAGAAGTTTTTAATGGTGGGCGGTCAGCAACCACCTAAAATTTGTATCTTTTTCATTTATGGGATTATGCCATAAAATAAACTGGAAAAACATATGGATGGCATGGATATACATTGCATACATTAAGGCGGGCACTACAGGCAAGGTCGCACACATATTCCGGCACTGATATTGTCTTCCCTTGTCCCAGTATCCATGGCCTTATCAACAGGTTTGATGGTGATGGGTCGGCTGTAGAAAGTTTCAAGGCTGTTTTTACCGGAGGAGAGGGCTCTGGCATGCTTTGACGGAATGAGAGGGAACGAGGAACTAGAATAGTTTTGTTGTTTTGAAAAATAAGGTGTATGGACCTTATATAACCCTAACGGCAGGCGGCTGGATATCTAACAATGGAAATCTCAGGTGTATTGTTTTAAATATTTTGAAAGCATGTGTTTACCGTAATAGCCTAAAAATTAATAACCTAAAACGTAGGCAGTTATATGCATTTATCCCATATATTTATTATATATTCAAGCCGTCCATTCGTTTGCTTGATCATTTTAAGGCTAGGAGCCCAAAAATGAAGCAGATCTAACTCTCAATTGGACTGGCCAAAGGAAACAGTGGGGTTGCTTATCCTTGCACCAAAAATCACGTAGGTACAAAAATCGTAGCCCTTGATCCAGCAGAATTAATGCCACACCAAGAAATTCATGCTCTCACATCTCCAACCATTGAATACATAACCACCATGATTTTCGTGATCCATTTGAGACCCTAATTAAAATAAATTAATATTTACTTTTTCTTTATTAATAAAACTAAGTGTTTAGCCTAATTAGTAAAAGCACTCTTAATAGAGGGATATGTTAGTGGATCAATACCCTACATTGTAGGAATTATATTTTTATTTTTATTTTTGCCAAATTCATTAAAGAAGAGCTTTCACTAGTAAGTTTTCATCCTTCCTATTCATATTTTTCTGTAAATACCTACCTAAAAATCATGGATTCAATTAATGAACGCGGTGGGTTCACTCTACATCCATCGTTTTGATCTAAAAGAGGAGTTTTGATCAATAGAAGACTGTTTTTAACAAGGTTTTGTAATAAGGATGATCAACTGTGACAAATTCACTTGTCTCAATCTAAGGAAATTCAAATTTACGGATCTTAAGGCCAAATTGTGTTTGGCCCATAATTCCTAAATTGATTTGACAAATAAATTTCCTACAGTAATCTGTGAAGCTGTATAGCTTATAATAGCTTCTATTGAAAAACAATTTTCAACTATTAATTGTTGATGCCAAATCTTCAGATCTAAGCAATCCTTTGGTTTCTCCAAATTTGACTATAAGAGAAAATTATTGGATAGGTTGGACCAAATTCTATAATCAATGGAATCCATCAAAAGTAAGGAAGAAGAAGAGAAACCGTAAAATTTTCAGAAAAACCGAACTGTGTAACTAAACCTATCTGACATCGGTCGATCAATTGACGTCAATGTTCGATCGATCGAACTAGGTCAATTTTTGTCCAGCGACCAAATTTTTAAATTTGTAACTTGGTTCGACTAATTGAACCCGAGGTTCGATCAATAGAGGGAATCCTCGAACGATCCTTTTTTTTTTAAAGGAGGGTCAAGCCCTTATTCCATTGAAGAAATGAACAGGAGATGTATAAACTGAAATTTCGGGTGGGCCCCACACAAAAAGAAGCAGGCCTCCCTATCATATGGACTAAACATCTATGGAGAGAATGATAAAAAAAAAAAAAAAAAAAGAGCAGGGCAAAGAGCATAAAACAGAGGAAAAGCCTCCCTGTTGGGAACAGAGCTCCAGGAATGATCCTATAGGACAACCAAATTAGTCCAACGAGCAAACCGATTTAGATCGACCGACGAGCAGGGTTCGATCGATCAAAAGTGGCCAAAAGTATCCAAAGATTTAAAGAGTTAATTAAAATTTTCATCGATCGATTAGAAGTTCAATTGAGGGCCCATAGGCTGGCTCGATCAATCAACTGCATTGATTGACAATCCTTGTGTTTGTCGAAATCTAAATTTAAGAAAGTATGTTGGATCTTCTTGCTTGAGTAATAGGTGAACCCCACTTGTTGGAATAATATGATTGAATTGGAATATGCTAAATTATTTTAATAGGGATTTGAAGCATAATTTACAAAGTGTTCGATTGATTGAAGGATTCAACCCTATCTTGAATGTGTGAGTGAATCTCATCGTGCCTCATATATACATGATTAAGATAGATGATCTAATGACTGAGATTGTTGTGATTGATCTAATTGTCATGTTATATTTCTTGTGTTATTCTTTCTTATTAATTATTCGTATTTTGAAAGATTTTTGAAATTGATCATACAAACATGTCAATCATTGATAATATGAAAATTCATTATTCCTCTCAGAGAGAGATGTATCTATTGACTACACATGGTAATGCATAGACATTGAGTATACATTACATACATCCATAGAGAGAGCATACACACATTGTGCTTTGAGTTCCCAGGGGATCTCCATGGATGGTTACGACTGACAGATTCGTTGCTAGAAGCCACGATAGTAGAAGCCTACTCATGGAGTAGATATACTGATTGCCCATGCCTACCTAAGTGGATGTCTATAGGGTAAGCTATTCATACTTACCTAGGTGGATGTCTGATGGGTACAATTTCGGGTTGATGGATATCCGACCTAAGCAAGTAGACGATCATCCTACTTAACATGCATCTCATGACATCCTTGCATCCAGACTCATGTTGCATACACATAATATAGTTTGGTTGTACTATCTTATATTATGCTATGCATGAACCATACTGGGTTCACTCACTAGCCTAACTAACTAACATTGTGGATTAACAACCATATAGAGATGGACGATGCAGGATGACTTAGTCAGGTGCTAAAAAATGAGGCCGGGTTGGTGGATTGAACTTAAGACCAATGGTCGTATTTGACGAAAGACAAATTTGCTGCATTAGACGACTGAATTTATTCCGAGATTTCTATTTAGGAGTTTTAGTTTTCATTTATTCTAAACACTGTTGTTTGATTAAATTTGAAAATGTCTATAGTTATAACCTTGTTAAATGATGATTACTTATTTTAGTTGAATAAGTCTCAAATGGGTAGACTTAGATTCTTTTTATTTTTTTTAATTTATTTTAATGAATGGGAATGCTATGGATGAAGTATTATTGAAGGGAGTGGAATAGTTAACTATGTAAATGTTTTTTAAGTTGATTTGTTGACAATCTAGAATATATATAATTGTACCTCTTAATAATTATATGATAGATAAATTTATGTACACGTAGTATATGAGTTATGGACCGTAACTCAGGTTTGAAGATGCATACTCTCTATCCGAGAGAAGTGACATTGGCAAGAATTAAGTGAGCAGTTTATATTCCAAAATTTCAGGCGTGCACGCGTGACGCACGAAAAATCCTTTACCCATCAATAGTGGGCACCACACACCTGACTGTTGTAGAATAAGCGCATTTCATTTCCGCTAAATTTTATATGCATGCATGAACCGGGATGATTTCTTAAAAGCATAGTTTCTTTGGGAGAGAAGAAAAAAGGGAGCAGTGTATATGCCTTTAGAAACCTATGAATATAAATACATCCAACCTTGCTTGTAGAAGAAATCTCTAATCTAAGTTTTCTTCTGAGAGAAACGGGAGAAGAAAGATGGATGTTTTTGTTGAGCCTTGTTTTTTGTTCATTTTTGAAAAACTAGGAGATACGTTCATTCAAAAAGCTATTTCATCTGCTGGATTGGGTGATGAAGTCCAATGGATCGAACAAGAACTGCGGTTGATGCAGTCCTCCTTTAAAGATGCAGAAGCCAAAAAACAAGGAGATCAACGGGTGAAGAAGTGGGTGCAGGACGTGCGCAGCCTTGTATACGAGATCGAATTTGTCATTGACACCTTTCTCTTGAGGATAGAACCCTGGAGGCGACCAGGATTGATCGTCTGGCCTGCTTCCATTGTCAGTAGGTTGATAGCTCGCCGTGAGATGGCTTCAAAGTTCAAACTTATAAAGCTTAAAATCAAAGAGATCTTAGAAATAGGGTCAACTTATGGCTTTCAACACAGAGACCCGGGAGAAGGGACGAGCATTGTAAGTCGAAGCCTCCAAGAATGGAATCACACTTCTCTATACGTTGGTTTTGAGGACGACTTGGAAGCATTGGTCGCGCGGTTGACCAATGACAGAGATAAGGGACGTCGTGTTGTTTCTCTAGTCGGAATTGGTGGTCTCGGTAAGACCACTCTTGCTATGAAAGTCTATAACAGCCATTGTGTCAAAAATCATTTCCATGTACATGCATGGATTCTAGTATCACAGGAGTTTGCTGTGAGAGATCATTTGCGGTCCATCATAAAACGTTGGTCGGTGCTCCCCGACACGGTGGTGGAGAAAAGTAGCGTTGCTGAGCTGAGGGACTTTATTTCGAAGTATCTGGAAGACAAGAAGTACTTGGTGGTATTGGATGATATATGGCAAGGTGAAGCATGGGATGCTTTGAGGTATGCATTTCCCAATTCGAATAATGGAAGCAGGGTTATGCTCACCACACGCGATAAAGACGTAGCTTTATATGCAGACGCAACAAGCCCGCCATATGAATTACGGTTTCTAAATGAAGACGAGAGCTGGAGCTTGTTCTGTAAGAAAACCTTCCATGAACAAAATGGCATTTGTCCTCCACTTTTGGAGGATTTGGGGAAAGATATTGTGGCCGAGTGTCGAGGCCTACCTCTTGCAATCATTGCCATTGGAGGGCTCTTATCAAAGAAAGAAGAAAGCGATTGGAAGAATGTAGGCAACAACATCAGCGGCAAGGGAACCTCCGAGATATTTTCTTTGAGCTATCGAGATCTGCCGTATTTTTTTAGACCGTGTTTTGTCTACCTGGTCAATTTTCCAAAGGACCACGAGTTCCGTGCCAAGGAATTAATTCAAATGTGGGCCGCAGAAGGGTTAATTCAACAGAGGTCGGGGTTAACAGTGGAGGAGTTTGGAAAAGCTTGTCTAATCGAGTTGATTCAGAGAAGTATGGTTCAAGTTGCAAAAGGAAGTTCAAGAGGGAGTATTAAAAGTGTTTACATCCAAAAAACTTTTCAGGATCTCTCCATACCAGAAGCAGAGGAATATGGGTTTCTCCAAGTTCACTCTGAGAATGCGAATGCTCCTTCCACAGCCCGTCGACTTGCAATTTACCATAATGACGTAAGTAAGTACATTTCCATAGGCCATTCCATTCCACACCCTCATTCTGTGTTTATCATTCCACACCTTCATCCTGTGTTTATCTACACCCAAGAACGTGAGCTGCTTCAAAGGAAACAAGAAAAGTTTATCCACATAGGCTTAAAGTTGCTTAGGGTGCTATGTTTAAATGGTGCATACATAAAAGAGTTACCTAAGGCAATAGGTGAACTATTCCACATGAGGTACCTTGCGTTTAAAGGGACTTCATTGGAAACACTCCCATCGTCCATAGTCAATCTTCCCCATTTACAAACTCTAGTTGTATCATCTTTTTGCGACATGAAAGTACCTGGCACAATCCTGGAGATGCAAGAATTAAGGCATCTTCAAGTGGAGGACGCGGTTAAGTCGACTTATTTGGTATGGGGGGAAAACTGGAGAGTAATAGAAGGGCATCCAGGGCTTGACAGCGAAAGTAATCTCCAAACTCTAACATGTGTGGAGGCTGGCGAATGGATGGTTGATTGCTTAGGAAAGCTCATCAATCTTAGAAAATTGGGAATACGTTTACACCACGACCGAGCATATGATCAGGTATTGTATGAATCCATCCCCAAAATGAACTACCTCCAGTCTCTGTCGGTAGTGACGAGGTGCCCATTCCCATTATCGGTACCTCCTCTTTCAGAACTTCTCAATTTAAGAAAGTTGCGTTTGGAAGGAAAGTTGGAGAAGTTACCTGAGTCTACTGAATTCCCAATCAACCTCACCAAGCTTACCTTGGCATTCTCCTATTTAAAAGAAGACCCACTGGCGATATTGAAGAAGCTGGAAAACCTTCGTGTTCTCAGATTGCTTGGGGGTTCATATACGGAAAAGAAAATGGATTGTGTTGCAGATGGGTTTCGTCGACTGGAATCCTTACATCTTGAAGAATTAGATAAATTGGAGGACTGGAGTATAGCGAAAGGAGCTATGCCAAGTCTTTCACATTTACGGATCGATGACTGCCAGCATTTGAAGATGCTTCCGGAAGGTCTGCAACACGTGACTACGCTCAAGAATGTGGAATTGTGGAACATGTCCGATCAATTCAAAGCAAGGCTCCGAAGAGACAAGGGAGTGGATCGGCATAAGATTCAGCACGTACCCTCCATCGACATTCGCTTGTAGCGCGACATTCTAAGCACCGGCACTTTCTATCGTCGTAAGAGCTAGATTGGTGAGACTTCTTTCCCTTCTTTATTTTTATTTACCCGTTAATCTATACCTGAAGTTAGTATAATCATATGAATTCATTTTTCTTTTTTTCCTTTTTTGGTAACTAATAAAAAATAGTCTCATGAATGTTAAATTCTAGTTATATTCTGTAAGTAATTTATACTTTTTGAATGCTTTATATTCTTGCCATGAAAATCTACCGCTAGCTTCTCTATTTCTTTTATAGTTTGTATCCATGCATCATAAGGAAGAAAAGGTATTTTATAATTTTATTCAGCGTTTAATTGTTTTTTTTTTAATGAAAATGTGCATCTTAATTGTTTGAAGAAATGCTTCCACCAAGAATCTTTTTGGATGAAACCATGCTAGCGGTCTTCAGCTTGGACGTGCACACATCATTGTATGGTTGTAAGAAACTATTTCGTCCATCTATAGTTTACCTGACCCTTCTTTGTTGGACCATCATATAAATTCACATTGATTGTATGATCATTGACATCTTTCTTGTTAAACGTGGACAGTGGGCCATTTGTTGTTTGAAGGCCATTGATTGAATTTGGATTTGTTTGCATTCAATCCATGCTTTGAAGCCTATATTGAATGGTTATTGTATTTCACATTGATTGTATGATCATATAAATTCACATTGATTGTATGATCATTGATATCCAAATTGTATGCATTAGTAACATAACTGCAGCTTAAGTTCTCTATTTGTTATAACCCAAGCAAATCTAATTGGGTGTTTCTCAGCATCCAATCTTCGGCAATCTTTTTCGCAGCCAATTGATGTATTATTTTCTTAATTGTCTTTTCTAGGACATTGATTGACGGATTAGGAGCTTTGATCTGTAAGATTAATTTTGGAGCATTTTCATTTATGGTAGAGCTTATCAAATCAAAATTAATTTGGATATCAAAACTACTGATCGCACTACCTGTAACACATATCAAGACACTGTGACCGAATGCACTAGGAACTTATACTTTCTGTTTTATCTATGATTAGTTTTTACAGTTAGGTATATACTTCGACTTCTTTTATAGATTTAAGCAACCAAATTCTAACATATAATTTTCAGGTTTTAATCACAATTTCAGTTCCAAATATTTTTTCTCATAGCAGAGATTATGATGACCCACACGTACTAAGCGAGTGGCCGGTGTGAAGAATGGAGAAATGATTACTTGACGGTGATGGGGATGCAGTACCAGTGCATGCTAGCAGTAGCTACATCGAGTTTGAGATTTTCTTTGGAGTTCAAAGCAGTCCAGCTATGCCAAGATGTTTGGATGATATTTTCTAATTATAGCTTGAGAGTATATGTTTTTATATATATAGACAAGTCTTTCAATATGGAACCATGTGTTAATGTTTGTTATATGTTTTGTACTCCTATTTGCACAAACAGTTCCTTTAATGTCTTATTTATTTAACTGTTGAATTGTCTGCCTGTAATAAATTAGTTCAGTTTTAAAATAAGAAGCAACTTCTTCAGTGTAAGCCTAGGAGGGCTTCCATGACTTTTCATTTTTGAGGTATCATATACTCAGCAGAATTGAGAGTTTCCATGGTGAGCTTGGATTCTCATTTTGCACAATTGAGCCCCTGGTTCAAGGATACATATGTGAAAGTGCAGGTTATGTGGGGCTCTCTCTCTTATTTGGGAAGGGGGCTGCTCTGGCCTATTTTGTTTCTGTGAAGCTGACGTGTGGAGATGGCTAGCTGGTTTCGCTAGATTTTTGCTGATTGCCAGTGCTGTATGTTTGAGCTTGGTGGATGGGTCCGCCATCTGTTTTTGTCAATCCAGCCTTGGGATCAGTTTTGGTTCCTGCTGGTCAGTTTGTTATTGGATGTGGTAGTTGGAGGAGCACAAATGTTATCAACAGGTCCAATGGGGTCTGGGCCGAACGTTTTAGTCGCAGCCTATCCTGCACTCAATTGGGTCGGAGGCTTGTTTTTTTTTTTTTTTTTTTTTTTTTTTTAAATTTTCTTGGCAGGTGAAATTGGATGTGTATGGTCTTGCTGTCATTTCGGTAGTAGTCATCCTCTGCTGCTGGCGGGCTTGAGGGCTGTTGCAGGTTGGCTGAAGATAGTGTCAGGTGCTTACTGGAAGATACAGTTCTTTCCCCTGTGGCTATCGGCTTGTAGTTGTGCAGCTGTCTTAGCCGTAGCAATGGCACCCAGCTTGGCAGGTTATCTCAGAAGGTGGTCCGCTTGGGTTTTTCTTTTTCGCTGCTTGGAGAGGGGATGGTTAGAAGCTCTGTTCTCTGCAGGATGGCTACAGCCTTGATTTTTTTTAATTTTTTTTTTTTCTGTTCCTTTTTGCGTTCCCTTGTTAGGCTATATGATAGGTGAGGCCTTTTTTTTTTTTTTTTTTTTTTTTTTTTTTTTTTTTTTTTTTTTTTTTTGTGGAGGCCACCTGAAAAACTGGTCTGTACATCCTCTGTTCATATCATCAATGAAAAAAAAAAAACAAGGTCACTGTTCAAAAAAAAAAAAAAAAAACTTTTCTTAAATGGAGCTCCCACATGTACAATCGGTGAAATTTTAGTACAATATGTTTCAATTTTCAAATTAATATCTAAACCGTCTGTGGTGGGCCTCCCTACCAATTGTCCATGTGCCTAGAAATCCCCTATACTGAAAGATTCTGTGACATGGAATGTTTAGACTTTTCTTCATTGAATGTGAATTGGTGCATCTTTCTTATGGATCAGGACTTTTCCAATTTAGGGGATTTTTTTTATTATTATTGTTGTGGTATGTGGGCCATCTAAACCATCATATCTACAGTCTGAATGACCAAGCAACAAAGCTTGAGCTAAGAGCATTGTACACTCCTCACAACATTTTTTATCCACCTATTTTGGGGCTGGTCTTTCAAGCCTAGCTAGACAGGCTTCGGGCAAATTCAGACCCGAGTGTTGTGCCAGGGCATGTTTGAAGTGGGCCCACTCAATGAAAGGCCTAGATCTAACAGTGCGCGAAGAAGTAAACCCTCGAGCCCAAGCAAGTCCTTTGCATGGTTTTAAGATGACTTGGACAAGTCTGATACGAGACAGAGTCCTCCGTTTGACTCAAGGCTTGAAAAGTCAATCCTAATCCTTTTATCAGATAGATGGATTCAACACCTTAATCATTACTCTTAGCTGCAATCATGATGTAGAGCAGGTCGCGGACAGTTTCATGGCCAAGATGCATCAGAAAAGGCCCGGTCGACGACAGAAGTGATCCGGACCGTCGGACCTTAGATCGAGCGTATCTCGCAATCCGGAATGAGTTACCTGACGTAAAATATATGATTTTGGAGTAGAACGAGCTACTTTAGCCAACCAACCTCGCTATGCCGAGTTTCGACGCTCGGAATTGCGAAAACCCCTGTGTCAACGGTCGTTTCCCTGCTTTAATTTCATTTTACTATAAATATTAAGTTTTAGTTTGATTATAACTCTTCATCCATCGGGCTTTAGGAGTTGCGCCAAACGTGAAAAGAGCTTAGAATAATTAGGAGAACGGTTTGGTAAAGCCAAATAGGACACTTACTATTTTTGGCCGAAAACCTTGCGCACTAGTAGACATCACGACTGTCTATAAATGTAAGTTTACTATTTATAGTAAGTCGTGGATTCTAGGAGTTTTAGTTGTAGTTTGATTCTGATTTCTTTCTCATTGCTTGGTACTCCTATTTAAAGGGTTGTGAACTCGTTTTTAGTCATGAATTAAACAATTTTGAATTTCTTAGAATTTATTTCTATTTTCTGCTTTCTTTCCTCATGGATTCAAGAAGTCTCTGTGAGGAGTCCAAAGAAGCTCCGTAGATTCGGAGTAGTTATCCTCATCACGTTCATCCCTGCGTCAAATCAGAATCCTTTGGAAACGAGAAATAATATTATTGTTGTGTAATGTATTTGAGGATTTCACTTCCTATCCACAAACAGATGCCCATTTTCCATAATCCTATCTTCTAAGGTGATAGTGGAAGTTATCCCAGCATGCTTCATTTCATGTTTTTTCAGGGCATCAACAATTTCCTTACTTCTTTATCCTTTTTCCTCCTCTTAGTGCTGGGTAGGTAGGGATTGACCCTAGATATCAAAATCTCAACAATGAAAGATTCCAGTACTGTTTACTCTTTCTATAGAGATCAATGTAGCAATGGTAATCTTCCAGCTCTCTCTAGCTTCTCAATCAACTGGCTTGTGTGTTCAAGGGACTGCTCAAACCTATACTTTTCGGAAGCCTGAAATAAAGAGAGAAGAAAATAAATAAATAAATAAATGTCAGAGGTAGTTAAAGCATAGAAGGAGATGTTATTACTGTTGGGAATAGAGAGGGACTAGTTCTAAAATTCAGCGACCATTTGCTTGTTTGATTTAAATAGAACACAGAGAAAAGAAGCTGCTGGATTTTGAACTCACAACTTCCCTTTAGGAAGAAAAGGCCAACCACAGGTTGTTGACTAATACTTCAATCTATATATATTGTTTTTAAAATTATTTAATAATTTACAATAATATTTTTAAGTACTTTTATTTTTTGTGGGATTTTTCTCATAATATCCCAAGAAAAACCTCAAATTTTGAAAACCTCCCAAGAAGTTTCCTGGCCAAAACTCACGGAGAAATGTCACCATATTCACATGCAAGTCTCTTATGCATGCCTTTCGCATATTTCCACAACGTTTATATGATTCTTCAATAGAATCTGGACTTCCTAACAAGTTTTTGGATCTAGAATATGATGTTTCAAGAACTTAGTCTAACTTGGATCAAATCACCAGTTTTGCTTGAGCCCGCTCACAATTCTACACATGACCACACTTGCCAACCTGGCACCTGTTGTGGACGCCAAAGGGACATGTGCAGGTAAGCATGTCCGGCCGGGAGCGGATTGGCTGGTGTACCACACACTACCAACGTAAGCTGGTGTGGGTACGTGTCGTGTGAAGACGAGCATTGACGCACCTCGAGCAAACGGTTCAAAGGAGATCAAAGTTACATGAGCCCCATGATGACATATTTATTATATCCATACTGTTAATCCATTTGGCGAGATCATTTTAGGTCTTGATTCCAAAATTGAGTCATATCCAAATCTCAAGTGGACCACACCACATACACTGTTAAAACATTCATACGACCAACCATAACATTTATTTTCCATCCAATTTGTTCATAAGGTCACACAGACCTGGATGAAGAGGAAAAACAAATGTCATATTGATCCAAAATTTCTGTGACCCCCAAAAGTATTTCAATGGTAGACGTTCAATCTCCCATTGCTTTTGGTTCACTGATCTATGGATCTATCTTATTTTTCGGCTCAAGCCTTACGACGAGCTTGCCAAGCAGACGGATGGTTTGGATATAACTCATACCTCAGGATGGGATCCACGGAACTTAATGACTTCGACACGGCCAGGCCGGTGGTGTGGTACACCAGCCAATCCGTTTCCTGTCCGGCCATTTCTAAAAGGGAAACGGATTGGCTACTCGCCCTGCCATCAGTCAATGGCTGGTGGTCGGTGCTCTATGGGCCCACCAAGATGTATTTGTTTCATCCATGCCGTCCATTTATTTTTCTAAATCATTTTATGGTATGAGACAATACATGAGATATATACTAATCTCAAGTGGACCACATTACAGGAAACAGTGTTGAATGAATGTCCAACATTAAAAACATTTTGTGGGCCATAAAAGTTTTGGATCAAGCTGATCTTTGTTTTTTCCCTTCATCTGGGTCTATATGACCTAATCAACATTTTGGAGGTCAAATAAACAGTACAGTGGGCCTTAGGAGGATTTTAATAGTGGATATCCATCACTATTGTTTTCCTGTGGTGTGGTCCACCTGAGATTTATATTGCTCTCATTTTTGGCATTAAGCCCTAAAATGATATTTAAATTGGATGAACGGCATAGATGAAACACATACATCATTGTGGGGCCCACAGAGCACCGACCACCAGCCACCGGGCTGGTGGCAGGGGGAAGAAGCATGTGATAACTTGCAAAGCCCATCAAATCACAAATATTGTTCTTTGGAAGTTCCCATATCACATGGGTTGTACTTCCCATAACCAAATAAGAGGTTTGCTAATCCTAAGTGCATGAATGACTTACGCCTATATACCGCATATATTAAAGCTGCAAATGAGTTCGAGATCGAAACTGTCCATCATGAGGTGGGTCCCACCATTTAGTGCCAAAAACAACCCAGTTCAGTACTCTTCAGGTGGACCACAATGTTAGAAACAAATGGTGGGTTAGAAAAACGTTGCCATGTCTTTTTTAGCTGTCCATTTGTTTCAAAAAAATAAATTAAAAAATTTGTGGCCTACCCGGTCATTGGATCAGCCTGATTTTTTGGCATGGGCATGTAAATAGCGGGAGCCGCCTGATGGAGGGCTTCGATTAAATTACCATAAGAATTCGGATTTGATCCTCAACCTGAACTTTTGCACAGTATAGTTGGGTTTTCAGTTCTAACAAGTGGGCGATGGTTCGGTGATCCAGACCATGGGTCTCCGTGCGCCGCATTTGGATCGACTATGCCCCAAAAATCTCCTGGATAGGACACTCCTAGAGTTTCATTTCATAGCCTACAAATACAAGATTGAAAACAAAAATAACAGGAATACAAACGGTCCACATTAAACTGAAAATAGGCCCAAGATTTGGTGGCTGGGATCTTTACAATATGGGGGAGGTTTGGGGCATGGTCAATCCAGGGTGACATGACAGACCATTGGTCTGGACTAGTACTGATCCATGGGCCCAGTTATCAAGTGAAACATGTGCTCCTCTTCCCTTCCCTACAACAGAAAATCACTCTAAATTCTCCCCAATCTGGATCATACCAAGGTTTTGAATATAGCTAACGGGGGTGTATTATCCAGGCCCAAATAAAAATAGCCCCCATTGGTCTGGAGTACTGATTCATGGGCCCAAGTTATCAAGTGAAACTTGTGCTCCTCTTTCCTTCCTTACAACAGAAAATCACTCTAAATTCTCCCCAATATGGACCATACCAAGGTTTTGAACATCCGTAACAGAGTGTATCAGCCAAAAGAAAAATGCCGGCCAGTTCACCATACAATATAGCGAACTAGCCAAAAATGATTAATAAAAGCTATTGTTGTTCGGTCATTCATTGACCATCGCGTCCTTTACATGGTATTCGAAACTGCTGCCAGATTCAATCCACAACTAGCAAGAATTGGAGGAGAAATTTCATGCCCAGATTTTCTCCAGGAACAAAGACATAATCATGGCCGATCTGCACGGTTCCAGCCGCTGCCTGGAAAACCGTGCGAAAGTTATATTATGCGATTTAAGTGGGCGAAAAGCCGCTATAAAATAGTTATGACCAAGGCTAAATTCGTGCAACTCGCACAAGACGGTCTAGAGTACAAACTTCGCGAGAAGTTCATGAGCACATAATTTGCTAATATATATGACCTTACTAAGAAGGTTTCTCGTTATGAGGAATTGTTTCAAGAGGGGGCTATGCGAGCAAATTCATCAGTAGGAATGTATTACCATCATCCTAATTACAAAATTGCGATTGCCAAAGTAGTAGGTAAAAGGCCATTAGTATGCTCGGCGTTAGTCAAGGGAGAATCGCCACCCCTACTGCGCAGAAAGCCCAGAAAGTATATACTTTTGATATTACTCAGGCTGAAGAAATCTCTGACTTCATGTTGCAAGCAAAGTTCATCAAGGTTCCTATTAATCACAAAATACATTTGGCCGATAAATTATAAAAGGTTGAGTATTGCAAATGGCATGGATCTCGATCTCGTTCCACTAACAAATGTATTATTTCCAAGAATCTTATTCAAGATTACATCGACCATGGATTGCTGAAATTTCTGAAAAATGAAAAGGAAGCCATGTTAATTGATACTGACCCATTCCCGGCTAGTGATCCAAGCTTTGATCACACAACTCTCCGCACGAGACCCTGTTTCCACACCGACTTCTTCGCCTTCCGCAATTGCTGTGAAAAATTAAAGTCTCCCGTGTAACTGATGGGATCCACTGATCGATTGTTGAAACGTGTTCCATCCCGACCACAAATCTCATGTTGTCTAGTTAAGCTATGACTTCAAATTTGGGGTATATCCTCTAATCAAGTAGCCCACAATTGAAGCAGGAATATGGGTAAAACCATCTTTAAATCCGAGTTTTGTCGCCCGCTGTCGCAGGACACTGTTTAGATCTTTTGTTCAAAAAATAGGTGGGGCCCACTTCTGATTTCATTCTCGGAGATCTACTCCACTCATCATCTTCTTACTAACGTGTAAGCCTATGAGCCAAAGTACGAAGTAAATTCAAACTCTATGTGGGCCACACTATCCACCTGTGACGAGGCACTACCCACCGTGGAAGCAAACCTCTGTTCTCCCTTATGTACATGTATATGGAGTTTGTTTATTTACAAATTTGTCACTCTCTCTTCTAGGAACTTCTGTCATTCGTTCCTCCCTACTGCACTGTCCAAACAAAGTGAAATTTTACCACAAATTCTCATTTCTTAAGATCTTTCAACCGGTTAAATTTGGCTCCAATTTGCCAATAATGGCCGAGATGGTCCTTTAGTGGCTAATACACTCCGTTGGACCACTTCTACAAAGATCCGAGGACTAAAATTTTACGTATACAGTTAATTTATGGCCCTCAAGCCAGATATAGAGTTTCGAGCCGCAAGGAGGGTGGGAACCCTGTGATCTTGCATTCAAGATAACTTTCAGGTCACTTGAACTTCAATCACTTGATTTTCTCAAATCTCTGGCATGTAAATTCTTCGATCTCGATCCCCTGAGGTTCGTGCCTTACCTTAGTGATTTCTGAGCGTTAAATATAGGCTTTTAGCGCTCTTTTAAGTCAAAACCCCTAAATTCGCCTTGCAACCAAAAACATGATTAAACATTAAGCATTATCATGTTCATAAAACTATGTGATAATTATGGTCTAATATGCAATATTTGACCCTCAACAGCTGGTATGGAGGTAAACACTGTCATTGCTGATTTGAGGGATCGTCCGAGACCAAAAGTTAAAATCGATCTGGAAAATATGCGAGGAACGCTCGACTGACTCACACTAAGACGGCGATTGACACCTCATTAGAGATGTTAGAAATTAAGTTGATATATATATTATATATATATATATATATATATATATATATATATAGATAGAGAGAGAGAGAGAGAGAGAGAGAGAGGAGAGAGAGAGAGAGAGAGAGAGGGTAATGATCTCCTACCGTAAGGAATTTATGCGTGAGCCTTCATGTAAGCCGTAAGATGAGAAGAGAGGCTGGGATTCAGCTGCATTGAGAGAGGAAGAGTCTTAGAAAAAAAAAAATAAAAAAAAAAAGACTCTCTTCTACACTTAAGGAAACACTCTTGGAATTGTAAGCAGATTTCACCTTTTGTTGGAAGATCCTGTGCAAGGATTTTGTGTGGGGCCTACTATGATGTTTGTGATAAATCCAACCTATCCATCCGTTTTTCGAAATCATTTTAGGACATGTGATAAAAATGAGGAGGATCCAAAAATTAAATGGGCCACATGAGAGGAAACAGTGGGGATTTAATGACCACCGTTGAAACATTCATATGGCTACAAAAGTTTTGTATCAGTTTATGTTCCTGGTGTTTTCATTTCATCTCAATGAAAATGACCTTATAAACGGTTTGGATGGAATATAAACGCCAAGGTGGAGCCTACGAAGGTTTCAACAGTAAGCATTCTTTTCCCCACTGTTTCATCCCGTATGGCCCACTTGAATTTTGGATCCTCCTCATTTTTGGTATAATGTCCTAAAATGATATCTAAAAACGAATGGACGGGTTGGATTTCACACAAAGATCACAATGGGCCCCAGACAGAATTCTTCCGCGTGATCATATATGTGTTGTTTATCCACACTCCATCCATTTTTCTAGCTTATTTTAGAGCATGGGCTAAAATAAAGCAGATCCAAATCTTGAGTAGGCCATACTCATTTTTAGGCAGATTGCCAATGAGCTTGTGCCCGGGGTTGTGTGAGGTCACAAAAATGTCCATGGCTGTTTTGCAAGACCGCAATGTTGTGGTTCGATTTCACAATTCGGTCACATGGTTATTATGGAGCACAACCTTAACTAAAGCAAGAGGCTTAAGGTACATGCTTGCTCCTTCTGGATTTTTAGTTAAGGTTGTGCTCCGTTGCGCTAAATATCATTACATTTCATAATATTTTGCACCAAATTAGTTTCATTAATAATGAAAGTTAATGACATTTGGTGTGAAAGCAAACCTACAACCTAAACTAATAGGAAAGATAGGAAAAAAAATTAAGTATAAAGGTGAAGAAAGAGCAACCTAAGGTTGTATTCTTTCTTGACTTTGTCAAGTTATTTTCCATAAAATTTATTCATAACCCCTCCTAAATAAAAAAGAAAAAAAAAATGATATCTAAAATTATCTAGAAAAACATATAGACGGCATAGATGAAACACATATATCATGGTGGGGCCCACGTAGCACCCACCACCTGCCATTGGCTGGTGGCGAGGGAGTAGCCAGTCCATTTCCCAAACCCATGGGACATGGATTTCCTACTAAAGCCTTTCCCATGAAGGGGACATCGTGACTGGCCTATCTTTCTAAAAACAATCTTTTACATCCATTTTAAATGCTATCAACTGGATTATTTATTTCATCTGATTAGGATGCATTTCTCAAATTACAATGCATTGAATGTAATGGACGTTCCGGACAGTTCATGTGGATGTCACCAAATCTAAACAAATGCATGAAAAGGTTCCCATCTCATCCCACTAGATCATTACTCAGTGATTTATATATTGTTTTAAAAAAATCAACAAAAAATAAAAAATTGGGACCTTCAATTAAGGAGAAGTAATCTAGTCAGTTCACTATATGGAAACCTTTCCATGCATCTAATTGCATCTGGACTTGTTGGCATCTTCATCACCATTCTTAACCGTCCATTAAGTTTAGTGTTCTCTTCATCCATTATTATGTAAAAATCACAGCAATCTGGTAGTCCCGATCATCCTTACCTGGGCCCATCCACTTTTGCACGACACTAACTTTGTGGTTTTGGATCATCCAATCAGTAAAGAGTGGAATGGATCTAATGAACATCGTAGATGTATATGTGCATGCCAACGAGTCAAAATGCAACTAGGTGCATGCATGGAAAGCTTTCCATACACTTAGCACACTGTATATCATTTCTCTCCACTATAAAAACAAGATCAACAACAACGATACATTCTCCGGGGAAAGACAATCCGTACAACTAAGAAATAGGTCCCCCGTGAGTGCCATGGAAAAGCATAGCATACTACAAACCATACTTACACGTTCTATCTATTGATAGATAAAACCATAGGTGATCAAAGGTCTATATTCAAGTCCATGTTCCAAATGGCTAGGATAATGTGTACCACTAAGAGGAAAAGGGTCCCATAATAATCCACATAACACGCCCGGCGTACTATGGATTCACTTTGGTAGTCCGCGGAATACCTACCTTTTACACTACATCTAAGGCCCTGGGAAACCGGAGAGAGATGAGGGGGAAAGCGGTTGAATTTTCAAATGAATACAGACTCGTGAAGTAGGGTGTGTTTGGATCGCTCGTTAAGCTTTTACTATATCGTATTGCATGGAAGACCCCGTGCAAATAAAGTATTTTGGGTGGTTTGTTGGAAATAGCAGCTGTAATCATAAGTGTTTGGATTAGCTGTGTTTAACCCACGGAAAAAACCTATGTTACTGTACAAAACATGCGATCGATCATGAGTATTATATAAAAACTGAACCAACTAAGAGTTACTTGAATGAACTCATTAAAGCTATCAAGGCATCAATTATGAGATGAGCTGAGCACGAAAGACCATTAATACCGAGCTGAACTATTCCAGGGCAAAGCTCCGCAACGTGACTTACTTGCCAAGCCAACCTGATCGATCCCGACCTGAGAAGTGGGATATTCAGAGAGAGTCCCACCTCATACCAAGGAGGGATCTGTCAAGATCCTATCCGAAGATCACAACAACTGAGGTGAGCTTGGTGATATTTTCATAAGCAGATCCCAATCTAAGGACCTTTCAGCGTACATGGTGTATCCTATCCAGATATGTGAGATTACCGTATCCCTCTAATTAAGATACACAAGCTCAAGAGTCGTCTAAGAACCATATAAATACATCAATTGTTAATGGGATGAAGTACGCACACGAAACTCCAACTAGAGTTTCGTTTTCATGATAAGTGCCTTTAAGTGACTTAAGCTTCAGAGGGTCCCCTGCCATAACTGGCACCCCATCGTCTTTTATATACTCTTGGTGCAGGTATTTTCACACCCTCAGGCGTGATCCAATCCATCCAAATTCAAGTAACAACAACTTGAATGTTGCAAACGCTGGTTTGCCAAGAAATGCAACATATTTGACATGGACGTAAGGGCATATGGTACACAAGCACTAGTTTATGAAAGGCGGATTAAATTAAATAAAGAATCACCACTAATGTGGGTGGGACCCCTAACAGTGGGGCCTATGTGATGTACGATACTACATCTGTTGTGGGGAAAACATAGTTGGTCCATCACACAAAGAAATCAACGCCATCTACAAGAGGTATGTCTCTGAGGTGGGCAAGCTCCTTTGAGCTTTAGGGGTTGGTGAGGTTCAAGCATGGGAGCCACCAGCCGATCAAGCCGAGCTGTCAGAGGATTGACTTAGTGGGAAGGACTCTTCTCAATAAGACTATCTTTTTCTTCTTCTTTAAAAAAAAAAAAAAAAAATTACACACACCCCATGGGAGAGCAGCTCAGGTTCAGAGCCTTGATCTCACCCGACATCCTTAGCTGACTAGGTCGACCCCTGCTAAAGGCGGTAGAAGAAATCCAATTTCTGATTTGATTCTGGTCGAGTATCTCTCTAATAAATCGGGGGTAAGAATTTCGGACATTTAGGGATACTCTAGCTAGCGTAGCTGAGAAGGATTCGGAAGCCCTAACATTCTCCGATTCCCATTATAAACAACAACAATCCATTAAAAGAGGGGTATAAGACACTTGAGCACTAGCCTCCATTATTGAGTTCACCATTAACAAAGCCTAACTTAAGCATCTAAGGGTCCACCACCACCCTCCCCGGCTGCTTATCTTCTTCCTAATTTTCACAGGTCCAGCGAAGGATAACGATAGGAACTCCATAACTGCACTGACCTCATCTGTTTGTCGGATTCCAGTAACAATAGATTGGCGTTGTCTGTGGGAACCGACGAGCCATGTTCTCACCATTTTCATCTAAACCATCTCCAATCTTATCTTCGGTGGCTAAGAAAAGAGGGAAGGCTCCGGCCAAATCCTCCCATCAGATCTCGTCCAGGGAGGACCAAGCTTCTCGATCACCTCCTCTCTCTCAGCTGCTCTTGCAAACTGTAGTCCAAAAATCTCGAAATCCAATAAGACAGTTCGGTTCCCTTGAGAAACAGGTCAAAGCTCTGGCCAATAACGTGGACCGTATCATGAAGCTATTAGAAAGACAGCAAGCCTTCCCGGCTAACCCACACGAAGTAGTGGAAGCAGAAACCGAGCAGTCCCACCCTGAGCAGCGTCGGGAGCATTTGCAAGCAGGAGAAAGTTTTACTACCCCGGATGAGTCTCGGGCAACTACCGAACTCGCGGAATTCGACATGTGCCATACCCTTGATGAGGGTGACAGGCTTAAGGAAAGAAAGCCCATGAAGCCATAGCGGAGAATGAGGTCCCCTTGGAGGCGAAAATCAAAGAGATTAAGGACCATATCAGAGACGTTCAACAAGTGTATCAAGTGAAGGCCCATGTGTTTGTGGACGCCCTCCTTGAGTAGACCAAGCCTCCTTTCACTAGCGACATACAGGCCCAGCTACCACCCAAGTTCAGGATACCCGGCATACAACTCTATTTAGGTTCGGGCAACCCTGCCGAGTACTCGGAATCCTTCCAAGCATGAATGGAACTACATGATGCTTCTAGATCCGTAATGTGAAGGGCGTTCCCCCTGACTCTTACTGGAGCAGCACGGAAGTGGTACATGAACCTAAAGCCTAAGACCATTAGCTCATTTGCCCAGCTAAGCTGGGCTTTCAACACACAATTTATTGGAGGCAAAGATATTCATAAGCCGACGACCCACCTTCTTACAGTTACCTAGAAGGACAATGAGTCGCCAAAGGAGTACATCATCTAATTCAACGTCGAAGCTGTCCAAGTGAATGACTACTCCGACGAGGTAGCCCTTATGACTATAATGGTCGAGTTTAAGCGAGGGAGATTCCTCTTTTTACTAAGCAAGAACCCCCAAAAAACTCTGGCCGACCTGATGAACATGGCCCGGAAGTATACAAATGCCAAAGAACTATTTGGTGCCTGTAAAGCGCTAAGGACAAGAGCAGCTCAGTGAAAGACAAGAAGATGAAGAATGGACCTAGTGCCAACCCCAAGAGAAAAAGAGAAGACGACCAGGGAGGGTGCACCTCGGGCTCCTTGAATTTCTTAGAGACAATTTCATCGGTATACTCCACTGAACACCACACACGAGCAGGTGCTCATGGAGGTCAGAGACAAGAGGATTTTGAAGTGGTTGAACAAGATGTGGTCCACTATAGAGAAGAGGGACAAGTCCAAATATTGTTGCTTTCATTGAGATCATGCCCATAATATGCCGATTACTTTGACCTCAAGGAGGAAATTGAGTTTCTCATCCAGAGTAGCTACCTATGCGAGTTCGTCGCTAAGCACTGAGAAGACTAACCTGCTCCTCGATAAGAACAGTGAGAAGAGCGTAATGTCAATAAGCCAGCAAGAAAAATCTGCACAATTTTCAATGGACCATCCTAAGGGGGAGACTCGAACAGAGCACGTCGAGCTTATGCTCGGAATACTAATCTTATTGGCGGGTCATTCAGGTCAACCTCACCAATCAACCTAGGAAGGAGCCTAGGGTGGAATCATGCACGGTCGCCTTCACTGAGGAAGACGCTAGGGGGATCCAACACCCCCACAACGATGCATTGGTGGTCACCATAACTGTGGTCCAACCACAAAGTACACCGAATACTTGTGGAGATAGGAAGCTCGGCAGATATCTTATATGGAGTCGCGTTCAACAAGATGGGGATAGGCAACTCAATACTACGACCCATGCAAACCCCACTGCTTGGTTTTGCAAGAGCTTTTAAGTGCAATTTCACATTATTATTGTTGTTGGGGCCATCAAATTTTTTATTGGATTCATCTTTTATATATTCAGTGAAATATGAAGGCTATCACCTCATGGATGGAGGCGATTATAAAGAACCAAATTTGGAGAGGCCAGGGAAACACCCAGCCCAATAAGGCCCTGATGTGGCGAGATTTGATTGGTTTAGCCATGTGTAACATTCAGTTGAGTAAACCACTTTTAAACATGCCCAATCAAATCTTGCCACTTCAGGGCCTTACCGAAATCTGCTTGCCTGGCTTCACTCATGAATCTGGTCCCGTTTTATAAGCACGGTGTAAATTAAAAACAGCATTGTGGATGATTCCGGTCCCAGAAAAGTCTTTTGATACTCGGTAGAGTGTGATGAATGATACACAATATTCCGATCAATTTTCTCAAAGTTAGATGCATAAGAATAAGAAATTACACTCATTTGATTATCTAACTGTTGTGTGGACATTTATTGGACCGTTAAAATAGAATATGACCCAATCTCCGCATTTAAACAAACAAGTACTACCCACTAATCAGTAGTTAAGATTGCTGAACTAATCTGATTTGGGACTGAATCAGCGACAGCCGGTCCCACAATTTAGCTCGTTTAACTCTAGTTAATGGATGTCATATGGCTAGTTTACAGGTGAATGTGAAGCCCCGACACCATTTCATTATCAGCTCATTTCAAGGTATGTTTAAAAAAATGAAGTAGATTCAAATATCAAGCGAACCATACCACGAAAAATAGTAGTCATTGAAGGCCATCATTAAAAACTTTCTAGGGTCCCACCAAAATGTTTCTTTGACATCTGACCCGTTGATAGAGTTACTTACATCTAAATGAAAGCAAAACACAAATATCAGATTATCAAGAGCTTTTGTGGCCCCAAGAAATTTTTAATAGTAAATGATCATTGTTTCCTGTGATATGGTCTGCTTGGGACTTAGATCTCCTTTATTTTTTGAACCATGCCCTAAAATGAATAAACGGTGTAGATATACAACAAATATATTATGGTGGGCCCCAAGGTCAAGAAATACCTGAGCCGGAGACGGATTGGCTACTCCCCCTACACCAGCCCTATGGCTGGTGGTCAGTGATCTGTGGCCCCCACCATAATGTATTTGTTTCATCCATTCCGTTCATCCATTTTTACAGATTCATTTTGGGGATTGATACAAAAAATGATAGGGATGTAAATCTCAGGTGGACCACACCACAGAAAACAATAATGATTGGATATCCACCATTAAAATCCTCTTAAGGCCCACTGTACTGTTTATTTGACATCCAATCTGTTGATTGGGTCATAAAGACCCAGATGAAGGGAAAAAATAAATATCAGCTTGATCCGAAGCTTTTATGGGCCCCAAAACGTTTTTAATGGTCAATGTGAAACAGTGTGATCCACTTTATATTTCCATATACCTCATTTTTTCTCTCATAACATAAAATGATCTATAAAATTAGATGAAAGGCATGAATGAAACACATACATCATGGTGGGCCCACAGAGCACCGACCATCAGCCATTGGCTGGTGTGACGGGGAGTAGCCAATCCGTTTCCGCTCCCACGGCCAAGGCAATCTTTTGAAGGTTGGTGGGCCCCTCTCTGACCAGCACGTGGGGTCAATGAAGTGGCACGTGTGGGAGCCTCACAGAATTCGGTGTTACCCGGCAAACACCTAATCCGATCCGGTAAAAATCAGGTTGGCCCACTGATTGATTAGCGGCGCGTGTGTTTTGAAATTTGACCGTTGGCAATTTTATTTAAACCTCTGCAATTTTCAATTGGACATCCGACCCACTTTTATTTCATACTTTCTAGGTGGACTGGAATTGTCTAAACGCTCAAAACTCTGTTGGGCCACCACGTTGCATACGTGAAATCTACTCCGTTCATCTGAAAATCCTTATCAGTGTGGGCTGCACTTGATGAATGATGCACACCATTGCAGACACACACGCAAAGCTGTGGTTGGGATTCGATCCCTATTGTTCCGTATGGTGTGGTCCACCCGAGTTGTCTATATGGCTGATTTTGTTTTGACGTCCTAGAATTGAGGAGCAGACCTGATGGACGGAGTGGATGTCACACGGACAACGTGGTGGGCTCACAGTTTTTGGGCCCACAGACGATCCCGCTCCTTTCTAAGTTGGCACGTGTGCTTCGTGTAAAAGTGGATGTTGATGTGGCTATCATCAGGTCGGGGCCTGTCGAGTTCGGTCAGATCCTGACAGTGGGCCCACCTTGATCTTGATGTGTGTTGTATATCCGTTTTATATCTGTTTTTCTGGATAATTTTAAGGCATGGACCAACCAATCAAACAGATCAAAATATCAGGTGGACAACATCGGACGCCGATTAGCTACTGACAGGTTGAGTAGCGAGATTCACTACTGTAGTGACGTCACAAAGTTCTGTGGGTCCCACCATGATGTAGGTGTTGTATCCACACCGTCCATACATTCGGAGAGATCATTTTAAGGCATGATTCAAAGAATGAGGTAGATCCAAGGCTGGAGTGGCCCACCACAGAAAACAGTGGAGAGAGTGACGCCCACTACTAAAAAGTTCTAATGGCCACAAAAGTTTTCGATCAAGCTGATATTTGTATTTTCCCTTCTTTTATGTCTTCGTTGACACATGAATAGGTTGGATCTCAAATAAGCATCACGGTGGACCTTTTTCAACAGTGGCCGTCACTCTTCCTACTGTTTTTTGTGGTGGGGTCCACTCAAGCCTTAGATCTTCCTCATTCTTTGGATCATACCTTTAAATGATCTCTCAAAATGTATGGATGGTGTGGATATAACACATACATCATGGTGGGGCCCACCGAACTCAGTGATGTCACTTCAGTAGAACGGCTACTATTGAAAACCTCCGTGGATCAACCGTAATGGCCATTTGCCATGCAACCCGTTGATAAGGTCATACGGACCTGAATTATCCGTAATGGCCATATGCCATGCAACCCGTTGATAAGGTCACATGGACCTGAATTATGGTAATTCACAGGTATCAGCTTATCTTGATTCAAAACTTTTGTGGTCAACCAGTACTGTTTCCCAAGGTGTGGTCCACCTGATATTTGGATCTGCTTCGTTTTTGGCTCTATGTCTTAAAATGGGATGAACTGCGTGGATGTACAATACATCCGTCGAGGTGGGCCACGGCCACCACCTGACCGAACTCGATTTAGGTCTCGACTGGGCTAAATCCGCGCCTGGCTATCAGATGTTAGTACCGAATCGTCGACCACACCTGTTTCCAGCGCGCACACACACACATACAGACTATATGTAAAATCCAATCCATCTATCGTTCTAGAAGAATTATTTTCACCGTATAGACAAATTTCAGACTAATATAAAAGTTAGATGGGCCACAATTATGAGAATAATGAAATTGCTACCAAAACCTCTAAAGTTCAAATGCTGGGCTGCATGGGTTGTATCAAGATGATTTTCTATCTTCTCTCTAAATCTAGTGAGTTATATAGTTACAATGGTGACCCCACACACTAACATAGGGATCCATGAATCTAGATGATTTTTAGCCCAAGATCTTTAATTGAGAACATTCACATCATGTTGGACGGACTAGATTTTACACATAAAATACAGTAAGCCCTACAGAGTTGGGTGTGTTTACCCGTTGGGTAAAACAGCTGCAGAAGAAAGAATTCGGAAGTGGTGGTGGAAAAGCTAGATAGGGCCCTAATTAGGGGTGTACATGAGTCGGACCGAGTCGAACTGGCCTCGGCCCGTCCAGGCCCGTTCAACAGCCACACAAGGCCCGAACCCGACCGAGCCTGGTCACCGGGCCAACATCTTCAGCCTGAACCGGGCCCGGCGCGAGTTCGGGCTAGTTTCGAACCTTACGGCAAGTTTATGGGAAGGGCTTTGGCAAGTAATTCACGTCCCATTACAATTTACAAGTTCATGAGAGAGAGATGATATATTATAATTTTACTACATTTACATATATTTGACAAAGCATAAAATAAAACATTTTATACAAACTAAATACCGTCATATATTAGAGAAGAGAGAGAGAGAAGACGAGAGAGAGAGAGAGAGAGAGAGAGAGAGAGATTTGGTGGGGTCGGGTCGTCGGGCATGGAGAAAGGAGAAGGGTTTGGTGGGGACCGTGGCCATGGGGTCGGGCGATCTCAGAAAGTGAAAGGGAAAAGGGATGGATAGGGTTACGTTTAAAAAATATATATACATATACACCCGACCGGGTCGGGCCGGGCGGGGTCGGGTCGGGTTGGGCCAGGGCGAGTCGAATTTCAGACCGAGTCGGGTCGAACTGGGAGGTATCTGAACTCGGCCTGAATTTACTTTCGGGCCTTTCGGCCTAAAAAATTGGCTCATCCTGACCCGAACTCAGTTCCGGGTCAGGCCGAGTCGGGCTTTTTGAGCCGGGTCGAGCGAGCTAACCGGGCTAGCCCAGT
The DNA here is from genome assembly GCA_021015155.1 of Magnolia officinalis. NCBI lineage: Eukaryota > Viridiplantae > Streptophyta > Magnoliopsida > Magnoliales > Magnoliaceae > Magnolia > Magnolia officinalis. The sequence continues at coordinate 2,965,956 of JAJHSJ010000011.1, read as the reverse complement.
TTGTGTACACCCCTAGCCCTAATAATGTATTTTTTTTTCATCGCCTTGGATATGAGAAAAAAAAAAAAAGCTAGACGTTTCGGAGCTCAAGTTAATAGCTTCACATAAAACAATGAGGTTTGAATGCTTACCTTAATAGCATCACAGCCCAGCAATGTTTATTTTGCCACCCTGTTTATATAATCACATCAAAATAAATATCAGCTTGACCGAAAATATCTGTGCCCACATAAGTTTTCAATGTTAAGCATTTAATCCACTTTCTTTCCAATTGTGTGGTCCACTTGAGCTTTGGATATGTATAATTTTTGGGACCATTCTCTAAAATAAGTTGGAAAAATGCATGGACGGCGTGGATATAAAGAATACAACATGATGGAGCCTACATATCTTTTCCACCAGCGACTTGGGTCGTGGAGGGGTCACTACCCAATCCGAGACTTGAGTAATACCCGCTTACCAAAGGGCGCGGATTAGATACTGACAAGGTGTAGCCAAATCGCTGCTGAAGTGACGTCACCAAGCTCTGTGGACCCCACCATGATGCACGTGTTATATCCATACCGTCCAACCATTTGTAGATATCGCTTTATGCATGAAAAAAATAATGAGATAGATATAAAGTTGAATGGACCCACCACAGAAAATTGTGGGATCAGTCACACCCACCGTTGAAACATTTTCAGGGCCCATCATGATTTATTTTTAAGATCCAAACTATTCATAAGTTAACATAGAGATATATGAAGTGAAAATAGAAATATAAGCTTGATCGGAAACTTCTGTGGCCCCTAAGAAGTTTTGAACGGTGGATGTCACTGTCTCCACTGTTTTCAATGGTGGGGTCCACCTGAACTTTATATCTATATCATTAATTTTTTCTCATGCCATTAAACAATATCTCCAAATGGATGGACGGTATGGATACAATACATGCATCATGGTGGGGTCCACAGAGCTTGGTGACGTCACTTCACTGACCCTGTCAGTATCTAATGCGCCCCCTTACCAAATAAAAAGACGAAAATAACCCTGAACGACTAAATGACCAAAACGCCCTTTCCCGCTTTTATTCTCTCCGGCGTCCATTTCTCAGAGAGAGAGAGAGAGAGATGGAAGAAGCGACGGTTGTGCCCTTCAAAAACCTCCACAGCAGAGAATACCCAGGTCACAAGAAGAAGGTACGTAGAAAATCCCCTCCTCTCCCATTCATCCTCGATTCTAGAAGTTTAAAACTGGATCCAAACCGTTGGTCTGATGGGCCCCACCTTGGATAGATAGATGCCATGAAATTCTTACAGATTGGAAGATCCTAACCATCTGTTCAATGGATTGAAATATACAATTAAGGAGAAAAATAGCAACGGTACACTTGAAATAATCCAACTGTTTGAAGGGTTGATATCCTCCAGTCTCCGAGATTTTCTCAGGCAGCTCCCGTTCGCAGTGCGTTCCATCAGATTAACGGTCTGGATCAATGAACAGTGGGCCCCACATGTGCAGAATCATTTGCGTCAGAAAAATGCACAATTCTATTCACAATCCCTAGAATTTCCAGCTCCCTGTCAGAAACCCTAGAATTTTTTCTTTCGTTCATGTTTCTGAAGATTGAATGTTCGATAGACGGCCTGACTGGTGTAATGATGTCTCCTGCTGTGTAATTGTGGCAAGCTGGATCCTGCTTTGAATGTGCGTCGAGATTCCTGCCCCACCATGAATATGCAATCAGAGCCATTGGTGCATGTATTCACAGGAGTCTGGCTCTTAAAAAAAAAAAAACCATAGAGTTTCTGTTCTTTTTTCCCCTTTTGGAACCCTATATATTGATGATCTGTCTTCCTTTTTTTCCTTTTTTGTTTGATGTAAGGTGCATTCGGTAGCTTGGAATTGTACAGGCACGAAGCTCGCCTCAGGTTCCGTCGACCAGACCGCTCGTGTTTGGCACATCGAGCCCCATGGTCACGTAACAACCTCCTCCCTTTCTCTCATCTTCCAAGGCTTTTAGGGTTTTGATGAATTATATGATACTGTGGATGAGTCTGGTGGATAGTATGTGTATATCCCCTTCTGTATGTGTGACATGTATGAACGTCAATCCAAATGGTTGAAACTATGTGGCCCACTATGGTAGTGGATAACTGAGAACATATACCAATTACACAATTCATAACCGTCTTAATCGTGGCTGTCAAATGAACTGTTAGAAAGAAAAACAGCCCATCTAAATTCACAAGTGAATTCCGTAGATTGGATTGGTGTGATTTTTGGGCCTTGTCCCATCCACAACAGGGGCCACAAATTAGGTTATTGGTATGTGAAATGTGAATGCCACTTGTGCAGAGGATGCACTCACAAGCAAGGTGTTCCGTAACGGTAATGGTGGCCGTAACGGCCACCACCGTTACCTTTACGATATGGGGCATAACGTCTGTTACGGCCCCGTAACGGCCATTACGGTCTCTCTTTTTTATTTTTTTATTTATTAAAAAACCCCCGAAAAACCTGTATCTGCCCTGCAAAGTATGAAAAATATGTTTTGTCCCGTAATAGACCATTACAGGGCTATTATGGTCTTTATAGGGGACGTAATGTGCCGTTAACAACAATTACAGGTCATTTTTTTCCATAATGGTTGTTACGGCCGTTACGACCCCGTAACGTATAACGGTTGCCACCGTTACCTTTACGTAACAGCCTTTATGGCACACCATGCTCACAAGCACAATTCATTTTTCCAGTTTTACTGAATCCTAGGGCTTTTCATGACTCTGCTAGTACATGGTGGGTCATACCCATGCATGCTTGCAAGCAAGCATTGTACGCATGCCAAAAATATACTCAATCTAGATGGTCCGATCAATGGGTATTTGTTTTTAAACTGTCCTTTTGATGGCCACCGATCAAGTTATTAGGACAGTGGATCCTACTATCCATATGATTTGGATCAAGAACTTGGCTGTGACGTGTGTAGTGGATGCATGCATGAGCATGATCTGCCATACTTTGCTTTTAGCGATGCATATAAACAGTTCTCTCTATCTCTCTGGAATTTCTTGCAGGGTAAGGTTAAAGATGTTGAGTTGAAAGGGCATACAGATAGTGTTGATCAGCTATATTGGGATCCCAAACACGCTGATCTAATTGCAACAGCATCTGGTGACAAGACCGTACGCCTTTGGGATGCTCGTAGTAAGTCTTTAATATGGCAAAGCACACATTGAATTAGCAAAACTCTTGAATTTGAGCCATTTAGCAGGCTTAAGACAATAATTTCAAACTTAGATGTTTTATCAGTTGTTTTCTGCATTTAATTCAGAAGTGAAGATATAAGTGAAGTGTTATGGCTACCGCAGCTATTTTGTTAGATGTTGGTTCCACTACTGCAATGCAGGAAGGCTTTTGTCGAGTTTTACTAATGGAAACCAATTTATTTATGGCGAAAGTTAAACTGATTGTATTTCTTGTTCCAGCAACTTTTTCGTGCATGCCATGCCATGACTGTGGAATTAGTGAACTGATTTCTCTTCATAACTTACTCAAGTTCCAGATTGTGCACTTAGTATCATTCAAATTATATTAACCCTCTCAATCTTTTATTATTGTTGTCAGTTAAATGCCATTGTGGTTTGGATTGAATGGACAATCCAGATTGATGGTTGGAGTTGGACTGTCCCACATATTATTTAAAGGCTTTGGGTGCATTGTTAATGGGCCCATCAGTTGGAAAATTGCATCATGGTCGGCCAATAGCTGTTATACTTAACATTTTGAAATAGACGCATCGGTCCCGCACTTGAATTTGTCACCATTATGCCTCATGCAACTATATTATACTCCTTAACTTTTCGCAAATTGCCCTTTGTGGGTAGTGTGCTGTAGTTAGGTAAGGTTTAATGTGGAGTGTGACTGTGTTGTCTTGTATGTGGTGTGTAGTTTACCCAAGGTTCTGAATGACGGTATCAGCTGTTGTATCGGCCCGGTGGAAAAATGATATGATATGGCGTTGCATATTGGAATCGGGGCCGTATCGGCCAGAAATTATTTTTTTTAAGCAAAAAAATATGAAAAAATATCAGAAAAATAGGAAAAAATGAGATATTATTAATCTATAAATTTTTGTGTGTGTGTGTTTTGACCATGTATTTAATGATGTATCAGACCATTCTTTGATGAGAATGTTGTCTATCGATTTAACTTGTTGAAGGTCAACTAAATGGGCCCTAATTGTACACAAATTAAACATGATTTGGTGAACAATGGCCCCATCAAATTGGAATACAACAAAAGAAGATGAAAATATAAAAAAGAAAGTGAAGGTTTACCATTCTTTCTGACTTTTCCCATAATGGTCCACTTCGCTTCGATTTGTCGAATCTCATTCAAATCATTTGTTTTGATCCCAAAATAGGTCTAGATCTAGCCTAAAATGAGTTTTTAAGGTCCTTCCATGGTTTAAATGAAAAGAAGAGGAGACATGAGTGAATTTTTTTATTTATTTTTATTTTTTGATTTTATTTCTTTTTTATTTTTTGATTTTTTCAAATTTGGAGTTTTATGGGCATATCAGCCCTGTATCAACACTGATACGGGTTGTATCGATTGATATGGGCAGGTACGATCCAATCGATTCCGATACGACCTCGTATCGCGTATCGTATCGAGTCGATACGGATATGATACGCCCGTATCGGCCGATATGATACCGATTTTTAGAACCATGAGTTTGCTTGTATCAAGTGAACTCCTCTTTATTTTGTGGAGCCAACTACTCGAGCATGAGTGTGCCTGCGCCTTGTGCTCAGTGATAGCGGGCAATGAGCAAGATGACCCGGCTCTATAGGGCCTGGGCTAGAGCCCCTAAACTTGGCTTGAGGGCTGGGCCCGGGCTCGGGCCAGGGCCATGATGAATGGTCTGGCATGGCCTTACCCTAGCACATAGACTGCTAGTTATGTGCCATGCAGACAAGTGTGCGATCCATCTTGGCCATCTTGAGGATCCTGCCACGTAGATTTATTGGCCTAAAAGTCACGCCTGTTTGCTTAAAGTGAGCCACAGTGTTTGAAAAATATAGAAAAAGGAATCTCTACTCCATGTGAAAAAGTAGTCAAGTTGATTACAAGTTACAGTTACGGCTTATTAGTGCTATGTAACCTGTCTGGCCCATCATACGGCTTATTAAAAGTAGTCCATGTGGAGTTTTATGTTCGCCTCCACAAGAATGAAGCCCCCAGAACTGTTCGAGTCTGCGCGGAAGAATCCAGAACAGTTGGAGATCCAGAGCATCCGACTGTTCGATAGCTACAGAAATCGAAGAGGAAGAAACGAAGGAACACGAATCGAGCGACTGGAAGCAGGTCTCTCGCAAAAAGGGGAAACAACTCTCATCAGATAAGGCGGCAAGGAAGATAGCCTCTTACCCTACCTTATTCATTAGCGGGTACCCGGATGGGTGGCTCCCTATCAATATTTTTTGAGGGTCTTTGGCCATGCAAGAGCCGTAATGGATGTCGTCATGCCAGAGACCGGAGAAACGGACTTTATAGAGGATTTGCACTGGTAAGAATGAGTTCGGAAGAGGAACTGGCTAGAACGGTACAGATGCTACATGGTGAGAGATTTGGTGGGGTTCCCATGTTGGTTCAGAGGTCGCAATTTGGCCCAAAACACAACTCAGTCAGAGGTAAAGCTTCTAACCCAAAGGGATACAAGGAAGCCAAGAGCATTCATCCCCAAAATCACGTTGCTCGATCGGAAGGTTACTCATGCAAAGACGTCCTCCTATTCCCTAAAGATCACCCGAAGGCGAATCAGAATACATCCACGAGTAGTGATGTAGAAGAAGGAAAAAAGATCGGGACAAACAAAGAAGATCCTAACGACAAAGGAAAGAACTGCATCATACGCATCACCCAAGAATGCTTCAACTGTGCTAGAAAGGAGTTGCTGGACACTGTAGTGATTATTACCAAAGATGGGGCTTCCATTCCACAAGTTATGAAATGGATCGATGAATGCTGTGGCTTTCAACTACGAAATTATAACGTCAAACCTATTGGTTATAATGAGTTATGGATCAAGGTATGCCCTGGACTTAACCCGGAGATGTTGATTATAGCGGGCCATTTACACCCTGAAGGGCCGGTAGCAAAAGTTTTGACGTGGGAAGATTACTCCATCTTTGGTATGGAAAATGTTTTGGTTCTTATCTGGGAAATCCCCCTGGAATGCTGGTATGACGAATTCTTCATCTCAACAGCGACCATTCTTGGATCCTTCCTAGAGCTGGACCCCGAGACCAAGATCGGAGAGGAACTGGCAGTCATCCGATTTGGGTGAGAAGGAAAAAGGGGGTTCCATTACCGTCGCACATTCTGGTTCACGTAGACAATAGGCAAATCCATCTCCTGGTGCAAAGAGAGACTATAGACGGCGTATACCCTAGATGGGGAGACCTGTGGAGGACAAGGGATCTTCCTTCACCCTCATCGGTTGCAGAAGCAGAGGTGAAGGACCACGGAGACACACGGAGGCCATGCTCCAGCGGACCACGGAACCTTTTCTCTGCCATTCCAGCTGGTTTCATCGACAAACATGCCAGCAGGCGGTCCTTTCGGAGTACACGTGCCAGTCATAGGAGCCCCTCTAACTTTTTATGATGGCGCCGACCCTTGAGATGTGGAAACGCTTGCGTGTTCGGTGGAGATCAATCCATGTCATCCCGCTCTAGTTTCTAGGGAGTCAGGCCCTAATCTCGAGGACCACTCCTTAGAGAAGCGTGAAAGCTCTATCCATCGACACGTCAGCCCGAGACACTTAACAATTTCCAACATCGGGTCCGGGCCCCCCATCTCGGATTTGGGTATGGCGTCTTCGAAACCTAGTGATCTCAACCTCAATATTGTTTCGGCTTCTGAAACGCAGTTCGAAAGTTCTCTAGCCCAGAGAGATAGCAACCTCAAAGTACCTTCAGTGATCCTCTATTCCGCAACCCCAATCAGCGAGTTCTTTGCCTCAGATACTTCAATGACGCTATGACAACCTCCTCAACAAACTGTTTCAACCCTGCATCAACCTGTACATCCGAGTTATTCCTCCCACCCCATCGACATATGCGATCGTGATTCAGCGGGAAAAGATTCAGAGAATCTTTCTCTTTCTTCGGAATCCCAGATCTCTCCCATCTCCCCCATACTTTCTCCCCTTTCCCCCTCCCGCGAATGGTTAGACCTAGTACCAATAACCCTCTTTCAGGAAGGCATCGAATGCGTCATTATAGAAGCCGAACCATTGCAGATGCGAGCCGAACTTCCTCCAACTCAGAAGGAAGATCTTGATATGAATTCAGAGGAAGAAAAATTCAGGTCTTAACTTAATTCATACGATCCAAAGAAAAAGTGGATCAGAGATACTGTTGGTCACGTCGCTAAATCCCTAGGGCTGTCTTTCGGGGATCAACCGAAGGACTACGTAGCTCTATTCCAATGCATTGAGAATAGAGGAAGACCCCTTCCTGTGTCCAGAACTCCAACGAAGTCCCTCTCCAGATCTGTGAGCAATCGGGAGCTCCAATGCCTCGTGCCGAGCCCGGGTTTCTTATTAGACATCAAAGAAGGCCTAGGAAGGCAGGGAAATTGGGGAAGTTCAGTGCCCCAATGAGAATTATTTCGTGGAATGTTAGGGGGTGTGGGGTCCAAACAGAAAAGAAGATTAATCAAAGACTCTGTGGGAAGAAGGAATCCAGATGTCCTCTGTCTTCAGGAAACTAAGGTTCCTCAGTTCAAAGATGAACTCCTGACCACTCTGTGGAAGGCTAGCAATGCGAAGTGGGTGTCCCTTGACGCTAAAGGCAGTTTGGGAGGTATTTTGATTGCGTGGAAATCATCAGCGTGGGATCTCCAGTCCTCTTGGGTTGGCGCCTTCTCGGTGTCGGTTGTTCTTCAAGATAAGTCGTCGAATTTTCAGTGTCTTATCTCCACTGTATATGGCCCCACCCTTGACTCTAGCAGATCAGATTTCTGGGATGAGCTAACCAATTCTAGACAGTCATTCGCAGGGCCATGTTGCGTAGTTGGTGATTTCAACATTACCAGATTTGCGGAGGAGCATTCCCGTAGCAGAAGGGTCTCTCCAGCTATGAGAACCTTCTCCAAATGGATTTAAAATCAAGAGCTCGTTGATCTTCCATTACTAGAGGTCAAATTCACTTGGTCAAATGGGAGAAGGATTCCGTTCCTCTCTAAACTGGACAGATTCCTTCTCTCCCCCGAGTGGCTGGAAGCTTTCCCCTCCATTTCTCAATTAGCCCTTCCGAGAACAACCTCCGACCACTGACCGGTTATGCTGTTAATGCAAGAAGATAATTGGGGCCCCAAACCATTTAGGTTCGACTCCTCCTGGCTAATGATAGAGGGTTTCAGCCAATTAATTGCTGATTGGTGGTCGGGTTTTCAGGTGGAAGGTTTTGTAGGTCATAGGCTCTTTTGCAAGCTCAGACTTTTAAAAGAAAATTTTAAACAGTGGAAAAAAAACAGAGTTTCGCAGAAGGGAATCTGGAACGGAATCTTTGTTTTCCGAGCTTCAAGAGATCGATGCTGAGTCCGAATCCAGCCCTATGTCTTCTGAATCATTGGGACGTAGAATTCATCTCATCCAATCTATATCTTCCAGGGCCTTGGAAAATGAAATCTCTTGGAAACTTAAATCTAGATCAAAATGGATTAGAGAGGGAGACAAGAATACTAGCTACTTTCACAGTATTGCCAATATGCATGCTCGATCCAAAAAAATCAGCAGCATCATTGTGAATGAGGTTCGCATTGAAGACAAAGACTAGTTAGCTGCCCATACCATTCAACACTTCAGATCTCTCCTTTCTTCTAAAGAATGGGACAAACCGCAGCTCGATCATCTCCAAATGAACAGTATAAATGTAGCAAATTCCATGTTTCTCGAATCTCATTTCACAGAGGAGGAAGTGAAGATGGTTGTAGATTCGCTTGGTGGAGACAAATCCCCGGGTCCCGATGGTTTCCCAATCTTATTCTTCCAAAAAATTTGGTAAGTTGTTCATTAGGATGTCATGGATTTTATCCACGAATTTCACGAAAGGGGTAGACTTTCAAAAGGTCTCGGTGCTTCCTTCATTGCCCTTATACCTAAAGTCGCGGGAGCAGATTCATTTTCCGATTTCAAACCAATTAGCTTGATTGGGGGCCCATACAAAATCTTAGCCAAAGTTTTATCCTCTTGATTAAGGAAAGTCATGGGGAAGATCATCTCAATCAATCAAAGTGCATTCATACAGGGTAGATAGATTGTGGATTGCGGGCACATAGCAAATGAATGTCTTCACTCAAGTCACAGATCTCGATCGAAGAGCATCTTTTGCAAGCTAGACATCGAAAAAGCCTATGATCACGTCAATTGGGGTTTTCTCTAATATATGTTAATTCGTATGGGTTTCGCCGCCAGGTGGAGAGGATGGATAGGAGAATGCATTGGCTCGGCCCATTTCTCTATCTTTCTCAACGGATCCCCTAAAGGTTTCTTTAATAGTTTGAGAGGGTTGCGTCAAGGCGATCCCTTATCTCCATTCCTCTTTCTTATTGTGGGGGAGGCCCTATTTAGAATGTTACACAAGGGCCAAGATGAGGGTATACTACGTGGTATATCTATGCTAGGTATGCCTACCCCAATCTCTCACATTTAGTTTGCTAATGATACCCTGATTTTTTCTTAAGTGTCCTCGGTTACGATCGAAAATCTACGCACAACGATCCGATGCTTTGAGTTGTGTCTGGGCTGAGAGTTAACTTGGCAAAATCTAAGATGTTTGGGATCAACTTGGAAGAAGAAGAATTATCCAACTACGCAGCGCTTTTCGGTTGCTCCCTTCCTTCCTTCCCACCACCTTTCTGGGGCTTCGTCTTTCTTTAAGCCTGCCCCCAAAACTTCTCTGGGACAAGATTGTTAACAAATTTGAGAAATATCTTGCCAGGTGGAAATGTCGCTACTGTTCTTTGGGAGGTCGTCTTACTCTCATTAAGGCAGCGCTTTCCAATCTGCCCCTATACTTTCTCTTTTTAGATGCCCATCTTCCATGCTGGCTTCTATCGACAAATCTAGAAGTGATTTTCTGTGGTTTGGAAATGAGAATCAGAAGAAATTTCACCTTCTTAATTGGAAAGAGGTATGTAGACTTTTCAAGGAAGGCGGAGCAGGGGTCAAAGATGTTAAGATCATGAATCAGGCCCTCCTAGGCAAGTGGATATGGAGGTTAGGGACTGAAGAAGGATCTCTTTGGAACAATATAATTAAAAGTAAATACGGCTCTTCTCAAGGTGGGTGGTGGACAAAAGATTCCTCTTCCTACAGGGCTTCATACTTATGGAGGGGGCATCCTTCGTATGAAAAAGGCAGTTCTCAAAGGCATCGGGTTTGAGCTGGGAAATGGTGACGCCATTCGGTTTTGGGAAGACCTTTGGGTGGGCGACGAACCATTGAAAGTTCGTTTTCCAAACATCTTCCTTCTTGCTCCAAACAAAGCAATTTCCATTGCTAATTGCTACTCTGTTGTTGTTGGCAAGATTATATGGAACGTGAAGTGTAGAAGAAACCTCCAAGATTGGGAGATCATCGAATATGTGGACCTGATCAGCAGCATCGACAAAATTACGCCCCACCAGTCATCCACCGATACCCTTATCTGGAGCTGGATAAATCAAGTAAATTCTCTGTAAGCTCGCTCTATTCCCAGCTCCACTCTAAAACTGCCACTATTGGCATTGCCTCTCCCTTCATTTGGAAGTTTTCGGCTCCCCCAAAATACATTTGTTTTGACTGTGGTTGGTTGGCATGAAGAGAATCCTTACGGTGGACAATCTCAGAAAGAGGGGGATGCAGATTGTCAACATCTGCTTATGCTGCATGAAGGAAGAAGAATCGGTAGACCATCTGCTCATCCACTGCCCGTTCGTCGTGAAAATCTGGTCTGATATTTGCAAGCGTTTCAAAATCAGTTGGTCCGTTGCTGGATTGGTAGATAATTTTCTGTCAGCCTGGCATGGGATCAGGATCGGTAAGAAAAGAACGCATCTTTGGAGAATGACTGTTCTCGCAATCTGGTGGTCTGTTTGGGAAGAAAGAAACAGTACATGTTTTAACAACATTTCCAACTCCGCGAGTCTGTTTCATCCAGGGCCAAGGGTCTTCTTTTTGAATGGGCTATTAATGTATCTTTTCTGAAGGACCTTGACCTTCGTTTTTTAGGTGTTTAGCTGTGTCTGCTCCCTCTGCAGATTCTCTTCTTTTTCTCTGTATTTTCTTTCTTATTTAATACATCTCTCGTTACTTCTAATAAAAAAAAAAAAAAAAAACTCTTGAGGATCTAAGATGTCAGCGATTCCAAGAGGATAGGTTTCCACATTTGTTTAATGTTGTCTGAACATGGATGCAATTGCAAGTACTTGGGAGTTTAAATCCTCGCAGAGCTGCATATTTTCATTTCTTGTGAGATGTTAACAGAAAAATAAAAAGTGAAGTGCTTATGCATTTTTCTTCCCAGGCTTTTTCAATAAACCTTTGTTATTGATGAAAGAAAAAAAAAAAGAAGTTGAAGTGCTTAATCATTTTAGCCCTTTACATTTGTTTGCCTTTTAATTTATTATTTATCTCAATTCCTACATTACCATTCTGTTTATGTTATTTGTGTTCTCAGTTTCAATCTTATGATTGTCCCATTTTTAACTTCTCTCAGTATTACTGTAGATTCAAATCTTAAATAAATAAATAAAATCTTACTGCAGATTTCGATGTTAATTTATCCCTGATTTCTGCAGGTGGAAAATGTTCACAACAGGTAGAACTCAGTGGTGAAAACATCAATATCACATACAAGCCTGATGGGACACACATAGCTGTTGGAAACAGGGTATGTGTTATAATTCTGTAGGAACCTGTACATATTTCCTTCTCTTTTTTTTTTCTTTTTTTTTTTAAATTATTTTTTAAATGGAACCATACAAAGGAATCTGTGTCAATACCCACAAGAAATTATGTCATCATCATCTGAGCTCTCTCCGAGCAATTTGGGCTCGGGTTTAAATGGTAGATTAGCAAAAGTTTTACAAACAGCTGCCCACCTGGCATCAACCTTCCTCTTTGATAGCTGTTATGCTCTCTCTATTGAAAAAAAAAAAAAAAAAAACCTGAAAAACATGTTTCCGTCAGTTACCTTTATGTAATGGTCTTTATGGCTCTGTAATGGCTGTTACAGCACACCATGACTGATTGACAACTTGAATTATTTGATGTGAACTCTTAAAAAAAACTATGTTAATAATTCTTAAAGTTAGTAAACAACTCATTGATAAGTAGAACTTTTGAGGTCAGAATTACAAAACATAAAATAATTTACGGTGTTAAAGCAGGTTCGTTTGCAACATCTCATGAGGATTTGATTTAAGATAATCATACTTGTGATATACAGGTCAAATGTAGTATGCTTAGGGGAGAAATAATAAGGTATCTGGTGGTTAACTTATCCCCTTTTTGAGTTGTCCTCCTATGATATGAGTAATACTACTACTAATGCAAGATGGAAGCTTCTAGGCTAACAGTGATGTAGAATTGCCAAAATTTCTGCAAAATACCCATGTTTTTGACAATATGTGCAATAATGATGGTGAAGGCTGAAACATCATGCAGGGCAATGGTATCAAGATCAAGTAAATAGCTATACTGGACTGTAATGAACAATACCTTACCGCACTTTATTTTAGATCCATTCTCAAACATTTCCAAAATCCGAAATCATAATTTTTTTCTCTAGTGAAAAGGAAAAGAGAATTTTGCAAATTTTAAATGATAAACAACAACATTACGAGTGATATAATATGAGCCAGTGGCTATTATCAAGAAGTTCCTTCATTCTTGTTATGTCTAAAGTTTGTAAGAATTCCCGGGACACTTGTTTGGATGAAAAAAATAAAGAAAGATAACTGATGTGTACATAGGTTTGAGACATCCAGTTCAGATCTGTTTTCATTTTGATGGTACTGGTGAGTACTACGACAGTCCAAATTAAATGTGGCAAGAGTTAATTCTATCTCTGGAAACCATGTTGATTTTGAAAAAGAACATCTGATGAAAAAAAATAAAAAATAAACAGATGCTTGGACAGCACTAATCTATAGATCTGGAAAAAATAGTGTTACCTCCACGAATTTTTGGGCTCCGTTTGGGTTAAGTGGTTAGGATCACAGTAATTTATAATTTATTTTTATGAACTGTTCTACTAGAGCAAGGCCCATCATTGTGTGATGGTATTTTTTTCTCCCTCAATTTGATTAGTTAGGATCATCTAGTTGCCTGATTTGATGGTCATGGCATGTTCATGGTGGCACTCACCAAATTAGCAGTCAAGATCTTGCACACATCTGTCGCGTATTACTGTGACAACTCATGTATAGTAAGGCGGGAGAATAAGCATTCTTTGTTATTTGAAGACCTTGCAAATCTGCGATGTGCACAAAACATCTACCACAGCCAATGGGAACTTTTCATAGTTCATAAATTGTGTCTGTGTTTATATGTTATCTGAAATCGAACACCCATCCCATAGCCACCACACCATTTCCTTACCTTCAGGTTTAGCTTCTACAAAGTTTCTTGTTAAAATTGTTATTTTATCTACATTCTATGAGAATTCAAGTTATGAAGAATTTATGATGAGTTAATAATAGATTTATTTTATTGTAGGATGATGAACTAACGATCTTGGATGTTCGGAAATTCAAACCAATCCACAAGCGCAAATTTAATTATGAGGTAATCATTGGCTGGAAATTCTACGAGCATTTGATCTCTCTCTCTCTCTCTCTCTCTCTCCTCTCTCTCTCTCCTCTCCTCTCTCTCTCTCCTCTCTCTCTCTCTCTCCTCTCTCTCTCTCCTCTCTCTCTCCCCTCTTTCTCTCTCTCTTGTCTACATGTGTAACTTTTACTTGCTATATCATGGGGAAGGAATTAATCCAATGTTTTTTTTTTTTTTTCCCAGTACCACTATTTTTTTTCCTTGCAAACCAGGAAATTATTTTGATATATTTTCACCTGCAAAAGGAAAAACCGTACAGACAATTACTGAAATCAGAATGTTTTCGGATTCTTTTTCTGTCAGGGGGCCTCTTTCTTTTGAAAGTCTTCTTGAAATGCTAGATCAGGGCCTATATTCTTCGAAGGAGGTTTGCTAATTCCGCACATGTGCAGATTGCAGTCCCCTATGGACTGCCATGTATTCGGATGTGGCACAGGTGTATGAGATCCAAGCCACCCATGACCCATCAGATGGGTCCCACCATGTTTCTTCCCTGATCCAGTAATCAGGCTGTTTCACTTGATAATTAGGGTATAATGTACAAAGCAGATTGAAATCTTGATAGGAACTTGGCAGAGACTTTTCTTAACCATCCCCCCCCCCCCCCCCCCCCCCCCCCCCCCTCGTGGCTGCAACCCATTGGACAAGTGGAGCGGCATGATTTTTAGGCTAGGGCATCTACATGGTGGGCCCACCAAATGGGCATTTCTGGTGTTCCAAACTTGTGCCAGCTGGCACACGTGACACTGCACTGGGGTAGGATTTACACATGTTGAAATAGAAAACCTCTCTTCAAAGAACTCCGATCCTAACTCAAGAGCCTATCATAATTGCACTCTTACATGGGTGCATAATTACTAGTAGTTTGACTTTGAAATATTATTAAAAAGCACCAGAATGATGTGCTAGCCCACCGTCTTTAAATGTTTGTCTTGAGCTGGTGATTGATATTGAAAAGTTGCAAGGCACACCTTCATTTTTGTAGAATTCTTCTTGCTACCGTTGCCTTTCAAGGATAAGTCCCATCTTTTGAACTCACTAACTCACTGATATTCATTATTTCCAAGTTAGTTGCTGCTTTGACACAAAATGCTTTGTGGTCAGGTAAACGAGATTGCTTGGAACACAACAGGAGACATTTTCTTTCTTACTACAGGAAATGGTAAGAACTTCCAAGATGCCTGCTTCTTTTACACACATTTGCTAAGAACCATAAGTGTATGTCCAACGTGCAAGTACCATTTGGTAATAGCATCAACCCTACAGATCTTTGATTGGTGCATTATGTTGATTGATCCAGACCATTCAATCAATTGACTATCACTCAGATGCACCATAGCCCATCCCAGTCGTCATTAGTTGATCAATCAACAACGTGATCCTTTACCTGTTTCTGGATGGTCAAGAAAACTATACAGTATGATCCAGAAAAAAGTCTATAGATCAAATGGTTAGAAAATGCTAATTGCTGTAATTTCTTTCCATTCATTCATCTTTGAGTTGGGGTATCAGTTGGTCGGAAGTCTTCCAATTTCTTGATACATTTACCTATTTTATTTTGTAGGGTTGATACCATTTACTAAATGATACACAGCAAACACTGATCTGGCCTCTAAATGCATTATTAATGCAGTCTATTTCTCTTATATGCTGTCAATTTTCAAGAAAATTATTTTCAATTATCCATTCAATTAAAGTTCACTCGAATACATTCACATGGATGAAGTACGAGTCCTTGAGTGATTATTTTTATTGTTCACATAGGTACTGTCGAGGTGCTGGATTATCCATCTCTTCGAGTGCTTCACACCCTTATGGCCCACACAGCAGGTTGCTACTGTATCGCGATTGATCCAATTGGAAGGTGATTTTAGCTCCATTTCCTACACTGTTGCCACCTTATTCTGCTTCTCCACCATTGAATAATTTTCCTTGTATGGACGAACCTCTTCCTTTCTCTTTGGACATGGAATACCAACAGGGGTTTTCCAAATGGAATTGAGAAGCAATTGTATTTCCTAGGGTTTTGGGGGGCAGGATATTTGTCCTGAGAACCTGCAGAAAACCTCTGCTAAGCTACTTGAGAGTGTAGGGTTCTCAGTCCTACTCTTGCCACTCATAGTCATAGGAATCAGGCTGGTTCAGTCATCTAGGTGGAGTGGATCTGTGCATTGAATGTGTACTGTTGGTCGTTTTCTCTAACAATTCATTTTGTACATGTGTGGCTGCACTAATTACTTGACCAGCCTGACATTTTGGGCCTGGCATACATGGTGGGGTCCTGGTGGACCGCTTTGTCTTTCACATGTGCTGCTTGGTGAGAGTAGGATTCTGTTACCATGTGTTTTGGTACTAACATCAGTCATCATTGCCTTAGCTGGCAGCCTGAACACCACAGAAAGATGTACAGACCTGGTCTTTTTTTTTTTTTTTCCAGAACCACAGGTTTCTACTTGAATTGTCACCTTTATGAGACTTAGGAGGTACTGCACTTGATGTTCAACTAAACTGGTATAAGTAACCTGTCAAAAAGATGTGGTTTAGAATAGATCGTTCCCACTCTCATAACATTGCTTTTTTACTTGTGCCTAAAAATGCCAGGCCCTTGAGCATCACCTGTGAGCTTTGACTAAAATAACCTGAAAAGCCAGGGCAGATAATAGTGCATCTGGAAAAAAGCATGATGTTGCTTTTTTCTTTTTCTTTTTCTTTTCGTTCTTTTTTCTGTCCTGCATGGGCTGCTCTGCCATTTGTTTTGGATTCCACACCCATGGCAGTTCATATGTGGTATTTTGAAGACCAAGGAACTTGTTTTGGATGTTATTTTGCTCTTGCTGATTTTGGCAATTGTCGATAAGCCAAAAACAATGTGAGATTCTAAAGTCAACCATCTTTGTAATAAAGTTTATGGTGGGCCCATGGGTGTTTCTGGAGCTATTGTTTCGAGAAATGACTTTTCCGTTGTAAGACATGGTGCTTCTGTATGTAGAGTCCTACTTAGCCCACAAGCAGCCTCTGCATATGCAGCCACATGTTTGTTGGGCATATGATCTGTGGATCAGGTGGGCCCCAAGGTGTAGATGACCTGGCCCGAAAAATCAGGCCACTACACTCATAAGGCAAGATGCATTTGTAGGGCCTGTTTGTTTCACCAATTTCCTCAATGATGTAAAGGAAATGTGTAATGATTACAAATTACTTTACCCATCTCCTGACAACATTTGCATTTGACCACTGATTTCCCTGTTTGGTTTATCGGCAGTAAAGTTGTAATGATGGCATTTTTACATCAATGTCAAACCATTACTAAAATACACTGATGTCATTGTTTGGATTCAAGGATTTCATGTTAATGCCATGAAAAAGTGCAATGATTAGAAATTCCTTTACCCATCTCCCGAATACGTTTGCATTTGACCGATGATTCCTATGTTTGATTTGGCGGTGGTGAAATCATAACGATGACATATTTCCGTTACCATACTAGAGTAACCAGCAAAACTAACAGGCCCTAATGCGAACCCTTGGCAATACCATCTATTGCCACCTGATAAGCTGCCGGCTTACCAAAGTTCTATATGTATAATCTACTGGTCAGCATATGGGTAATTATTTATTTTCATATGTACATTACAGAAAACACCTGTTATTTAACCTCTTCCTATTTATTAAATATTCAGAAGTACATTATATAAAACGCCTGTTATTTAACCTCTTCCTGCTGATGCAGATACTTCGCTGTTGGAAGTGCTGATGCACTGGTCAGCCTTTGGGATCTCTCAGAGATGCTCTGCGTCCGCACGTTTACAAAACTCGAGTGAGTTACACAAGCTTTCCTATCTTTTCCAAGTAAGCTTTTGATTATTGTAGATTTACTCATGAGTATTGATTGTTTCAATACTGTTTTGATCTCATCACCTGCTTTCATACTGTAATAAAATTGGGATTTTTACAGCAAAATTCCTCAGAAATTCCGATTTCACGAGGTAATGCCTCTGTGAATCGAATTTCCCATCAGGTGCTTTTTGAGGGGCAGAATTACTGAAATGCCCTCGATTAGTTTTTTCTGTCCCTTTAAATAACAATAAAGTCAAGAATTGTAGGGCGCATGTGGTCTATGTTTGACATCCAACCTGTCTAACATATGCACCTGAACATGATGATTACCCAAACAAAAAAATTGGGCTTATCACATCATTGGATGGGTTACAAGTGAATATGGATGTTTTTGGGTGGTGTAGATTATTTTTTATTTTGTGGCCTGCCCAATGATTGAATCGACCATACATTTTATTCTTATGATCATCATGGTGGGATGCATCTGTTGGACGCCTTGGATGTCATACACATGCCAATTGGGCCCAACAATTCTTGACTTCAACACTTTCTAAAGAAAAAAAAAGTGGCATTTTGGTAATTTCACACCTCCAAAAGCACTGTCAGTAAGTTCTAATTGTGAAGTATTATTTGGTAAAATCCTAATTAGCGAGGGATTTTGCAAAATAATAAAATAAAAATCCAATAAAAAATTTCACCCATTGGTAAGATCAGTCTTTTGTTGTTTCTACTTAGATGGCCTGTCAGAACTGTGAGTTTCAATCATACGGGAGAATACATTGCTGCAGCTAGTGAAGATTTATTTATTGATATTGTACGTCTCTCCTTCACATTTTCTTTTATCATCTTTCATTTTGAAAGTTCTTTTGAATCTATTATTAGAAAACTGGTACCTTATTAAAGTTGTGGTGCTGTATTAACAGTCCAATGTTCAGACGGGACGGACTGTTCATCAAATTCCTTGCCGGGCTGCGATGAACAGTGTTGAATGGAATCCAAAATATAACCTACTGGCTTATGCAGGAGATGACAAGAATAAATACCAAGCTGATGAAGGTATTTTTTTTTCTATCTTACCCTTTCCACCATGAAAAAGAAATTTCATTAAGAGTGGAGTTTGATTGTGAACACAAACCAAGAATTCCAAAGTTCTGTATGACCTCGAATTCGCCTGTGTTGCTAACCCAGGGTCCATTCTTTCAAGCGTCATATGGTACATCAGCTGCTGATCTTTGGGCCCCATCTTGGGATGGGACTTCTCTAATATCTCTTCTATCTGATGACATCGAGAACTGGTGGTCCACATTTAATGGGTGCCCAATCAGATGTTCAGGATCATCTGACAAGCGGTATTTTTAGGATACCTCCAGTCAACGATGGGGCCCACTATATGAATGATTTGAACACCAGAAATCTGAGACCTGCATGTACAGTTCACTACTAGGCTGAGAAAATGCTCAATTGAACATTGTATATCACTTGTGTTGTTCTATTGCACTTGTCCATTGTCCTTATTTCCTAAACAATATTTTGCTGCCTGTTGAATTATCATCGCAGGTGTGTTTCGAATTTTTGGCTTTGAGAGTGCCTAACATCAAACGAAGGGAGCGCTTCCTATAATCAAAAGTAGGGTGCCTTGTTCTTGGCAGTCATTTTTTTTTCTTTGGAAAGATTCAGTCATTTGAATTATCGAAAAGTTGATTTTTGTGATGCTTAGGTGAAGAAGACTTGAAAGCCATTACCTTTACAAAAATCGATGCACTTAAATGTTCCCATTTTTAGAGCTAACTTCTAGCAATGATAGTTCAACAGTTCCTTAATTATCCTATGGTGATAGCACACAATTCTCTTTCTGTAGCTCTTTCCATTATTGGCTTACTTGATCTGGTAAAATTCAATATACATGTACAAAAAATGCTAAAATCAGATGCAATCCCATGGAAACATGTGGCACACATAGGACAATTGGACTGCTTGTCTGGGTGGCCACATCATGCACGAGCCATTGTCCAAAATCATGCCAGTCGGATTATCCTAACCACCTTTGGAGGGATCATCAAAGGCAAAACGGAGAAGTGGTTGCACCCAATGAATAGAGGTATCCTGATCAGTGTGATTTCTTGGTTGTGGCCCATCCATGATGGAGCTTGCTGGATGAGTGGTCACTTGCCCACATGGGGTGTGTGATATTTGGGTGCGATATGCTGTGTGCAATACTATCGTTCCTTTACATTTTGCATTATCTTATTTACACTTCTCTATTTGATCACATTAACTAT
The DNA here is from genome assembly GCA_021015155.1 of Magnolia officinalis. NCBI lineage: Eukaryota > Viridiplantae > Streptophyta > Magnoliopsida > Magnoliales > Magnoliaceae > Magnolia > Magnolia officinalis. The sequence goes on along the minus strand of JAJHSJ010000011.1, from coordinate 2,945,970 downwards.
TATTTCGATTTTCAGTGATAATTTCTTTCTCAGACAACTAACACATGAGAAAATGCTGAATCTGAATTCTGTGACCATGCTACTGTGTATAGAAATTTGGAGATCAGATAGACAATAAAATTCATCATATTCCTATAAATAAATGATCCTTTCACACCACATGCATAATGCTGTCATATACATAGCAGTCCTTTCCTCTTAAACAACCAAAAGTCACCACACAAAACATAAGAAATCTGACTACCCTTCAATGATTCTTTATCATTTCTGCAAATTCCTATAAATGAAAATCGAAAAATACAAATGGAGCCATATTACAGAAATACCATGGTAATACCCATCGAAGAAAGAAATTAATAAAATAAAAAAATACCATGGCGTTTTGCAAGGACATCAGTTGAACTGAACTTCAGTTCCTTCCATTCTCCATTCATTGTTCTTCTTGTTGTTCTGTTTGCATTTCATCAGAAATGATTGGAACAGAAATCACAAGTCCGCGAAGACAAGTTGTATTTCTCGACTTATCCTCATAGTCTATATCCATGTAAGTGCTTAGCCCATCTTCTGGCCATGTAAGGATCATGGTAATCCCACCTTTCCACGTTGCTACTCCTTCCACCAATGCTCAAATCTCTCCCTCCAACTTCACCATCATCGTCACCACTGTCCTCCTTGTCTCCAATCCCTACTATCATTTCCCCTGTCTTTAGACATTCTTCAATCCCACCTTCAATGTAGGTATATCCAACACATACAAATCCACAATCGCCCAAGTCTAGAGCAATCCTCCTCTCTTCTCCAGTCCTCAACTCGCCCAATCTCACCACCCCTTCCTCCCCGATCCTCAACTGAGCCTCCCTGACCACACCTCCAAGCAACCGCACCAAGAACTCTTCGAATTCGTGCATCACAAATCCGTTTGACGTGCCAAACCCGAACCCAACATGGAAGCAATGGATCGGGATGGGGACTTGCATCTCACGGCCGAGGTAAGAAGCTCTCGTCGGGCTATCTGATAGGTGCAAGATGCAAGATTGGGGATTGTGGTGATTGCGGTCTTCCAGTATCTTCACCCCTTTCTTAAGTCCTTCGCTGGGGTCCGCCTCTCCTAGGTAGAAGAGGCGGTCAATGACTTGTAGGGCGCTCCGTTTCCCATGGGAGGACATGCGCCTTAGAGGGAAGACACGTGTTGCAGCTGATGAATAGGTGACGATAGCCAGGCGGTCAACAGAGCGGAGTGAGAAAACCACCAATGCCATGGATTGCTTGAGAAGCCTTAGATGGGGGCCGTTGGTGCTGGCGACCAAGACCATATCAGTTGCTTGCTGGTGTGCTAGCTTGATGGAGAGATAGGCTCTATTGGAGCAAAGACATGGATTCTGTCCATTTGGTGAAGTATTCTGTTGGGATACAGATGAAGAACTGGTGAATTGGCGCAATGGTGACCGCCCACGTGGAGAGAGGCCATTGAGATGATGGGACATGGGCCCATTAACTTGCAAAGCTGGATGGCTGCAAGGAGGAAAACTCGGCTGGGTTAGTGAGACAGGGATTAGGGTGAGGCGGAGACGGGGGTGGCCGGGCGGTGTCAGGTCTGGCTCGACAGGATCGTCATCATCATAACGCGCAGAGCGGAGGGTCGAGCGCCTGTGGACTCGGAAAGTGGCAATGGAGTCATCAAGGATGCGGAGGATGGGGTCTGTCTGGGGGCAGGGGAGTGAGCAAGGGGGTGTGAGATTGCGGGGAAGCTGGGTCCAATAGGCTCGGCATATCGGGCACGTGACGCTGCCATGGCGGACATTGGAGGAGATACAAACAAAGTGGAAGGCATGCGAGCATTGAGCTGTGAATATGGCCTGGCCGGAGCTGGTCCCACCGGGGCCGTTGTAGATCAATGGCTCCAGGCATATTGCGCACAGGTTCTGCAAGTGAGAAGAAGCGTTCATGGTTTGAATTAAGCCAGGTAAACCGTTACATTTGAAATTACTGATGACCACAAAAAGTACTGGGAAGAATGGGAAGTTCCAATTGGCTAAAGTGGTGGGGCCCACCCAGCCACCTACCCACCTCTGGCCACTGGAGGTTCAAAATGCTTAAGTGGGTCCATCACCACTTTCAACCAATGAGAAGTAGTAGCAGTACAAGTTGGTGGTCTGGTACTCTTGCAGAGTACCTACCTTTCCCCCTCTTTTTGAAGTCCAAAAGAAAAAGAAAACTACTCTTTTTGGGATTTGATATGCAACCCCCAAAACCATAAACTATTTTGAATTTTATTATTGGCAAATGCAGAGAACGAGGAGAAAAGGTGGTTCAACGTGTCAAAAATATGGGTGTAAATGTATGCATTTGCCAAGAAATTGCAGACCGAATCCCGTGTTCTGAGATCATGGAATTCAAAGGAAAAGACTCTTGTATTGTCCGTTCCCACCTTAATACGCTCCTTCAATAGTGAAAAAGAGGGCTGGAATTGTCTCCTTTCACCAAAATTCTCACTAGTGGTTCACATGGACGAGATCCAAACCGTTTATTCCTTAATTGAAGATTTCACACAATGGTTGATCCTGGCTGTCCACGGGTTTTTCACCCGTTGAAGGTGGACCCTTGCTTATCATTATCTTTTATTTGTCGGCCACCACTGGAGAATTTTGTGCTATGGGTGATGGATGACACGTGTCCCATCCTTCTTACCACGTGTATGATTTTGGTTCCCATATCTATTTTAAACTTGTCCTAAGATGCTTAGCTTACCTTGGCTAATCCGCTGGATTCTGCTTCCTCTGCCGTTTCTGCAACATTCCCTTCTCTGCCAGAAATCCCAGAATTTGACATCTGAAACAAATTCAAGACATTCGAGATAGTGTAAATTACATGGGATAAAAATTTAGGGAAAAAACAAAAATGAAGGCCTAGACGAGAAACCTGAATTTTCAATCTTGTCATGTTTGGATAGAAAAATGAAAGAATAATTGGGAAAATCGAGAAAATAATGAGAAGTAAATGCAGGGAAGAAAAGGGGCATTTACTATGATAATTCAGGAAAAACCCAGAAAAGAAAATAGAGTTTCCATGAGGTGATTGATTTGCATACCCACATTTTCCATTTGGAGTAGTGATGGTGAATTTTTGTACCATTTCAATACCCAAAATGGAAGATTGGGACCTGAAATATCTGTTCCAGTGCCATGGAAAACAAATCCGCAATGTGTAATAAATAGCTGAGAAGAAAAGACAATTTTTGAAGCTCTGAAAACTTCGAAAAAGTAGAGAATTCTGCCCAAACTCTACAGAACCTTAGACAGTAAGTATGAAAACAGAGAACCCAAATCTCCAACAGAAAAAAAAAAAAAAAAAAAAAAAAAAAAAAAAAAGTTGACAAAAGAAGAAAAAACACACAGATACTACAGTGAAAAGAAAATTTCAGAGATTGGAGCACAAATGAACAGTTTCAGTACCATGAAAACAGCCTAAAATCTTATCAACTCGTAATGAGAGATGATAATGCTGAATAAAAGACAAGATTTTCAAGCTCTGAAAATGTAGAAGGAAATTGGAAAGTAAAACTACAAGACGTAGAAGGAAAAAACAATAATAATAATAATAATAAAAGATAATGAAAAAGGAACAACTGTAGGGAGGAAAAGGGGGCATTAGCTTTGAAAATTCAGATTAACCCCAGTAAAGAAAAACAGTTTCCAAGATCTGAAAATGTGGAAATTCCACCAAAAAAAAAAAAAAAAAAACAAAGAGAATGGAATTGGGAGAAAGAAAAGAACTTCCTTTTTCAGTGATTAGAATATAGAAGAACAGTTTCATTCCGCAAAATGTATGTGGAAATTGTCGAAAAAAGGAGAGATTTCTGAGACCCCAAATCCCTAACAGTAGTAAATGTCAAGAAATTATAAAAAAATAAAAATAAAAATAGAAGAGCAAAAACAAAAAACACATTCTCGAAGTGGGATCATCTTCCTTGTGTGATAATGGAATTTGGAGAAAAAAAAAAAGGAACTATTTTTTGAGATATTAGAATATAGAAAAACAGTTTGATTCTGCAAAATGTATGTGGAAAATGTCAAAAAAAAGGAGAGAATTCTACCCAAACCTCCAGAAAAAGCCAGTTATCAGTTAAAAAACAGAGACCCCAAATCTCTAACAGTAGTAAATATCAAGAAAAAAGATAATAATAAAAAAAGGCATACATCGTCGACGGTGGGATCGTCTTCCTTGTGTGATGAAGATGATAGTCTCATTGAGGAGGTGAAAGAAGCGCAGGGGAGTCCTATCTTCATTGCTGCCTTTCTGAATTTCGAAACTCTATTTCCTCCCACCATTGCTAAAAAAATCAGAACAAGAAATACCCAAAATCAAAATCTATCTTCTTCTGTATTCTTCTTCTATCTCTTCTTGTTCTTTCTTCTCTATTCTTCCCTCTTTTGTATTCTTGAATTTCAAAAGGAAGAGACAAAGAGTCTGCAAAACCTGCAAGGATGTTCACAGTGTTCTTCTCTCATCAGCTTTCTCTGCTTTTTTTTTTTTTTCCGATTCTCTCTCTTCCCTTTTACTGCACACCCTCATACGCCATATATATAGCTTATAAAATTCAGTGAAACTTCTTTTACTGTTCAGCAATTACTAATGCATCAGTACGTTAGTAATGTCCTGATTCACCTATTCCACACGCCTATCGTTACTTGATCTGAACCGTTGATCTGATATGTTAGATCATGTGGGGCTTTGGCCTTTTCTTCCGGGGACTCTTGTTCTGTTTTTCTATTAGCCATCTATTTTCGGGTCTGATAATGGAGGTCTTGTGGGGCCCACTTGTACAATCTTGCACAGCACGACCCTGTTCATGTACTGAGCCCTGTAATTCCTCTTTATGGTCAATTGCTGATTTTATTTTTATTCTTTTCCCTTCTACAGTGGATGAAATTTCTTTTGGTGGCTCTTACAGACCGTTCATCTGTAAGGTCCCACCCATACAGGGGTCACATGGTAAAAAAAAACTCACTGATTCGGGTCAATGGGTGTTGTGCATGCAAAGGTGAGTCAGGAGCTGCTTTCTGGAAAAGCGGTTTGTGACTCACCTTTTGAATGGACGGTGACGATGTTCGGTCAGCAGTTTTTACTCTATTTGGTTCAGATATGGTGGGTCCTTTTAGATTAACGGTCTGGATCATCAAATGGTGGGCCAGACAAGTATAAACAGCTTGGGCGAGCCTCAACCTTCCATTTGCCGCAGATATAGTGCGCCATTGTAGCTTGAACACGTGGCATTCATCATGCTGATTTACAATCGTAACGATCTGATGTTGCCACTTAGATTTGGACAGCCGACCATTTCTTTCAACCGTCCTTTTTGATGGTCACGGATTATACGGTCAGGATAATCTGATCAATGTGATTTTCGGTCTATACGCCATTCACAGTGGACTCCACTATTTCGGATGTACGGATTGTCTTGATGCCTGCCACGTGTACAGTGGATGGTCGTAGCACGCAGTGACGTCCAGCTGGTACGCTTTCAACTTTACCTTGGAATCAGTCGCTTGCTTCGTGGGATACGCCGATTACTCGGGACGAACTCGCCGTCTCGATCCTAAAAACTCGCCAGGTTCTTTTTCTGGCTGGATTCGAGCTAATCCCGCGAAGGAAAGTTGAACAGGTGACTTGCTTGTATGTTTACAGACCTTGCTTACGTGCGAGAAATCAAGGACGTTCATGAGGTGGGCCCACCAAGAACATTGTTAGGATGAGTCTGTTTGGCACGTTTGGCATATCCTGAGATTTTACCTTCTAATCCGTCCGTCCAAACATGCCCCACCCACAATTGAATGAGGTTAGGAGGGATGGGATGGATTTTAAGGTAATGATGGAGTCAGTTGATTGGTTTAAGATCCATGGGATTGCTATATCCCGGGACAAGTTCACCGAGTCTGTTTGGCACGTTTGGCATATTCTGAGATTTTACCTTCCAATCCATCTGTCAGAACACGCCCCAAGCACAATTGAATGGGATTAGGAGGGATGGGATGGATTTTAAGGTAATGATGGTGGTGTCAGTGGATTAGTTTAATATCGGTTTGTTTGGCACGTTTGGCATATCTCGGGATTTTACCTTTCAATCTGTCCGTCCAAACATGCCCCAAACACAATTGAATGGGATTAGGAGGGATGGGATGGATTTTAAGGTAATAATGGTGGTGTCAATAGATTGGTTTAAGATCCATGGGTTTGCTATTTCCTGAGAGAAGTTCACTGGGTTTGTTTGGCACGTTTGGCATATCTCAGGATTTTACCTTTCAATCCGTCCGCCCAAACACGCCCCAAGCACAATTGAATGGGATTAGGAGGGATGGGATGAATTTTAAGGTAATGATGGGTTTAAGATCCATGGGTTTGCTCTATCCCGGGACAAGTTCACCAGGTCTGTTTGGCTTGTTTGGCATATCCCGGGATTTTACCATCCCATCCCTCTTAATCCCACCGGCCAAACAGGCCCAAAGAGTCCTAATCCAAATATAATAGGCACCTAATAATAAAAAAGAATCTCTTTACAATACGATCTCTCCTCTACGTAAGGAGTCCTTGTTTGCTCTTTGTGACAATATTCATCAGACGCTGTCACAACTCCTGCCTATTTTTAGTCCAGGGTTTGTTCATGGTGGCCTACAGGTGATGAATGGCCTGGAACTTTCACACGTGTGCCAGATCAGGGCCTCGCACTTGTTTCCAGCAATCCATACCAGACAACAACGGATTTGCCGGTGATCAGGTAGAAAGATTAGATGCTAACGTGGTGAGATCTGGACACTTCATCAGCTCGGCCCCACACAAGCATCCCTAGCCTGAGAATCAGTCTGGTGCACGCATCTCGACTGTGGACCTTGGTCTCTTCCTTTTCTAACCGTCCAATTTTCTCATATGCACACAGCGTCTCCTCCCATGTGAGTCGATCTACCTGCATTTGGTGTGAATTTGCTATTTTGGAACCGGTGCAACCAACAGCCAACTCACAAACAGCTCACATGTGAATTTCCTACTTGGGAGCTGGTCTAATCAACAGCTCTGTGGGCCCCACCGTGATGTCATTGTTATATCCTTTCCGTCCATCTGTTGATCTACATCTTGTTACGTCGTTAGGTAAAAAAATCAGGCAGATTCAAAACTCAATTGGGCCACACACAGAAGTTTTGATCAGCTTGATTTTTGGGTTTCCCTTCTCCCGAGTGGAAATTACCTTATGAACGGGTTGGATGACATATAGACATTACAGTGCGCCCCAAGAAGGTTTCACTGGCTGATGTTTCCATCTCCACTGTTTCCTATGGTGTGGTTCAACTAAGTTTGGGATCTGCATCATTTTTGTGTTCATGTACTAAAATGAGCTAGCTAAACTGATGGACGGAGTGGATGTCACGTGGACATCAGGGTGGACCCACATAGTTTTTGATTACACAGGCTGGGATGCGGCTTTGGTGGATCCCTGTGGGGCTCATGATTATGTATTTGTCTTATATCCACGCTGTCCATCCGTTTCTTCAGATCATTTTAAGGTATGATCCCGAAAATGCAGCAGATCGAAATCTCACGTGGACCACACCATAGGGAACAATGATGATTGACCATTAAAAACTTCTCAGGGGCTGGATCAAGCTGATATTCATGTGGTCCTTTCATCGAGGCCTTTGTGACCTTATCAGCAGGTTGGATGGAAAATAAACATTCTGGTGCATTTGAAAATTTTAATGGTGATCGTTCTATCACCCTTTTCCCTCTAGTGTACCATTTTAATGGTGGTCGTTCTATCACCCTTTTCCCTCTAGTGTGGTCCACTTGAAATTTGGATCTGCTTCATTTTTTGTCTCACACCCTAAAATGATCTGGAAAAACGGATGAACAGTGTTGATATAAGAATCATACATCACGGTGGGCCCTACAGTTAGGGATACACCATTCTCGGTGGATCCGGGGATCCACCGAAGCTGCGCCCCACGGGCTTAGATCGCAGTAAATTCGTGTCCTGCTCGGTAGGGTCGTAGACCCTCTTTTGTAGGCACTCTATATATGTACGGACTTATCTACTCCTTTAGGGCCTGTTTAGCCGGACAGATTAGATGGATTGGAAGATAGATCCGGGATTGGCCAGGCGTGCCAAACAGACACCGGATTGTGATCCCGAGATATAGCAATCCCATGGATCTTATCAAATCCACCCTAATTCGTTCAAATTTGCCTAAGGATGTGTTTGGTTCGATGGATTGAAAGGTTTAATCCCGGGATTAGCCAGGCGTGCTAAACAGACCCGATATAATAATCTTAGGATATAGCAATCCTATAGATCTTGCACCAATCCCCTGACATAACCATCATTACTTTAAAATCCTTGTAATCCATGCTAATACCATTTAATTTGCCCAGCCAAACAAGCCCTTAAGGAAGTGGTCCACCGAAGGCCTGTTTGGCCGGGCAGATGGGATGGGATTGGATGGTATTAGAGTGGATTGCATGGATTTCAAGGTAATGATAGTTGCGTCAGTGAATTGGTGCAAGATCTATGAGATTGCTATATTAGGTCTGTTTGGCACATCCAGCCAATCTCGAGATTAAACCTTTCAATCCCTTTAAATCCCTCGAACCAAACAGGTCGATGCAATTTTGAAGGGATTAAGGTAGATTGGGTGGGATTTAAAAGGTAATGATGGTGATGTCAGTGGATTGTCTTAAGATCCATGGGATTGCTATATCTCGGTGTATGTTTGGCAGGCCTGGCCAATCCCAGGATCTATCTTCCAATCCCTTCCAATCCCATCAAATCTGCCTGGCCAAACAGGCCTTAATTGGACAGTGTGGATTATATACTGTGTCCACCAATTCAAGGTTCGCGATTTTGGTACAATTCACTAAATAGCACGTACGTGCACTCTCCTGAACCTTATTTGTTCAACCAAATCATCCTAGAGTTGGTCCAGTGATTGGACGGTCTGCATTCATCTCCCTTTATACCTACTCCCTCTCCCCAGGGAAAGTGTCCTGCGTCCTGCTCCCGACTGGACAATAATCGGTCCACGCAGGGCTCTGTGGGGTCTACCATGATGTATGGGTTTTTTCCACACTGTCCATCCATTTTTCCATATCATTTTAGGATATGAGACAAAAAATAACCATATTCGAGGAGGATCAAGTGGACCACATAGTGGGGATTGAACTCTCACCATTAAAAATTTATTGGGTCGTAGAAGTTTTGGATCAAGCTGGTATTTGTATTTTTAGTTCATCCAGGTCTATATGATATTATGAACAGGTTGGATGGAAAATATACATCATGGTGGCCCTGGAGAAGGTTTCAACGGTGAGTGTCACTATAATCTCTGCTTCCTGTTGTGTGGTCCACTTAAGCTTTCAATCTATCTATTTTTTAATATAATATCATAAAATGATCTTTAAAAATGGATGGACGGCGTGGATAAAACCCGTACATCAAGGTGGGACCCACAGAGCTTATGCCTGCACGGCTATCCGTCCAGGCGGGGCAGGACGCGATCGGCTTCCTTCTCACTGTGCATCTGTTCACGATTTATTTCCTTTTCAGCAGTTTTGTTTCCAGACACTCCTATTTTCAAGCGCCAAAGACAAACACGCTCTCCACGTGGCAAGGTACGCCAATGTTGCTTATCCAATCAAGCCACCTGACACATTTCTCACGTGGGCCATGCATGTTTTTGAGAGATGGACGTAAGAAAACTGACGACCGACATGCAAAATCCAACGTCCATGTGTCCTGATCCTGATGAGTGGGCCTACCTTCAAATATATCTCTTTCAAATCAAGATAAATCTGAATTCAAATCTCTCTTCAACATGTCAAATCCCCATAGGAGGATAGTAGATTTGAAGGGGATTTATTTTGATTTAGAAAGAGTTGTGTTTTCATCAGGACACATCCACGTGCGGTACGTGTGGGCTGGGCCCAAGAAGGCATGGGACTGTCTGAAAATATAGCAATTATCTTTTGATTGCGTGATATGACAATGTGTTGACATCATCAAGTTCTGTGGGCCCTACCATGATTATTTATTATATCCCCACCGTCCATCCGTTTGGAGATATCATTTTAGGTTATAAATCTAAAAATAATTCATATCCAAATCACAAGTGGACCACACCACAAAAATCAGTGGAGACAATGATTCTAACCGTTGAAACATTCCTACGGCTCACCATGATGTTTATTTTCCATCCAACCTGTTCATAAGGTCACACATATCTGGATTAAGGGAAAAAACAAATATCAGATTGATCTAAGACTTCTGTGAACTTCATGAACGTTTCAATGGTAGACGTTCAATCCCCACTTCTTTCTACATTGTGGTCCACTTGAACTTTGGATCTATTTCATTTTTATGTAAGAACCTTAAAACGATCTCGCAAAATGGATGGACGGTCTGGATATAATACATACATCATGGTGGGGCCCACAGAACTTGGTGCCGTCAACACACCACGAGGTTGAGGTTGGTGTTGTGTGGCACACCACGCAACCCGTTTCCGTACATTGAGTCACATCTGGCAAATTGTAGGCGAGGTATTTACCGTTGTACACGTGTCCTGCACATCATCCACAGGTTTATATACTGACAGGTGGGGCCCATCGTTTGGTAGTTCAATTCCTGACCACTGGCACGTTTTGTCCGGCTGTGGATAGCTAACGCCCGAGACCTTCCACGTTTTTCGTTTTTTGACCGTCCATCTGAGTTGAATATGGACCGTCTAAGATTTCTCCTATTGATGAAGATTTTGACACATGGTTCATCTATAGTGGAACAAAAGATCAATGGTCTGGATTACCCAGCCACTGGCCACACTTGTCAGAATTGAGAAACCGTGCATGCTTCTCAAAAACACACGCATCATATAAATCCTCTCGAGTAATGCCGCTTGATGAGGCACCGTTCATCAGCAGAAATTAGCACTGATGCATCTTATCCCCAAGGGGGGACCCATGTTTTGTTTAATCCAGATTGTTGATTTTATAGATTCATCATAAATGATGAATGACCCAAAAATCTATCCGTCCAATCTTTGTCCTTTGGTGGAACAGTAGGGGGCCACAGATCGACGGTTAAGAATCACCCCTTCAAGATAGGAAACACCAAATCAACGGTATGTAATATAGATGACTGAAACATGGCCTCCGTACAAAGTGGGGCATCATAACACTACTGAGGTTTTGATTCCTTGCCATCAATTTCTTCAACCCATGCTATAAAAAATGAAGCAGATCCAAATCTCAGGTGGACCACACTACAAGAAATAGTGGTAGTTGAAAGCCCACGGTAATAACTATTTTCCATTCAACCTGCTGATAAAAGTATAGAAATATCAGCTTGATCCAAATCTTTCATGGCCCTCAAAATTTTTTTTTTATGGTGGGAATTCAATCCGTACTGTGTGGTCCATTTTAGATTTGCATATGTTTCATTTTTCTGACATTGCCCTAAAATGAGTTGAAAAGACTGATGTACGGCGTGGATATACAACACATACAACAACAAGGTGGGGCCCACAGTCAGAGTAACACTCACTGACGTGTTATCCGTGTAACAGCTAATCCGCTACCGACGTTAGGTACCCAATCCAAAAGCCACCTACACAAGTTATACTCGGTCGCGTGATATCGGATGGCTTCAGGGCACATGTGCTAACATGACACTCGTGTGAGGTATCCGTGCCGTTCATAAGTCAGGGATAACTGTCAGCATGATCTGAACCGAAAATCAGATAGGTCCACTCATCATGCGGGCTACATATGCTTGTTTAATATAGACCGTTGGTTGTTCTTTTCTTACTGCCCTTATCAACGGAGTACGACAGCCTGATTTTGAGTCAGGGACTTGTCAGATTCTTCCGTAGCTTATGAGGGACACATCGTTCACACGTGTTTCATGCTGGTACGTGCTCCGCATGACCCGTCCTGCCCGTACATTTTCTTACCCGCCCCTACCGTGGGGCCCACCTTGATGATATGTTGTATATCCACGCCATCCATCCGTTTTTATAGATCATTTTATGGCATGAGCCCAAAAATGAAGTAGATACAATTCACAGGTGGACCGTACCACATGAAATAGTGATGATTGAACATCAACCGTTAAAAACTTTCAGTGCCCACCGTAAGAAGATCTGTAATGATTATTTTCCATCCAAGCCCTTGATAAGGTCAACCTGACATGGATGAAGGAAAAAAAAATACACAGATCATCTTGATCCAAAAAATTTCTGGCCTACGAAAATCTTTTAATGGTCATTCACCACTTATTACAGTGCGTGGTCCACCAGATATTTTCGATCTGCTTAAGTTTTAGTATGACATTCTAAAATGAGCTGGTAAAACGGATAGACGGCATGGATATACAATAAATTCATCAAGGTGGGCCCCACACGGTTTGGATAACACCTAATCTGCTCCCACTTTATAAATCGTTTCCTGATGTGCCAGTTTGTTCATGGAGGGCCCATAACTAGAGGATCCCAACCGTTGATTTGAAGTAGATCAGAGTAGATGACAGACCCAATAAAAGATTTCATTGATTGTGTTAGATTAGATTATATATTTCTTTTTATATTTAGATGTGAATCTGATAAGATTTCAAACGTATTGGTGTCATTTTCAGTGGAATAAACAGAAAATGATTTCAATGGGATGATTTTGACCCTTGAATAAGTGATTTGCAAGCGGCTAAGGAAACAAACCTATCTGAAATAGCAATAGTAGGTCCGATGGATGGAGACAATCACGGAGAAGATGCTTTCTTGCTGGCAAGTAGCAAACTTGAAATGGAGGTGGTGTTTGATTCCTTAGACCTTGATTCAAATTGGACCGTCCAAATTATTATATCTACCTTGGATAGGCCATCATGTGAACGTAAACTACTCAGGGTCTCAATGAAAAATATACAAATTGGTCAGCCTCTAATGACAAGGTTGAAATTATTACTACTCTAGTTGTGTTGATTAAAACTTTTGAGTAAAAATTACTTTTTTCATTTTTCAATAGGTTGTTTATAAAGTATTTTACTCTTTTAATTATTTTTAAAATGCTCACATTATACTCTGACCTTATATATATAGAAAACTAGTTGGTTTCTTTATTTGAATCTTGATGAGCTTAGTGAACTAGTTTGATTTTTTTGACATTTTTTCTAATTATTATTATTATATATTATGGATGTGATCCATTATTTAAGGTGAATCCCATTGTGTAAGATATGTCTTCTTGTTAAAACGCATTTCAACTCATATGGTCATTTAGTAGTGAGCATGCTTGTAATTAGTATTATGTAAGAATGAATTTTTTCATTAAGGCCATTTTTCTCATTTTATTTATTTTTTTATTTTTATTTATTTATTTGCTTTTAAAGATTTCTGATTATGAAATGGCTTTTTAGCTAGGTTTTAAGTGTTTTTTTTTAGCCATTTAATTAGTTAATTTTTGGATTTTTTTTTTTTTTTTGAATTTATGCCTTTTTAATTTTCACAATGCCTAGCTTCCTGTTTCCTGCAATCATTTCAAACTTACACACTTCTGAGAAGCACTCATAAAAATAAAGATCTCTTTCTTGTTGGAAGGTTTGTTAATTAGACTTGTGCTGCACACCTCCACGCATGTCATCATAGCACATGACTTGGAGATCATATCCATCCATTGGTTGGTTCAATCATGTTTTCCCTGAAATTAATTAATCTAATCACTTAGAAGATGACCCAATATTTGAAATAGGTGGATGGGTTAGAGAACATTAGTCAAGTGTTTCAAAGCCGTCCATTTGTTTTGCATATTATGGCCCATCTGACCATTAGATCAACCTAATTCTTGAGCTAGGGCATCAATATAGTGGTGCATTTTTAATGGGTTGAGGCTTGATGGATGTCACTTTTTTGTAACCTTGTTTGTAGCATTTTGGGGTCCACTGTGATGATTTTTAGGCATCCACTCTTTTCACTTGTTTTTCCATATCACCTTAGGGTATGGCTCTAAAAATGAGGAGATCTAAGACTTTAGGCCTGAGCCATAGGAAACAGTTAGAATTCAATGCCCAGCATTGAAACCTTGGTGAGGAAATTATTTTTCTTGTGCATGCTCACTAGACATGCACCTTTTCACCTAATCAATTCACAATAAATAATTTCAAATAACTGTTTCTTGAGAATCAATAATTTAGTTGCTAGAAGCAATGCTAAATAGGCCATTAGGGTTCTTGACTCAACCAAAAGAATTCTTCTTCCTCTTGAAATCTTTTCTTCATATTTCCTCTTCTTTTTTTTTTTTGCTAGTAATTTTGGTGTTGGGTTTTTCATAATATGTGCATGTTGTGAAATTTTGTACTTTGGGTAATTGTATCCTACGTATAATATGCTGGAAGCTTATTGAATTAGTTGATCATACTGAGGGACGTGAGCCATCTCAAAGAGAGCGAACTAATCCGCGGATTAACCTAGCAACAATTAGCCTCCTCATCATCCATGGCACTGCCTTCATTGATTTTCAAATCAGGTATAGTGTTTCATATAAACATTGATTTATTTTATTTATGTTTTTCCATAGCATTAATTTCAACAATTATTTTATCAACGGAAGCCTCCAATATGATTTGCAGGGTCCACCCTGTGATGGAGGGATTTTCATTTGTTTACATTACAGGCTACAAACTGGAACCATGATTTGCAGGCTATTCATACCCCCCATCAAGCAATCAAAACTCAAATTGGCATAGTTATTTTTATCCCTTTTTTATTTCAGCCATCCTTAACCAATCACATGTTAATAAACTCAAACCCTTTTAAACTTTTAGTTATATTATCCATTTAAATTCAAGCCTACAATTAGGTAGCTTAGTGTGGCTTACCTGTATATCACCTCTCAATGACCATATTTCAACCATCATATATTCTAGAGTACTAAAGATTTTCTCCTTTTCTAATTAAGGATAGGGATCGACATGGACTTGCTATACCTCCATAGAACCCTTTCCCATGCACACTATGATGAATAAGCCCTTCAAATCATGCCATATTATAGAGAAAGATCAATTAAACAATATCAAATATTGATAGTTCTTAATTTTTGTAATTTTATTGTTACATTGTCTTGATCTTAACATAATTTTTTTAGAAATCATGTACTTCATTCTATAGTTATATATTTAAAATGTAAAATGATTTATTAATTATAATAAGTATTTTAAATTTTTTAAACAAAAAATTTCAGATAATTTCTCAAGAACCAAAAAACACCAAATCAAGAAATTTTCAAGAACCAAATTAGAAAAAAGAGAACACCAAGAGAACAATGGGAAAAACTGTACGACTGCTGCATTGAGGACTTGATTTCTGAATGAAGATTCCTCTTTTTATGTAGACCTATCTTTCTAGGCCCTTCACATCAATGGATAGGATGGTGCAATGTTTCATTCATCCAATGGTCAAATTTTTTTATAATCTTTTTCAACTCTTCCACGCTCTCTGGCTTATAGAACTCTCTAGAGAATCTAGAACCTTCCAGTCATCTCTAATATTCAAATGTGCAAAATGTAAGTTATTTTAAAATTCTCTACATTATATAATATATTGTAAAAAATGGTTTTCCTTCAATGTGATGATTTATGTTATTTTGATAGTAAAAAAAAAAAAAAAAAAAAAAAGAATGGATTCCTCTAGCAATTATTATAATTTTTTATATTTTGGAATCTAGGCACAAGAAATTATGTAAGTTTTATAAGTAGAATATGAGATTTTCAATTGATATCAATAGCTTAAAATGAAAATCCATATTTTGATAATTCTCAAGAAAAGTATCATTAGATAATTATTATTTTTTTCTTCATTGGATTCCACGTAGGGGCATGTTTGGATACCCTTCAGGCACATATGGAAAGGCAAAAGCCAAGGAAAAAGAAAGGAAATCATAATAATCGTTCAATGGTAGTTTCCATGAGAGTTGTTGAAACATAGATTTTGAGGTGTTTGATTTTTAATTTCATAGTGTAAATACTTGTAAAGGGATAATGATTATTTACATATGTAGTTACAACAACATTTCCCATTTGATAGTGACAGGCTAACTTTTTTTAACTCTAAACCTAAGGTGAAAAAGGTAAAAATTATGGGACCACTGTGATGTATGTGACTTATCCACGTTGTGCATCCCTTTAGCCAGCTCATGACTTAGCTGACAAATGATGCAGATCCAAAGTTCATGTGAACCACACCACATGCATGAAACAGTGAAAATTAAATGCCTACTGTTGAAATTTTGTTAGGAGCCCTATACTTTTGATTAAGTTGATATTTGTGTTGTCCCTTTCTCCGTGTCTTTGTAACCTTATGAGTACTTTACACGACAAACAAACATCAATGTGGGGCCCTATGTATAGAACAACTTTTAAAGGCATTATTTAGATTGCCAAAATTTTTAGTTGATTCTACATAGCAGTTATTAGGGTTTTTCAGTTAAGCTCTTTAACACGAGATATAAAGTGTTCATTATTCCCATGAGCATAAAATTTTCACTTACTATCCAAGCAGACCCCTCAAAATGAAATAGGTGAGAATCCACATTTGAATTTGAATATTGCTTATAACACCCAAAAGATAACTAGTTTAAAAACTCCTCATGCATGGCAGTATTGTAAGGAATCCAAACCATCAGAATTAAAGGGCACATTGTGAAGAATTGTGTACTAAAATAACATTGATGGCTAATCCTCAATGTCTACTTTATCGTACAACTATGTTATGTCTATGGTCGAAGAGTAACCACAAATTTTAAATTGGATCCTTGCTCTTGCTCGGGTGGTAGACTCATTGGGAGTTTCAACACCCGATCAAGGGTTCAAGTATCCATAGGTGGTGAATGCCCACTACGGTGTGAGTGTGTGGGGGTGTGTGTGCGTGTGTAAAAATAAAAAATATAAATATATATATATATATATATATATTTTCAAAAAAAAAAAAAAAAACCACAAATTTTAAATTGTGATGAACTATCATATGAGGTGACTCATCCTATGTTGGTTCACCACCACTTTAGAAAAGATGATTTGATGACTTATTCTTGTCAAAAGTCGCACTCAAGCATGACATTAATTTAGACTATACAAATTGTGCACTCATGTATTGCCATTTAGACCATTAAAATAGTGGGCCATGTTTTCATGGTGCCTATTTCAAAATATATTCATATATACTTTCTAACTAATAACCTTCCAATAGATTATTATGAAATGAATAGTTAAAAGTAAAATAGTGATTTGTTCAAAATCTATGGTGTGACTGATTGCATAACTATGGTTAATGTACAAACAGTGTCATGAGAAAAAAAAAAAAAAAAAGAAACATCCATTCACATCCAAACACCATTTAAGTTAAAATGAAGTTTCAAAAACTGCATCAGCAAATGCATTTTTAGAGTGGAGATTTCCGAATCTAATTCCTACCGAGCCGTCCAAACAAGGCCTACACGACAACCAATCACTTTGGCCACGTCAGTCTGTTCATTCATTCAAGTCCATTATTGGCAGGCTATTGTGCAAATATCAGGGATGAGGATTTCCTGCCAAAGGATGGGGGGGCCCACCGCGATGTTTGTGAGAAATCCACTCCATTTATCCATTTTGGGAGCTCATTTTAGGACATTGAACAAAAACTTAGGCAGACCCAAAACTCAAGTGGACCACACGAGAGAAAACAATGGGAATTCAATGACCACTGTATAAACATTCGTATGACTACAAAAGTTTTATATCAGCAGAGTTTTTTCGTTTTTCAATTCATCCCAGTGGTAATAAGCTTATAAACGGTTTAGATGGTATATAAACATCAAGATAGAGCTCACGAAGGTTTCAACTGTAGTCATTTCTTTCCCAAATTTTCCTCTCGTGTGACCCACTTAAATTTTGGAACCACCTCATTTTTATTAAAATGTACTAAAATAATCTCACAAAACAGATGGATGGGGTGGATTTCTCACAAACATCATGGTGGGTCCCACCTAGCAACCCATCGCAGGAACTTCCACTGCAAGGCTAACAGGGAATCCGCAAGATAAATGGATTACCTTATCCTTTCGACCGTTGCATATTTCTGTTACAACTGTCTATTTTACAAGCCATAGATGGAATGGTTGGAAGCATCTGACCGACGTGCATGCATGCGTCTTGGGAGTCAAAAGCAATCCAAGGATGGTCATTTTGAGTAGACGATTCTGCTTATTTTTCTTTATTGGATGTTTCTTCAATTATGGCTAAGAACATGTGATTGATGTGATTCATTATCTATACTGGCTGAGTATTGCTGTGATTCATGCATCTTCACCTTGCTGAGTATTATTGTTGGCATTCATGCATCTTCACTTGCTGAATATCATATGCAATGAATGAACAGTCGAGATTAATGCTGTTTTTCAATAATCCCACATACAAAGCAACTTATTGTATTATAAGCATATATAGGACCAGCTGGTTTGGATCTTAAGTAGTTTTTCCAAAGGAGGTGTATTTTTTTAAAAAAAATTTACTTTGATAAATGGTTTCAAATAAATAATAATTATTTACCCACGTAATTCCAAGACCATTCTCAATGTCAACATGGAAGGGATGTTAAAGACCGTGGGGCCCATCATGATATATGTAGCTTATCCAAGCCATCCATCTTTTTTAACAGATCATTTTGCAGCATGAGCCCAAAAATGAGGCTGTAGCATGTCTGAGGTGGACCACAATGTAGAAAACAGTGGGAATTAAATGCCTACTGTTGGAAGCTTTTTGGGAGCCATAGAAATTTTGTGTTTTACCTTTCTCCGTATGATCTTATGAACGGTTTGGATGACAAATAAACAACACTGTAAGCTCCAGTAAAGATTCAACAGTGGATGTTATTGCGGCGAATTTTTCATGTGATGTGGCCTACCTGAGCTTTGTATATGTTACTAACATGAGCTACGAAAACTGATAGGATAGAATGGATTAGAGGCACACATCATGATGGAACCCACTCATTATCCTCGCTCATTTTTCAATCAATTCTCATGGTGGGGTCCAGCCCCAAAGAAAATAGACTGTTGATCAGCACCGCTGATTTGGTGGGCCTTATGTGGATGGGCTACGGGTCAAAATTCGTAGTGATCTATAACCATCCAGGTATGACTTGTTGAACTTCGACAGCTGCTCTAACCGTTCCTTTTGCAGATCCCTGATCGGATGACATCCTGCAGTCCTTTCCACTCCTAAAATAAGTCCTGTCCTCGTAGTGGCCCACTAAACCAACGGCCTGGATTGCTACACGTTTATGACACGCAAGCCTCTACAATAAGGACGGCATTGCATGGAAACTTTATACACGGGCCTACCTGCGTATTACGCCATTAGCCTACCCTTTTACTCTTGTTTTTTTTTTTCCTCACGTACGTTTATTCCACTGTAAATATGACAATGTGAAATGCGTAGAAATGACCATGAAGTAAAGGAAATTGATTGTGAAATGCATGAAAATGACCGTGAATCAACACGGAATCGCTGAGAATGACCGTGAAATGCATGGAAATGACCGTTATGTGAAGCAAATTGACCATGAAATGTGTGGAAATGACCATGAAGTAAAGGGAATTGACCGTGAAATGCATGTAAATGACCGTGAATCAACACGGAATCACTGGAAATGACCGTGAAATGTATGGAAATGACCGTTAAGTGAAGCGAGTTGACCGTGAAATGCGTGGAAATGACCGTGAAGTGAAGGGAATTGACCATGAAATGCGTGAAAATGACCGTGAATCAACACGGAATCGCCAGAAATGACCGTGAAATATATGGAAATGACCGTGATGTGAAGCAAATTGACCGTGAAATGCGTGGAAATGACCGTGAAGTGAAGGGAATTGACCGTGAAATGCGTGGAAATGACTGTGAATTAACATGGAATCGTCGGAAATGACCATGAAATGCATAGAAATGACCGTGAAGTGAAGCGAATTGACCGTGAAATGCATGAAAATACCCGTGAAGTGAAGGGAATTGACTGTGAAATGTGTGGAAATGACCGTGAATCAACATGGAATCGTCGAGAATGACCGTGAAATGCATAGAAATGACTATGATGTGAAGCGAATTGACCGTGAAATGCGTGGAAATGACCGTGAAGTGAAGGGAATTGACCGTGAAATGGGTGGAAATGACCCTGAATCAACATGGAATTGTCAGGAATAACCATGAAATGCATAGAAATGACTGTGAAATGAAGCAAATTGACCGCGAAATACGTGAAAATGACCGTGAAGTGAAGGGAATTGACCGTGAAATGCGTGGAAATGACCGTGAATCAACACGGAATCGCCGAGAATGACCATGAAATGCATAGAAATGACCGCAAAGTGAATCGAATTGACCGTGAAATGCGTGGAAATGACTGTGAAGTGAAGGGAATTGACTGTGAAATGCGTGAAAATGACCATTAATCAACACGGAATCGTCGAGAATGACCGTGAAATACATAGAAATGACTGTGATGTGAAGCGAATTAACCGTGAAATGCGTGAAAATGACCGTGAAGTGAAGGGAATTGACCGTAAAATGCATGGAAATGACCGTGAAGTGAAGGGAATTGACCGTAAAATGCTTGGAAATGACCGTAAATCAACACGGAAGGTCAGTAATGACCATGAAATGCATAGAAATGACCATGAAGTGAAGCGAATTAACCGTGAAATACGTGGAAATGACCGTGAATCAACACAGAATCGCCGGGAATGACCATGAAATGCATAGAAATGATGGCGAAGTAAATGACATGAACGACATTGACTGCGATCAGATTGAAATTGACCGCGAAGTGAATGAAATGGAATTTCAACCATCGACCTGATGGAATCTTGAAAAATAACCAGGTTGGTTGGCTAAAGTTTCTTCTCCTACCCCAAAATCATATATGGCACGTCAAGTAACTAATTTTGGTTTTTAAGATATTCTTGTTAATGAATAAATAAAGAAATGAAAAAAAGAGAAAAAAAAATTTATATGCTCATATATTTATTTATTATATAAATATATATTAGATAAAATTGTAGGTAGAATAAATTTCTCCATGTAAAAAAATAAAATAAAATAAAAAATAAAAAATATTCATTGATTGCAGATTACAGCTATGGAAATGGTTATAATCCGTAGCTATTAGTAAAATCACCTTGCAAGATTTCAAGGCAAACTCGCTGGACAGTTCATTTCGATTTATCAAAAGACTTTCTATACATATCGAAAGACCTTTGATATGTATGAAAGAATATATCAAAATGGAAGGGCTACGGTTATAATCCGTAGCCATGGAAAACTCCGTAGCCTTATGTTCCTAGTTTTTTTTTTAATTTATTTTTTGCTGTTGTAATCCCCACCGCTTTTTGTGGGTCCCATTATGATGTATGTGTTATATCCAAACCGTCCATATATTTGGCGAACTCGTATTGAGGCTTGAGACGAAAAATAAGACAGATCTAGCTATCAAATGGACCACACCGTGAAAGGCAGTGGAGGATTGAACGTCTACCATTGAAATCCTTTCAGGGTTACAGAAGTTTTAGATCAATATGAAATTTGTTTTTACTCTTCATTCAGGTCTTTGTGACCTTATGAATAGATTGGTTGGAAAATATATGTTATGGTGGGCCCTATGAAATTTTTAACATTGAAAATTAAGTTTCCCGCTGCTATTTGTAGTGTGGTCCAGTTGATCTTTAGATATGATTCCTTTTTCCGATAATAGTCTGAAATAATCTCAAAATATCGATGAACGGTGTGGATATAATAAATACATCATTGTGGGGCCATGTCGAGGAGCGTCAGCGCTCGTCTTCGCACCCCAGCCAATCGGCCTCTGGAAGGAATGAATGACGGGGGTATTTTGGTCCCTTGAAAAGTCGGCCGTACACAGGGGAGTATTCTTGGAAGCTTGAGGTGGGCTTCAAATGGCTGGTGGGCCATAAATGGGTCGTACAGTAGGAAATTTCTCTTGTTTTTTTCCACACGTTTATTCTACTGTAAATATGACACTCGTGACTATTGATTTGGTGGGCCACCATCTAAACTGTCCATATTTTAAAAATCAAGAGATCAGACCATGACATGCATTAAATCAGTGCATGGAATGCCTACTCAATGTGGTTTTTTCGCCAGTAGCCCACCCACATGGTGGACCACCAAATCAACGCTCCCGATCACCATACAGGTCTGCCACGTGTACGGTGACAATAGCTTGAAACACATTAAATAGCAGTACTACTATTTATAAAATACAGTTGTAGGTAGGTTAGCTAGATCGAACCTCCAACCACATTGTCGTAACCCCTACCTTTAATATGCTCCACAAACCACCAAATCCATTAGATTAAGTGCTAATCGATAATGAAAATCCATCACGTACAACCACCTCTTTTCAGCCAAAATATCACGTCCTATCAAAATCGAACCCGTCCATAAGGTGAGGTTCACCTTGAAGATTAATATACCTGAAAATCAGACTGATAAACTCATTAAATGGGCCACACTTTAATTTAAAATCAGACCATTGGCTGTTCTTTTATTTCAATAACATGGCCCACCTAATAAATTTATGATCCTGATTTTCTCTCATGGTGATCCCCATGCTGGTCCCACCTTTTTCACGGCTCAGATGTTCTACAGAAATGAGATGTTGGTGAAAAACAGTGGGATGCATGTGAAATTTGACATACAATGGCTATATGTGATTATTTCTATTAATCAACGCATCAAAATGGCCCACCTTTTGGAATAAAAATAAAAATAAAATAAAATGAGCTAATCAATGGATTATACAATACTTTGTACATTGTCTTGACTACTGATTTTTCTTCCTAATCATATGGTGGGTGGTATGTACCTCTCTGGCTGCTGAGGAAATTATGTGACACGAGTGACACGTGTGGTAGAATATTAGACGTAGGTTTTCAATTTTAATAGGTGGGGCACACACGTTTCACTGATCCCTTGCGTCTGGATGGACGGTGACCATCAATCTCCAGATCTTGGGACTGTTCTTAGATGAATGTGAACTAGTTTTGTATTTTGGTTCTCAACCGTCTATTTATATGCATCAGATATAAAGACTAGGTTGTCTCATGGATGGATTTTTATGGCATTCTCAATCTATGGTGGTGCGATGCAACAAACCAACGGTTTGGATTACCGAACCATTGGCTCAACTTTCCAAAACTGAAACCGCGTGTACTGTATATAACTCCAGTTTCTGTGTACGGTGCACCTACTATTTCCTCATACTAGTTTAGTAGTCCGCGGGACTACCTAAAAACTAGTAGTTGGGATCTCGCCATCATATGACCGTCCACTAGCGTGCGACACCATTGACCGACTGGACCACCATGGATCGAGGCAGCGGATTTTGGGGAGCAGATAGGGTAAGACCCCGGCCTCACCCAAGATGGTGCGGCCCTTACTGTGGGGCCCACCTTGATGTGTGTATTCTGTATCCACACCGTTTATCTGTTTTGGAGGATAATTTTAGGGCATGATCCCAAAAATCAAGAAGATCTAATTATCAGGTGGACCATACTCTAAGAAACAGTGTTATTGAACACCCTACCATTAAAACTTCATAGGGCGCACCTTAACGTTTCCTTGTTTCCTTAGTTTTTATTTGCCATCATATCTGTTGATAACGTTACATAATCCTGGATGAAGCAATAAATAAATAAATAATATCAGCTTGATCTAAAACTTTTGTGGCCCATTTATGGTCAATCATCACTGTTTCGTAGAGTATGGTTCACCTGGTAGTCGGATCTTCTTCATTTTTTTGATCATGCCTTGAAATGATAGGAATAAACAGAATACACAGATCAAGATGGCCTACTCTGATGTATATGCTGTATATCCACACTGTCCATTAGTTTTTCTATCTCATTTTAGAGCATGGACTCTAAAATTAAGCAGATCCAAATCTCAAGTGGACCACCCTATAGGAAAAATAGTCATTGAACGCCCACCATTAAAAACTTCTTGGAGCCAACCGGAATATTTATTTTTTCATCCAACTAGTTAATAAGGCCACACTGATACGAATGGAGGGAAAATGCACATTTCAGCTTGATCCGAAACTTTTATAGTCCCGAGGAGGTTTTAACGTTGGTATTCAATCCATACTATGTGGTCCACTTGAGATTTGGATCTGCTTCGTTTTTTGGACCACGTCTTAAATGAGCTGAAAAAACTGATGGACGGCATGGATATACAACACACACATCAAGGTAGGACACACGGTCAAAAAACACCCATTAACATGTTATCTAAGTAAAACCTAGGGGTGTACACGAACCGAGCTAGCTCTCGGTTAGCTCACTCGACTCGACTTGAAAAAGTTTGATTTGACTCAATTCGAAGCTGAATTTGAGCCCATTCAAGTTGATTTTTTGAGCTCGAAAATAGGTTCGAGCATGCTTAAGGTTGACTCGAGTCAAATCAAATTCAACTTGAATTGAACTCAGATCAAACTAATTTGGTGACTCGGTTACTTTGCCTTTGATGTTACACACTGAGTGTTTGATAAAATGACTCAACGAAGTGTGACTGATGGTAAGGAAGGTATGTACATGAAATAAATACCATTTTTTTCTTGATTTTTCTTGATTTTTTTTGTTGCTTAGAAGGTATTTGATAAAATACCTGTAACATTGCTTCGGTTTCACACACAGGAATTTTGTAGGTGCAGTCCATGTGTCCGTGAAAATGTCTCAATGGTGAAATGGGTTCAATCTTGGTTCGAACTCGGTACAAGCTGGTTGAGCTACTGACTGAACCAAGCCGAGCTGGCAAGTCAGGCTTGAGTACCGAGCCATGAGTTCGAGCTGAGGTCAGCCACTCGATGTACACCCCTAGACTGAAACCTAATCCGCTTTCCACTGGGATTCCGTGGTGAGGAAGCTGACAAATCAGACAATCCTGGCAGTCCAATTAGTCGGATCTGTGGCTCAAATGCCAACCGTCATTGTTCCATTAATCGTAAATTGGGGGCTACAGTGGGGCCCACCAACAGTTCTTATAACAATTAGATTATTTTGCTCTGGGCCAAAGGTTGGCCAATCTACTGAGGTTGCAGGAACTGCGATCAAAGGTACTCCTTGAAGTACCTGTCCTTAATTGCCGAGTATTTGCCGAGTACTCGGTATTTCCATGAAATTACAATCTCTGCCACTGAGTGGTGTCAGAGATCATTTCCCTCTGTCGCGACTCATAATCGAGAGTATGTCACCACTGCTTGAGACCCACGTCCTGAGATGGTCCTGTGATCTGAACCATCTATCTTTTAAGAGTTGAGTGAGATCCATTGAAATTTCCTTTTCATTGTATTAAATTCATCTACGGATAGTGATGTCCAGAGTTTTACTTTCAGAGCACGTTTGATACAGTCTCCCATGTAACATGGAGTTCACAACATAGACGGTTCAGATATTCGTACATCTCAGTACGTGGACCCCAGTGAGCTGTGACACATACGGAATCCTGTGACGCGACAGAGGCAAAAAGAACTGAACAAAAGAAAAAGGGGAATTGTTTGATACTCTGGCAGCGTAGACGCTTGATACGCGGTCACTCAGAATTTACACATGCATCATACAAATTAAATAAAATAATAATAATAAACCCTCTAAATTGTAGACCCAGTAACTGACAGTCCCAAAACCAGATTTCTTGAACAATCCCAGCCTCTAATTCCTGTACACTTTTTCTTAGATAATTTTTATTTTTAACCGTCCAATAAATGTCCATCTATCCGCTGGTCAGGTAATCAAATAATCCAAAATTTGGGTTCATGATACATCTTAACTAGGACCCATAATATGCAATTCCTAAGTGCCAGCGTATCATCCAACACACTGTGCCAGAGTACCAAAGTTCTTGTCAAAAGAAAAAGGGTCAAACTGGTAAACGGTAAAAACTGAAAAGAAAAAGTCCAAAAAAAAAAAAAAGAAATAAAAGAGAGAGAGACCATGAAATGTCTTTTTCTGAAAGTCGAAAAACGACCGTTAAATTTGAATTTGAAGTCACTCTCATCATTGCTTTGATGTTGCTTGCTTTTCTCTCCACACCACAAAAAAAGCACCGATGAGTTGGCGCCAAAATGCATTTCTTCCATCCATTGCATTCCACTTGTCAGATGGCTACAAAATGTCAGGTGGGCCCCACCTTTGGTTGGTTCTATCTGGATTTTGTGGTAGATTAAAAGGAAATCCCTTGTTTTAGTGCTTTCTTTGACTAACAATCAACCACACATCATTATCTATCTTAAAGAACCTATATGGTAGATAGACAGCATCTTTGAACAGTGTACACGCTTCTTCATTTTTGCTAGTGGGGCCCATGGTTCAATAATCCAGACCGTTTATCTGTTGTTATCCAATGTGTATATGTTACATATCAAAATTATTACTTATAATACAATCTTATCCTTCACATTCGTAGTCTACACTTAGACATATGAGAAATGAAGTAGAAACAACGGTCCACATTCAACTGAAAATTTTACTTATATTTGTATCTATGAAATTTATATCTGGAATGTAGGATTTAACAGATCAACGGTACTGATTATCTACAAATGGTCCCCCCCTTTCAGAATTTGAAACTCGCGTATACTGTTCAAAGATGCGCGGTACACCATCATATAATTCAGACTCGGATTCGGTAGTGACACCTCTGGTACCAATGTCGGTGCTGGAAAAGATCTGTGGGATCCACAATGATGTGTTTATTTTATCTACGCCGTCCATCCATTATTTCATTTTATTTTAGAGTATGTGATAAAACTTGAGCTTGATACGTATCTCAGGTGGACCACACCACAGAAAACAGTAGATATTGAATGTACACCATTAAAAACATCTTGGGACCAAAAAAATTTTAGATTAAGCTGATATTTGTGTTTTTCCATCATCCAGGTCTTTTGACATAATCAACAGGTTGGATGGAAAATAAAAATTACAGTAGGCCCTAGGAAGTTTTAATGGTGGACGTTAAATCACCACTGTTTTCTCTATTTTAGTATACATGATATTTGGATCTGCCTTATTTTCAAGATCAAGCGGTAGAATGATCTTCCAAAACGTATGGACGGTGTGGATTAAAAAAAATACACAATGGTGGGGCCCACAAAGCTTTTACAGCACCGACGTCGGCACCGGAGGGATGACTACCGAAACCTAGGCTCTTTTGATTGCGTATGTGTACTAATGCGTCAGTATATAGTTCCGACTTGATGATAGATACACCCTTATTTTCTACTTTTGGTAATAAAAAGCACGAAGTTGTTACATCGTCATACTATGAGTAGTAAACAAAGGGTGTATCTATCACTCGTGGCGTGGATATCCATATCAGCTTCCGTATGACGTAAGACGGGACTAAAGGTGATAGTTCACCACTATTTTTAAAAGATAGCGACTCACACACCTGACATACATTTACTTTGATCTAGACCGTCCATGACACAAACTGGACGGAACATATACTGATGATGACATCAACATATAAATCATAAATTGTGGATATAAAATTCAATGGGGGAAATCAGATGATTAATATAATTGGATCAATGTCATCCATCCAACAATTGGACGGTGCAGATCATATAGATGTATGACACGTGTGCATCAGATCCGTCACCACCATTTAAAAAATGGTGGGGGGAGCGATCACAGCCGATAATTATATTAGCAATATCCATATAATAAATCACATAATGTGGTCCACATTAAGCATTATAATTGTGTATTATACCATCAAAATAATCATAATCAATCAATACATTGATGACATTTCAGCAACTTTCATGAGTATAAGAAAGGAGAAATGATCTGATACAGCATGAGTTATGATACAACCATTTTTTTTTCATTCCAACGTGTCAATATCCTGTACGTTCAATACATCTGCACACCATTATGATCACTTCGTATTAAAATCAGGCATACCTGCACATAGAGCAGTAGATATAATCAAGATCAACGGAAATCTGATGGAATAATTTAGTATACTAGTGTGTCCCATAAGATTAGTAGATCAGATTGATATTTCTACCAGGAAATTATCATATTGTTTTGGACGTTTTGAACGGATAAGATATGATACAGATATAACTATTTGGCAGAAAAATATGGCTGTACCTAACTTGCGATCCCTTCCCGCTGTATCCGATCTTTTTTTTTAATAAATAAAATACATGTATGGCGATGGACCGATGGTCTTAAATGTTGCTTTTAATCTCATCCCTTTGTGATGGAACACGGATTCGGTACGACCCCAGATTCAGCCTCTTGGGTGCGGCCCAGACCGTGGGGCCCATCTAGATTTATATGTTGTATATCCACACCGTCCATTAGTTTTTCAACTCATTTTATGTCACTTTGCAAAAAATGAACCAGATACATAATTTAGGTGGACCACAAAGTATGGATTGAATTCCTACCATTAAAAACTTCTTGGACCCACATAAGTTTTGGGTCAATCTTCTATTCATGTATTTCCCTTCATCCAGGTCTGTGAAACCTTATCAACAGGTTGGATGGAAAATAAACATTAAGGCGGACTCTAGGAAGTTTTTAATGGTGGGTGTTCAATGACCACTTTCTCCTATGGCGTGGTCCAAATAGGATATTTACGTATTTAATTTTGTGGGAAATTACATAAAATGATCTGGAAAAACGGATGGACGGCGTGGATATACAACAAATACATCAAGGTGGGCCCTATGGTCAGGGCAGCACCCACGTGGCTAGATACGCGGTCGCACCTAATACACGTTCCTTGTGATGGCAATTACCGTCAAAATTAGGTTAGACTTCAGATGTCATTTAAGTGGCCCACACTAGATATATGCCCTGTCAAAATCCACGACTTGATTGGAGAGGGCCCACCTTAGATATTGACCTGACTTGGGGGGATCTCAGGATCGAAAGAATTTCTCAGCATGTCTTAACAAAGAGAAGACATTTCAAAAATGATGATGAAAACATCCAATGGTTGGTATTTAGCCAGTTTTTATTTGGTCTACTTCCTTTTGGACGTGGACTGCATCCGACAGGTGTGATGTATGGGTTTTATCCACACCGTCTATCCATATCACTGTATCATTTTAGAATACAATAGAAAAAATGAGGTAGATTCAGTGCTCAAGTGGACCACACTACAAGAGGCATTGATAATAACACCCACCATTGAAACCTTCTTAGGACCCACTGTGACACAGTTCATTTCCATCCAACCTATTCATAAGGTCACATGGACCTGAATGGAAGGATGGCAAAAATATCATCTTGATCCAAATTTTCTGTGGTCCACAAAAAGTTAGGTGTTTACTCCCGGGTCACTTGAGTCTTGGATCTACCACATTTTTAGATTGTATTTTATTTATTTATTTATTTTTAAATGAATGAACGGCGTGGATGAACCCCACACATTGTGGTGGCCTGAGCCCTGTCCGTCCCTATATATATATATATATATATATATATATATATATATATATATATGGACAGACTGGGTAAATGGGCTATACAGGAACCGAGTTAGCTCGCTCGACTCGGCCCAGCTCGAAAAGGCCCGATTTGACTTAGTTCGAAACTGAGTTCGAGGCGAGTCGAGTTGATTTTTCAAACTGAGTTGGAGCTTGCCCGAGCTTGACTCGACTCGGATCAAACCCAACTCAAATCGAACTCGGATTGAACCAATTCGATGACTTGGTTAATTTAACATTGATGTTGCTCACCAAGTGTTTGATGAAATGACTCAATGAAGTGTCGACTGGCGGCAAGAAAGGTATGTTTCATCAAACAAATACCATTTTTTCTCGATTTTGATGTTGCTTAGAAAGTGTTTGATGAAATACATGTAAAACCGTTGCCGGTATTTTACACGCAGTTCATGTATTTGTGAAAATGCAGCACATGCGAACTCGACTCGATCTTGGCTTGAACTCAGCTCAAACTGGCTCGAGCTACTGATCGAACCAAGCCGAGTTGGCCAGTCAGGCTCGAGGACCGAACTGAGCCAAGTCGAGTTGTGCCAAGCCCGACTTAGATCGACTTGTGTACACCTCTAAGGGTAATACCCAGTCCATGTCTAAAAGCTGGCTCCGTGATAACCGAGCTTAACATGCGTAAATGGTGCATTTTCATTGATGCGAGAATCTATCTAACTTATATCTTATCAATGGAAGGCCCTGATGACTCAACCTACTCGGCCCAAAAACTGAAAGAATTAATATTCTTACCTTTGTGTCTACTCGTGGTAGGTCCGTCTTGTTGACAAGGCCAATCCAAATGGAGTTAAATGGGTCGAGTCGGGTCAGGTTAGGCTTAGGTTTGATGAATTTTTAAGTGGATTGGGTGAGGCCATAAGGTAATGGTTCATGGGTTGGGTACGAGTGGATGTCTTAGCTCATTTGGTAAATGGGTTCTCAGGTGGGGACCACCATGAACATGTCCTGGCTGATAAATCAGGCGAGGAGTACACTTATCAAATTGGTGACATGTATTCAATATGGAACATTGGTAATAATTTATAGCCATCCATCATTCTCCTATATGCGTGGCCCACCTTATGTATGGCTCTGATCGAGATATGTGCGTCGTGAATCACTTCATCTAATTAGATTGTACAAATTGCTTTAGAAATTCTCCATAGTATTGTGGTAAGGGATGCCTTTGCTACCATTCTCTAGACGGTATCAACTCATCCACGGTGCACATGGCATGCATGAATGCAAATCCTGACCGTTGATCAATAAAATATGTTTAAAAAGATAATATCCAGTGGGCCAGATTCAACGCGCTGATTCAGATAAGTCTGATCCAGCAATCCATGCAATATCCACTATTCTCCATCCACCGAGGCCCACGACTTCAACGGCCTGGATCAACATTAATGTGTCTCATACGCATGCTGATGATGTGGATGCGTATCATACTCATGACACGTGAGCAATCCTATTAGTAAACGGTGGCCAGGAGTGTTCATGGGCTGATCTGGGCCTAAGAGTGTCAGCTAACACCAGAATGGCCCAGACCACAAAATAACCATCTAGGCTAGGCCCGGCCTATCCTCCATTCAACCATTTTTAAATGAAAATTATGCTCATTAATATATATATATATATATATATATATATATATATATATATATATATATATATATATATATATATATATATATTATTTTAGTTTTTAAAGAAAGAAAAACTATAATTTTTTTTTTCTGCTATAAAATTTAATCTTTTGAGTTAAATGGTGCTAGGATTTTTTAAATTTTATTTTATTTTAATTTCTATATAAAAATTGATATCCAGTGCCCTAATGAGTAGTCAACACCTTAATGGGTAGATGTGTCTATAGGTGTTCATTTCAGGACTGACATAGGTATGAGTATGGATAATGCTGCATCTAGCCTAGAACCTATTCATTAACACCGTTGTGAAGACATTTTCACACTAGAACATGAATTTTTCATGATTTTTAAATAATTAATATAATTAAATAAAAATATTAATTTAAAAAAGTAACATATTCTATAGAGTTGAGTAACTCACCTGACCCTAAATTCATTTAGGAGACTACTAAGAACCTAACCAATATGCCAAAAGCCCCAAGGTGGTTTAAGGAACGCATGAGGCTAAGCAATTAAACCCTTGAGATCATAACATCTGCAGTAGCCCATTTATGGCGGTTGCACTCTAGTTGTCTAGATAGCACTCTCCACATCATGGCAGCTTTCACTCCGGTTTAGGTTATCGGTCCACATGGTAGCCCATTAATGGCAGTTGCACTCTAGTTGTCTAGATAGCCCTCTCCACGTCATGACAGCTTTCAATCTGATCTAGATTTCCCAATCCATAAGGTAACCCATTTATAGCAGTTGCACTCTAATTGTCAAGATAGCCCTCTCCATGTCGTGGCGGCTTTTACTCTAATCTGTGTTGCCTAATCTACATGGTAGCCCATTTATGGCAGTTGCTTTCTAGTTGTCTAAATAGCCCTCTCTATGTCATGACTTTCACTTTGGTCCAGGTTGCCCTATCTACATGGTGGTGGCTCTGATACCAAATGTTAAAAACCTAACTAATATGTCAAAAGACAAAATGTCGAGCTATGCTATTAAACCCTTGGGATCTTAACAAAGATTAAATTGTTGAAATTTTAACTAGTTTATTTCATTGACCATAAGGTCCATAACAAAAATATATAAAAGCTGGATACTCAGTATTTAATAGTGCAAAATTGGGTTGTATTAGTGTGAATTACTGCAATTTTCCCTTTAATTCTTAAAAGTAAAAGATGGGACCATTTGCAAGTATCTCATATCCTTCATTTGTGGTAGCAGCACTTGTTCTAACATTTCATATATTTCTTTCACCTGAGGGTGTGCCCTATCCCCCACAAAAAACACATGATATCTATTCTTAACTTCAATTTGACTAAAACCGGGAACTTTTCTCACCTTCCTCTCCTTCATTTTCTTCCTCACAAGTGCCATATCATCCCACTTCCCACGTCCGGCATGCACGTTGGCCAGCAGCATGTACGCCCCTGAGCTGCCGGGCTCGAGCTTGATCAGCTCCTCGCCTACTTGGGCTGCTGCCTCGACGTCCCCATGCAGCTTGCACGCGCCGAGCAATGCCCCTAAAACAGCCCCATCCCGCTCACTGGGTGGCATTCGACTGACTACAGTCTTTGCCTCGTCGACGAGGCCTGATCGGCCCAGAAGGTCAACCAGGCACGAGTAGTGCTCGGCCTTCGGCTCTAAGCCATAGGCTCGACTCATTGAGCTGAAGATCAGTTTACCCTTCTTGACAAGGCCTGCATGGCTACAAGCTGATAGGACGCCGACGAATGTGACCCCATCGGGCTCAGCCCTGGCCCGCAGCATACGTGCGAAGACACACAGTGCGCGGTCGCCACGCCCATGGTTAGAGTATGCTAAGATCATAGCCGTCCATGACACAATGTCCTTGCCCATGAGCCTCTCAAAAGCGAACTGGGCTGAGCCGACGTCCCCACTCCTAGAATACATTGTGATCAGCGCATTAGTCAGTGAAGTATCAGACTCGAAGCCGAGCAGTATAACATGCGCATGAGCTTGCGCTACTTCGGTTCCACCCTCGCAAGCAGTTAATACACTGGTGAATGTAGTTTCATTTGGCCTATCGCTTGAGCGAAGCATATGAACCAAGTGAATCATCGCTTCCTTCTCAGGCCCATTTTTTGCATACCCATCAATCATCGCATTCCAAGTTACCACATTCCTTTCAGGCATTGAATTAAAAAGCTCGCTCGCTTCGATCATGCGTCCATCATCTGCACATGCCGTGATCATTGCATTCCATGCTGCAATGTCCTTTTGTGGCATTCGATCGAAGAATTCTCGTGCAATTTCTATCGATCCATTCCGAGACAGACCTGTAACCATGGTCGTCCAAGAAATCACATTCCTCTGAGGCATTAATTCAAACAATTGGATAGCTTGGGCTGTTTGCCCGTCGTCTAAACAACCCAAAATCATTGTATTCCATGAGTATAAATTTCGATGGGGCATCTCATCGAACAGCTTACGAGCGTCATCCACCATACCATTATCTACGTAAGATTTGATCATACCGGTCCAAGAAACAACATTCTTCTCCGGCATTTCATCAAAAATTTCCCGTGCTTCGGCAATCAAACCATTTCGAGCATAGCCCAAAACCATCGCCGTCCACGAATTGACGTTCTTTACGGGCATTTGATTGAAAAGCCAACGAGCTTCACAAACTTGCCCAATTCTCAAATACCCAGAAATCAAACTCGTCCATGAGAACACATTCCTCTCCGGCATTTCGTCGAAAACCCGTCGAGCCTCATCTATCCAGCCTGCTTTTGCGTAGCCGTCAATCATCGCCGACTGGGCTACAACATTCCTTTCGGGCATCTCTTGGAAGAGCTTTTCGGCTTTCTGGAGATCGCCATTCCTGAGATAAACGGTGATCATCGAAGCATAAGAAACGACATCTCGCTGGGGCATTTCATCAAACAGTTTCCGCGCTTCTTTGATTTTACGGCATCTACCGAGGCTAGTTATTTTTACATTGATTGGTCGAGGATCGAAATTCAAGATATCACGGTTGTGGTTTCTTCGTAATTTCGTCGTTTGTTCAGGGTAGAAAGAAAAATAGTAATTTGAAGAGCTGAAATGTCGAATGATGGAAAGGACTTCGATAAGATTAGAAGAACGGCGAGCGAATATCGGGAGGCGCATGATTTTTTCGGCAACGGCGAAGGGATCTAGCTATCTTGCGCCGTTAGCGCTCCCGTCGTAAACGTAAGCACCAGGCAGAGTAAAGGGGGGAGCAGCTTCGGCTCCGGCTTCGGTGGATCCCTGAATGTGGGGCCCACCGTGATGTGTGTGTGAATTATATCCACGCCGTCCATACGTTTTGACAGCTCATTTTAGGGCATGATGCTAAAAATGAAGCAGATCCAAATCTTAGGTGGACCACATCACAGGAAACAGTGGTGATTGAATACCCACCATTAAAAACTTCTCTGGGTCGCTGTATACACCGCATGTACTCGGATTGGGAAGGTTCACGTACAACCGCAGTATACACCGCGTGGATTCGGATGGGGTTATGACCCCTCCACTGCCCAAGTCAATGGCCCAAAAGATCTTTGGGCCCCACTATGATGTATGTATGTGTTTTAAACATACCGACCGTCCATTAGCTAATTTTAGATAAACATGAGGAAGAATCAAGTTTGACACATCTGTCACAGAAAACAGAGGCTATAGCAAGAGTTGGATTCAAAGCTAGTGTTTACAAATTTACTTACTGTACTCTGCATATGAAATCCAAGATTCAAGATGAATCCAAATCCTTTGTTGCAATTGGGTCACATCATCACATATTGTATTTAATGTAGCAGTTCTGATAAGGTAGACCAATCACAATACAGGAAAACAGAAAATCCTTGCTTTTAGCAAGCAAATGATCCGGATTCAAGTTGTATAAGAAGAGGCTATGGTAGTTGCCTAATCTTAGGGGTCGTTTGGATGCCAGTAAAGGTTGTAAGGGGATTACACGAAATTTGATTAGAGGGGCTGTTTGGATGCATGTATTTGCCTATAAACAGATTACAACTTGTAATTTGAAACCCGATAAAAAGCCAACTTTCATATTATAGATAAAGTCTTTACTACTAAAAAGATATTATACATATTAAAACACAATGGTTAATATACACTTATGATATATGGGGCCTACTATAATGTGTATGGTACATTCAATCTATCCACCATGTACTTCCTTTAATACTCTCATGTGGCCCTAAAAAAATAGCTTGTCCATTATTAAATGGACCACACAAGGGAATGATGAGACGTCCACCATTAACAATTTCTAGGGCATGCTTGGCCAAACAGGGTGGATGAAATTGTATCGTATTAACCAACGATCTATACCAAATCCCATGCTGTCCTGATGGGATTTGCCGAATCCCCTGGACAGCTGGTTGATTTACTAGGCCGGCTGCAGCTAAAGTACCCAATCAGCTGCCGGTTGAAGTACCATTGCCTTCCGATGGTACTTCAGCGTGCAGCTGGTTGAGTACTTTAGCTGCAGCCGGCCTCGTAAACTCAACCAGCTGTCCAGGGGATTCGGCAAATCCCGTCAGGAAAGCGTGGATTCGTGATAGATCATGGGTTAATAGACCCAAGACTTATGGTGTCCACCGTATTTATATGTTGAATCCAGTCCGTCCATCAGGCCAGAAGCATTATTTTGACCGTACATAAAGAAGATAAGCTGAAAGAAGAACAAATATAGGCCATAAAATTGGGAACAATATAAAACTAATAAGCTCACACGTTGTGACCCGTCTGAGTTTTATATGAGGCTGAATTTTATATATTTTTTTATTCTGGTGATTTACACCTGATTAACAGGTTCGATGAACGATATACACCCTGATGGCCCCACACACAAATCTACAGCTGGCATATTATTCCCATTGTTCCATGTCGTGTGGCTTATCTGAGTGGTGGGTTCATCTTATATTTGACTATATAGCCTAAAATCCATGATAAAAACCTGATAGACGGAGTGGATTTTACATATACAGCATGGTGGGCCCCACGGAATTGTATGTTTTATGTAGGGCTTAGAACAGATGCGGATTACCTAGCGGATTTCACGGATTGGACAGTTTTCTTCTGGTCACAAGCGTGCCACGCCGCTGTATCACTCTCCAGCCTTCTATGCCAGGAAGAAACTTGTTTTGGTGAAGATGTGACATTGAGAGATGAGAGAAGAAAATGGATGAGGGTCTCCATTAGAAGTTCGGGTTTCAGCAAGAGCAGAGGATAGTATCTTTTCAGAGATCTTGGTTTCTAAAGAAAATGGTTTCTAAAGAACAGAGTTTTTGAGTGGAAGTTCTAGATCTTCTTATGATTTTTTCCCTAATAACTGGCTCAAATGCACTCGGTTGGATGTCGTCTGATGAATTTTTGGGTTTTCTTTATTATTATTTTTTTTTCTATTTTTCTCTGTTTTTTTTAAAGACTTTTTCCAGACTGCTTATCTTTCTGTCTTTTATCTGGATCGATTCCTTTCAAAGCGAGCTATTGCCGTCCGCATGGGAGGACCAATAAACAGTACATTTTCTAAACACTACCATCGTTTATCACTGGAGCATTACTCAATCCCATGACCCATCCAACATTCCAACCACGCTTCCTTCCCCATCCTCCACTATTGCAATCCGATGGAATCAATGGACAACCACTGACAGTCCATCAATTACCTTAAATCATATTCCATCCTATCTACTCCACTCTAATGCACCCGGCCAAACACACCCCTAGATTGCATTTGGGGCCCACTAATGAGTGGGAGACATCCAATCCATTTAGTGTGTGCATGCTTTAATGCCCTCCTAGGGCCCTAAAATAAATCAGATCTTTCTTATGTGATTTTTGTAAATTTTGGAAGGTTCACCGCCCAAACTCTCTCGTACAAATACCTACTTTATTCACTGTAAACACTTTACATGCTAACCGAACACACAATCTATTTACCCGTAAACATATCACCATTTAAAAGCCAAACAGAATAGCATGTAAACCGATTACACCTGAAACCCTTTCAAGTATAACATGTTTACGACCAAAAACATTACAACACCTGCGTGGAACGACGGACTTACAAGATTTGATAGTGGACGACACCATTGGAAATAGTGAGTGAGGATTGAACACTTATTGTTGAAGACCTCTGAGTGCCATTGCAATGTTTATTTTTCATCCAACTTGTTCATAATATCAAGTAAACCTGAATGAAGAAGGGAAAACACAAGTGTCAGCTTGATATAAAATTGTTATGGCCCCAAGAAGTTTTCAATGGCAGACGTTCAATCTCCACTGTTTCCTGTGGTGTGGTCGACTGGAGCTTTGGATCTGCCTAATATTTGGTCTCATCCCCTAAACAATAAAATAAATAGACTGGATAAAACAGGCACATCATGGTAGGGCTCACAAAGCTTTTCCACCACCGACTAGGTAATGGAGGGGTTAATACCGAATCAAGTGCCCATCACATGGCATGGTTTCACGTCGCCCTTATTCGTTTTCATTTAATGAAAAGAAAAAAAATTTGAGATTTATTCGGTATTTATGTATACTCTGCCATGTGATGGTTGATACACATGTGCCATAATGCTACACGCATCACTAACGATCATAATCTCCCCACATCTTACCACCATTCTCCGTCCTAGGTGCTTGACAAGCACCATATATGTGCCATAATGCTACACGCATCACTAACGATCATAATCTCCCCACATCTTACCACCATTCTCCGTCCTAGGTGCTTGACAAGCACCATATATGTGCCATAATGCTACACATGTCACCAACCATCATAAAGCCAGCACATCTTCCACCATTACCAATCCCAGACGCTTGAGTCCTACATTGCATGACCTGCATAGCATGTGCAAGACAACTTGCCATTACACGACTTTACATGTATCCAGATGGATGAAGTCAGTCAGAGTTACAACAAACCCAGTTTATTTACTAATCACCTCTCAATACAAGAATTTCAACATTGGAATTACATTGCCTAGGAATAGAAGAATCATACCTCCAAATATAGATTGAATTCATCTACAACATGGTATCCAGTACCTGTGAACCATTTGCACTTCCTTTCTCATCCCTTCCTCCGAAGGCCTAGGATTCGACAACTCGGACCCCAGTCTGGAATAGGAAGAGTTTCAGGAGCAGCATTTTTGCATCGAAGCATTTGACAGCTTGCTCCCTGCTGAGATTCAGATAATGCTTTCGATGCA
Organism: Magnolia officinalis; assembly: GCA_021015155.1. NCBI lineage: Eukaryota > Viridiplantae > Streptophyta > Magnoliopsida > Magnoliales > Magnoliaceae > Magnolia > Magnolia officinalis. Next base: position 2,907,522 of record JAJHSJ010000011.1, on the reverse strand, counting down.
TGAATATAGGCAACGGGGATGGTCTTCACAGAAATGAGTCTGGACTCACTTGGACGTGGAAGAAACATGTAAAAGCAGTTGGCCACCAGCAGATTACTACAGCCATCAGTGGGCCCTAACACTTGAGATTGGCCGCATGGTGACTTTCTCAAGTAATTATTGTACAACTGAAACCAGACATTTTAACAGAATGACCGTGGAAGCTCTCCAATTACTAATTCAAATGAAATCAAGGCCACGCAACTATATGCCGCACATGTAACAGCATATATATATATATATATATATATATATATTATATATATATATATATCTATATATATATTATATATATATATATATATATAGGTACATGTATAGGTACATGTAACAGCATGTAGATGAGCAGGGCATACATGATTTTGTTCTTAGCAAGCCTCCAAATCAAGATAGAAATAGCCTTAACCTGCTGTAGGTAAGGCATTCAGTAACTGAGGAATTCAAAGGTCCTAATGCCCTGTGAAGCACAAAGACCAGTGATCACCATTGGGTAAATGAGCCCCGCTGGAAGGGGTTTCCCCAGATTTCTTCCACATTTAAAGATCCTAGCCGTGCAATTTTTGCCTCCTTTCTTTCAGACCGTTGCTGCATTTTTTTTTTTTCCTTCTTGGCTGTCTGTTTGTAGATCCCCAATTAATGGTCTAGGATCTTTCAATTTGGAAGAGCTTTCAGGGTGAGGTCCATCCACAGTAGGGCCCATCAAGTTAATGGTCCAGATCAGCATACCACAGGTCATGCATCAGCACTATATGATTCCTCTTGGTAGACAGGGATAAAGATGCCTACCACATACTCTGCTGTTTCACCAGATCATTCTGGTGCAGCATTGCCATGCATTCTCTCGTACAAGCGATAGATCAAAGTCGACTTCGACATCTGTGGCTCCCTTTCCAGGACTGCAACCACATCCTTAATAGAGATGCTGCGTGCCACTTTTGTCTGTGGCATGATTACCTGGTTCCTCCCAAACTTCCTTATGGCACCTACATAACAACTCAGACAAAAACCAATACCATTAATACCTTTAATAACAAGAGCTTTCCTAAGTTGACACTTATCTACATACAACACATACAACAACACGGTACATACGTGGGAGATCTAATCCATCCATCAGGTTGGTCCAACCTTATACATGTTTTCCTGAAAATAAAATCTGGTCCAATCAACATGTGGGCCCCAATAGCGGAAACAGGTAGATGGGTTAAAAAAATCAGCCAAGTTCATCAGAGCCATACATTTGTTTTGCAAACTGTGGCCCACCTGACCAGTGGATCAACCTGATTATTGGACTAGGGCATCGATATAGCGGTGCCATTCTGATGGATAGTTTGGAACTCGGACCTATTGTAGCATGCTGGCACATGCATGGGCGCGTAGGGCTTAGCAAAGGTCTAATAATAAATCGCTCAAAGACTGCTATATAAAATCCACAGGTAAAGCTATTGCACTGCACATGCTGCATGGAGTTCTATGACATGCACAAAACATCTGTATTGTTCAAGTGGCCCTTCTGTGTGGTGATTAGAACTGTGCCTCACCCATGTGGAAATCCACCAGATCAACAGTCCAAATCTTCATACATGTTCTCCATGTGTATAGCGGGGACAATGCTAACTTCTGTAAAGCATCCCTTATAGCAATGCCCAAAGCTGAATTGCGACATGCCATATCTAATCTGCTGGATCTCTCAACATCACAGCTCAACCATCGCAAATCCCTCAAGCCAAGTTGACAAAGGCAACTTTTTTATTTGGTAAAATCAGAAAATTTTAATGGAAAAATACAAGCATCATACTTACCTGATACAGAACCAGCAGAAGGGCCTTTGTTTTCAACTTCTTGGTTGTCCCTAGAAGTCTTTCCAGAGGCTGTTAAAGGCCTGCGGCTCGGATCTTTACCTGGTGAGCCACTAGATGCCCCATCCTGTATCCCTTCACGCTTCAGCCGGGCTTGTTCCGCCATCAATTGCCATTTTGACAGCATGTCATCTCCTCCAACAGCAGCTCGGGCAGCAACGTTCGCAGCTGTTGTCCGCATTTTATCATCTTCCTCTTTGTTTGGCTTCATGGGTAGGTTAGTGTTTAGAAAAGAAGAAAAAAAGCAAAGTGCTATCAGCACCCACTATCTGCAAAATAAACCCATCCTTTTTATTTTGGGTTATACAATGTACAACCTTTATACTATTATATGACTGGAAGTAAAAAAGGATGTTTTTAGCAGTCAGAGCAGGTATTATACAATGTACAACCTTAAGACTATTATATAACCATAAGTTTTTTTTTTTTTTTTTTTTATTTTTAAGGATGTTTTTAGTAGTCAGAGCAGGTCTTATACAATGTACAACCTTTATACTACTAGATAACTGAAGTAAAAAGGATGCTTGAGACTTTTGCCATTAAAATCTATTCATTTTCATCTACGATACCTTGGGTGCCTTTAAACGGCCTTCATCCTTGTCTTTATCCTTGTCCTTGTCTACCTCAGCTTCCGGATTTCCCTCGGTCTGCATTCACCCATATTCAAATAAAGATCCAAGTTATGTTTGCCGTTATACAGATAACTTTGTGGGAAAAAAAATGTCTTTAACTATTCATGAATCATAGGAAAATAGGGATATTGCAACAAGGGCCCCAAAGTGATGAGAAGATCACAGAAATATATCTTTAGAAATCATAACACATTTTATAAAGGAAGAAACATGGGGAGGAGATCTAATTAGACCTCACAAGCATCATGCTATTTACACTATTAAAGCAATACTGAGGAAAGTATCAACCAGCAAGAGAATTCCCTTAGCTTTTAGATGGTAGCTATGCAGGATCAAATACCAGACAAGGACAACAAAAAAAATGCTAGAGAATGGTTTTGGTTTCCACCCACAGACACGACAATGTGACTAATGCATAAGGCATGCTTTTGAACAAGGCTGCTCCCAAGTCATTGTTAAAACTGCTGGGTTCTTTTCCAATTGGAGCATCTAAACGAGTACCTAGAACAACATGCCCTAGAGCAACAAACACCTCCATTACATAGGCCCCACATTCTTTTGAAGATGTGTAATTAGAAGCCTATTGGACATTGTAGTTTGCAATATTGAAGGTTATCAGCCAACTTGAACACCAGGGGTGAAGGCTCAAATTATTGGATGGATATGTATTGTATTGGCCAATATGTATCGGGTAGGGAAAAAAATGATGCAATTTTCATATGTCACACATCACTGACAAAGGACTAAATTAGTCAAGAAGCACAATATGACTGACCTGTAGTGTTTATTGGACGAATATATACCAACAGGAATAGGTTTTGGAGTTGATTCATATGTGTTCCTGTACTGACATTTTGAACCTTGCTGGGGGGATAAAACAGTAGAAAGAAGTATAAAGCTCATTAGAGATTTGATGCAGGACATGAAATTCAAATATGATGTGCAAGATTTTCAGGCTTTAGATCACGTTAGTTCAAAAACAATTATGCAAAATTCTATACCCCACACAAAAGTTCAAGCATTCAATCAAGGGGAATCTATGCAAGCCCAGGCCTACACAAGCTAGGGTTGGATCAATCAAAATTATAGACTAAATAATAATCAAATAAGGGTAAATTCATCCACACACGCACAAGAAATAATTCCTCAACTCAAGAGGTTCACAAATTTTAGTTCGGGGAACCCTAAGGTTGAAAAAAGGGCATAAAATTGGAGATTTGAGCGATTTAGGGTTAGGGTTAGGGTTAGGGATTTGGGGTGAAAGAGGGGTGAAAGACGAACCAGAGAAGCATCACACGCGTGGACAGCGGTGAAGGCCCGGACACACGTGCGCTAGAGGTGTCCCGTACGTGTGCGGGGCCCAAATCGGAAAACAGCCAACTTGGCCCTGGTCGGCTAAGGGTGGGTCACAAAACCTCCAAATTTCAGCCTGATCCGATGCACGGTCTGTGTGTAGTGCTCCACCGAAGTTTCAACCTTCCTGCAGGGTCAGATTCTGGAAATCTGTTGTAAAGAGAAAAACGGTTGCAATAGAGGATGGATTTGAAGCGTAAATGATTGTAGGAGAAGAGATATATGGATGGTAGAGGTGGGGGCGAATCGGGATAGGTGTGGCTTCGCACTACGGTAGTCAGCCCTTCGAGGAATGGAGGGTTTCACACCCAATTGAATCTCCACAACTCAGGAATTTAGAAGAGCAAAAAAACGCAGAAATTTTATTAATCTTCAATGAAAAAAAAAAAACTACAAGGAGTGTCTATTTATAATGAAACTCGCGTCATATGCGCAATCTATTACTTGGAGACGAAGTAATAAAAAATAACAACTAATCAAAGCAATCTAAACCGTTCATGAGATTCCTAATAACAATAATAAGCAAAACTCAAAGTATTAGATTAATTAGAATAGTGGGCCACGATCATGAGAACCCATGGTGGGATTCACATGACTATCAGTTCTTGTCCCGATGTCATTGTTAGGAGTGTACACGAACCAAGCTAGCTCGGTTAGCTCGCTCGACTTGACTCGAAAAAGCTCGATTCGACTAGCTGATTTTTTGAGCTCGAAAATAAGTTCGAGCCGAGTTCGAGCAGGCCACAGCTCAACTCGACTCGGATCGAATCCAGCACAAATCGAACTCGGATCGAACTAGTTCGGTGACTCGGTTACTTTGCCACTGATGTTGCTCACCAACTGTTTGATAAAATGACTCAACGAAATGTAGCTGATGGCAAGGAAGGTTTGGCTGTTGGCAAGGAAGGTTTGGCTGGTGGCAAGGAAGGTATGTACATGAAATAAATATCTTTTTTCTCGTTTTTTTTTTTCTTTTTTCTTTTTTTTGGTTTTTATGTAACTTAGAAGGTGTTTGAGAAAATACCTGTAAAACCATTGCCTCTATTTGTAAAACAGTGGGATTTTGAAGTTGCAGTTCAGGTATTTGTGGAAATGCCTCAATGGTGAACTCGGCCCGAGCTGGCCCGAGCTACTGACCGAGCCGAGCCGAGTTCGAGTTGAGGTCAGCCACCGTTCGCCGAGTCGAGCCGAGGCTAGCTCGACTCGTTGTACACCCCTAGTCATTGTCCCATAGGCCATCAGAGTCTGCAGAGTCCTTTGCGCATCACATTCATTCATTGCATCAGAAATCAAGCAAAAGATCATTACTAGTAATGAACATTACACATTTTCCACATACCAGCATAAAAGTTTCAAGGAATTCAATGTAGGGGACTGTGATGGTCCGCATTAGGCCCAAGCAGTATCCTCAGGGAGCCGTTCGCAAATTACACACGCGTAAAGCTAGACCCTTTAAAATTATAAAACGAAACGGTCTCAATGCGTATACGGTAGATCTTCCACCTTCCATGAAAATTAGTTCCATTCAACGTTGAGGATCTAGTTACTTTTTAGGGGACCACTGATACTTTGTCCAGCCCTTCGCCCAACCATCCTGATTCCCCAGACCTGTCCCTTGATCCATAGCCTCTTCCAGCCTCTACCTCTCATACCTAACATTCTCACACCCAGAGAGGAAATAGAGGATATTCTGGACCATCAGATAATATCAATGTCGGACAGCGGGTTTTAAAAGTACCTGGTTAAGTGGAAGTCACGCCCAGCTTCAGACAATACGTGGCTCACTAAGGATGAGCTTCGGAAACTTGATCCTGACATCTTGGAGCAGTTCAAGAGTTTTGTTTAGCCATTGGCGAAATCTTCGTAGCCGGGAAGAGTTGATGGGGACATCACGCACACACATATGCCCCCCTACGCACGTACACAAGGAGGCCCCACCATCGATCTGGATCGATGACGATGTCCAAGAAGGGCCTCCTAGTTGTTGCGTTTTGTTTCGTTGGAATGGACCCGATAGTCATGTGAATCCCACCATGGGTACTCATGATCGTGGCCCACTATTATAATTAATCTAGTACTTCGGGTTTTGTTTATTATTGTTATTAGGAATCTCATGGACGGTTTAGATTGCTTTGATTAGTTGTTATTTTTTATACAGGACCATATCCCACACAAAAGTTCAAGCATTCAATCAAGGGGAATATACGTAGGCCCAGGCCTACACAAGCTAGGGTTGGATCAATCAAAATTATACACCAAACAACAATCAAAATTATACACCAAACAATAATCAAAGGAAGATAAATTCATCCACACATGCACTGAAATAATTCTCCAATTCAAGGGGTTCACAGATTTCAGTTCGGGGAACCCTAAGGTTGAAGAAAGGGCATAAAATTAGAGATTTGAGTGATTTAGGGTTAGGGTTAGGAATTTTGGGTGAAAGATAGGAGAGAGACGAACCAGAGAAACGTCGTACGCGTGGACAGCAGAGAAGGCCCAGACGCACGTGCACTGGAGGTGTCCCGCAAGTGTGTAGGGCCCACGAATCGGAAAACAGACAGCTTGGCCCTGGTCAACCAGGGGTGGGCCACAATGCCTCCAAATTTCAGCCTGATCCGATGCACGGTCTATGCATAGTGCTCCGTCGAAGTTTTAGCCCTCCTACAAGGTCAGATTCTGGAAATCTATTGTAAAGAGAAAAATGGCTGCAATAGATGATGAATTTGAAGTGTAGATGATTGTATGAGGATAAATATGGATGGTAGAAGGTGTGGGCGAATCGAGATAGGTGTGGCTTCGCACCACGGTAGTCAGCCCTTCGAGGAAGTGAGGGTTTCACACCCAACTCAGGAATTTAGAGAAGTAGAAAAACGCAGAAATTTTATTAATCTTTAACTAGAAAAAAAGACTACAAGGGGTGCCTATTTATAATAAAACCCTATACCCCAAAACTCGCGCCATGTGCGCAACCTATTACTTGGAGACGAAGTAATAAAAAATAACAACTAATCAAAGCAATTTAAACCGTCCATAAGATTCCTAATAACAATAATAAGCAAAACTCAAAGTACTAGATTCATTAGAATAGTGGGTCACGATCATGAGAACCCATGGTGAAATTCACACGACTATCCGGTCCATTCCAACGAACCAAAACGCAACACTCTAACTAAGAGGCCCTCCCTGGACGTCATCATCGATCCAGATCGATGGTTAGGCCCTCCTCCTTGCGTACGTGCGTGGGGGTGGGGGGGGGGGGGGGGGGGGGGGGGGGGCGTGATGTCCCCATCAAGATTGCTTACTAATTTAGAGATGGAAGCACATGTACTCTACCGATACCAAGGATTTGAAAAATGGGAAGGTGACTACATCACATTTCTACTGGTGTTATGATGAGATGAGGACAAGGATCATACAGTGAAGTTTTGTTGTGTCCACACGTGTATGTAAGGCATCCCACTATGCGTCAACACATGTGCTAGATGCAATATAGGTGTGGGATCCAAGGTGTCCATCAGTTAGATCCCATTTTTTACGGATGTCCTAGTCTCAAGTACACGAAACAAATGAATGGCTGAAAAGAACTTGGCCAAGTTTTTTTATGAGGACATCTGAGCACCATACCGAAGGAGGGCTAAGCCAGTCTCCTTATGACTAGACGACCATTACATGAGGCCCACTTGGCCCAATTCACGTTCCTAACTATGTTGAGAATCTTATCTTAGAGTGTATTTATTTTGAAGAAAAAAAAAACAAAAAAAACAAAAAACAAAAAACTTCTTCTTCTTCTTCTTCTTCTTCTTCTTCTTCTGAGAGGAGAGAGAGAGAGAGAGAGAGAGAGAGAGAGAGAGAGAGAGAGAGAGAGAGAGAGAGATCTGTAAAGCTTGTTGAGCTGAGGCACACATATGAGGAGAAAATGAAAGCATGAACATATGGAAAGCCTGCTTGTGATTTGAGAACTTCAATGCAATAGAATGACAAATCTTCTTAAAGAATAACATGATCCTAGAGATACCCACTTCGTTATTTTTTCGGAGCTTTTCAGCTTCTTCAGCCTGCTTTTTGTCCCAATCTTCCTTAGCCTTCCGATTCATCATCAGAATTTGCCGTCGAACATCTGAGGTGATAAAAATCCGGTGTCTTGGCTTTTCAACATCAACCCTCTACAAACAGTTTCAATTGAAATCAGGAATATCAGATAATAAACAGCTCTAAGTAATGTGATATATATTTCCATTCCCCAGAAGAAAAAGAAAAGGATAAAGGAAAAGAAAAGGAAAGAAACAATGTGAATGATATATGTATAATGTTTATTTGTACCTGTTTTGATATTCTTATCAGATTACCTATCAACCCACGCATTCGCTCCTCCACACACTGTAAATTCAGTTCCATGAAAACGTGTCTAACCAAAATCACCATGGAAAAAGAGGAAGCCTGGTGCTAGTATCTCACCAATGAAAGGCAACGCTCCACATCATTACCTATACTCTTGACACCACATTTGGACACTGCCACAGACAACAGAAATCAACCTATTCAAGCATGACATTGATTTTCTCCTTTTATTTCTGAGAGAATGTAAAATCAGGCAACCTACACCTCCATTCAGGCACAGAAACATCCAGACAAACATGTGGCATGCACATCAATCAGCATCATCCAAATCATGGGCCCCATTGTGGAAGGAGTATGGAATGAAAATCACACCGATCAGATAATCATAACCACTAAAATGGTCATCAAAAGACAGATAAAAAGTAAATAGTCAGCGGTCATAATTGACGGAGTAAAATCCAACGGTTAAGATTGTCCAGTCAGTCTGATTTTCAGGCTAGGCTCCATATACAATTGGGCCCACTATTTGGATGGTCCAGAATGTGTGTTCATGTATAACCATGTATTTATACATGAGTTGCTGCACTTTACTGAGGTGCAGCTTGCCTGATAGCACCTAGAGTTAGAGAAAAAACTCTAACAAGATGGAAAGCACAATTGTTCAAGAAGAAGAGATTATAACTGATTTCTGCTATTTTCTTTTGAAGAGGGCCCTTCTGCAAAATCAGCCTTTCTTCCTCCTCTTGTACAACCCTTCGACTGGCCTCTGAAGCTCGACTTTCCTCCTTTGGTGCAGACAAGAGCTGTTCTTCCTCTTCCTGTTTCAAAACAGAAGATCAAAAGCACCATGAGTTTTGAAATTAACCTGGTACATTGATTTTGCTAGAGATCTAAAAATTTTGAATTGACCTAAATGTAGATGTATACAGCAAGTGAACACTTCATATGGCATCTAAAATAATACATACCTTCAGGTTAACTCCACTGACAGCAGTAACATCATTGAGTTGTTCAATGCTTTGATCCAGAAGAGCACCAGATGATGCCTTTTGTTTCTTACTGAGGCATCACACAGACTAGTTAGACAAAAAGCTTTACTAAATGCAAATAAGTGAAAGGATCCGGTGCTAAACACTAATACAAAATAGTCATCAAGCACTCTAATTCTGAACAAGTGGCACATCCACAAGATCCACACCATTAATTTGTTGGGCCCTACAAAGGATATGGGGCATAACCCAAAAAGCACAATGGTCAGATGATTCTAGCTACCACTTGGAGGAAATCAACCCACTATGATGTCAACTCTTGGTTGGAGTTCTATTCTTTTTTGCTCGCCGTCCACAGCTTATCATCATAATCCTTCAACACTGACTAGGATCATCCAGGCAACCAGTATGTTTTATCACTTGCAACCCATACATGGTATGACATCAAATGAACGTGTCCCAGATATTGTACATGTGCGCTGTATGTACCAAGGTATTCTGTAATGGTAACAATACAGGAACCCCATAACGTGTAACAGTTGCCACCATTACCTTTACGTAATAATCATTATGGCCCCGTAACGGCCGTGATGGCACACCATGGCATGTAGAAAGTTGGAGCTCTTGATAACTAACTAAGATATGAGCAAGACCACTGGATCCTTTTCAACCAAATAAATGCAAGAAATGTGAAGTGCACTCGCTTGATTGCACTTTTCTGGTAATCAGAGGTCACATGTGACAACTTGGCACATGTGCAACATCTAAGCCTCTCATCAGGCAGGCTCCAATGTGTAGATGCCTGTATCAAAACTCCAGGCCTGGTCTGTCAAATCTAGGCTTGGTCTGTCATCAGTTGGGTCACAAGTGATGCTGAATATGGACTGCTGGTCAATTCCTTCTAACCATTCATTTCTTCTGTAAAAGTGGCACACCCGATAAGCAGACTGGTCTGATTTTCAGGCTAGGATCTACACGGTAGGGGTCCCACCTGATGAACAGCTTGGATCTTCCATAAGTATGCCAAGTTAGCACATGTGGGCAGGGTGTACCAGAAAAGTGCACTTAGAAGGGCTCTTGATTGTGAGTATGAAACAAGAGTCGACACTGAATCAAGTAGGAATATCGTCATGCTGCACCTGCTGAAAGTATGAATTTCACCTTGAAAGGGGTGAGGGAGTGCCAAGTGCTTCAAGTGGTTTCTTCTGACCAACGGATGATTTCTTAGGAGGTGTCCTTGCATTAGATCCAGACCCAGCTGGTGTGGTTGCAGATGGGATCTGAGACCGTGTCTAATTATACAAAACCAAAGAAATGATGTTAGTTGAGAGTAGTCAAGGATGATGATAATTCATAAAAAAGCGAAAAAAAAAAAAGGGTAAATCCAAAATGATAAGCAAGTAATACTGTGATATTAAACTTTACTTTTGATGTGACGTGGGTGGAAGTAGTAAAAAAGACTTGTGAATAACTAAGGATATGGTCCTTGATAGAGTGGAATGGTGGAGTATGATTTGTGTAGCCGACAGCAATTAGTTGGGATAAGGCAAAGATGATGATGATTATTTTAATCATAAGAAACATGACCAATACATAGGGCCCGAGACAACTTTATCAGACTAAACTCTCTTTGCTTTCTTGAATCTATAATAGCTGGCCAATGTTAGTGAGCCGAAGTATTTGTGCTACTGCTGCTGCATGGTTTATTTTGAATATTTGATATCCACGTCAAATTCCAAACTAACATTACCAGAGTCCATGCCCAAGCATATCTAGATTCTAGGCATGAAAGAATTTAGATATCCAGGCATACTTGTGATCATTTCTGGGCTTCTTCTAAAAACTCAACTAATCTGTAATGTGTCTGGTTATAGAGATACAATGAAGGCTTAGATGAATGCATAATTATCCAGGCATACCAGTGTTTTCATCCAATATCTAGACACGTATTTCTATAATTCTAATAATATCTGGAGAGAGTTAAAAAAACTCAATGAGCCAACCACTAAACCCAAAATTTGGCATGTTTATTGAACTCAGTTGATACTTCAGCTCAGTTTCAAATCCCAAGGCTTTCACAGCTCACTTCAGTTTTCCCAACTCAACTATGTTGATGCCCGAGTTGTTATAAAAAAATAATAATAATCAACAACCTTCTAAGTTTGTTTGTTGTGTTCATGTTTGAAATTGTATCTTTATGTTGTTCATGTATTGAGTTATGTTTACGGTATTTTGTTTGTATTGTGTGTTTAGTCTCACATTGGTTATTTGACAAAACGATCCAAGTCCCTACTCCCTAGGTAGGGGTGCACACGATAGGGTTTCGGTTTTGAAATTGGAACCGAATGGCCAAGGAGATAGTTGAATTGGTCCTGCCAGCTGTCAATATGGACCGTTCATGTGAAGGGGGCCACCTTTAGTTCTTATCCCTTTTGAAACCGGATCCAAACCGTATGCACCCCTACTCCCTAGCCATAAGAACAATCTTGGGTCCTCTTATTTATCATCTCGGAGTTGGCCCAAATGAGTTTTATGCACCTGGGAACTCTGATCCTATAGTGTCCCAGCTTCTTTTTTTTTTTTTTGAAAAGCAACAGAGAACTTTGATTGAAAGAAGGTGCTGAGATAGCACCAAAACAACAAACAGGAAGAACAAAACAAATAACAAGTAACAAATCATGAGTACCCCAGGTTTACAGCCCACTCCTTAACAAGAGGAGGCAATACAAGCTACCTGCACCAACCCGGTACTCTCATTACGAGAACATATATTGTTTTTCTCCCCCCAAATCAACCATAATACTGCCAAGAGAGAAAGGCACCGTCAGGTCTGTGATTCTTTTCGAAAAGACAAGCGCAGTGCCACACCATTTGGAGGTCCCCGATGTCAAAAGGCATGGACCAAGCAAGGTTGAAGCCCCTAAGGACGACCGACCACAATGAAGAGGCAAAAGGACACTGGTTAAGGAGATGATTCACAGATTCAGCCGAAGGCATGCACATAAGACAAATATTTGAGATGGTCATAGCTCTCCTTTGGAGGTTATTGACAGTCACGATTCTATTCCTGCTTGCTAGTGAACCAAAAGCCGCTATCTTCAGGGGCGTGCCATAATGCCAAACGTGACAAGTGGGGGTTTCCTTCATACCTTGCCATTTCCCAGCTTGTGTATATAAAAATATGAAGTGCCATTCTCATCTCTGATTGTCCGACAGAAGAAGCCTCAGTGCTCAGATTTCCTAGGTTTGAATAAAGTGGCCATCATGGATTTACTAGCATTGGTGGACCGCGATGATCCCGTGTTGTTTCTCATTATTATTGGGCTGAAATGTGTTAAGATAGAGTTTAGGTCCACGGGCCTCTCTCTCTCTCTCTCAAGAACAACTTGTAAAGAAGCCAACTAAACAGCTTTAAAAGCAAATGTCTTCTGATGGAAATAGACTTTCTTTCAAATTTCGATGAATATAATTAATAGAATTTATGTTTCAGAACTGCCCACTTAATTCTTTTGACATATCGAAGTTCCTAGTCCTTGTATGAAAATAGACTTCAATCAACAAATGCCCTCCCAATGTAACCAATCTAAGTTTTGTATGTGCAATCTAAGTATAGATTGTTAAAGAATACCTGAGTTGGTTCCAGTTGTGTTGCCATAGAACTTGAAATCGGATGCTTCATTATCATGCTTGAAGCAGTAGGAAAACCCATTCTGCCTGGCTGCTTCTCAATATTTTCATCCTTAGGAGGGCCAGGACCTGGGTTGCCTTGGTCCATCCGTCCCATGCCAAAAGAAGATGAGCTCAGAGGAGCTGACAATTGAGTCTTGTGCTGCTGATTAGCCATGTGATCAGCTGTTTCCTGTCTTTGAAAAGGCATTGAAGATAAACCGCTACTTTGCTGGTCTTTGTTGAATGACGATTGCCATGCCATTGGATTCTGCTGCAATCCTGAATGGCCTGTCAAATGAGAAATAGGTCCACCGTGCAGCCTCTTGGGGTCATTCATTGTATTTTGTTGCTCATACTTGGGCATGTTCATTAGGTTCATGGGCTGAGTAGCCCCGGGTTGAGTTGAAACCATGCCTTGGAGATGTGGGACCTTCCTCATTTGTGAATCTTGATTTTGGGTTTTAATAGAAGTTGCAGCAGAACTGACAGATGGCCCAGAATATGCATGTGAACTAAAGTTACTGATTGCTCCCCCATACATTGGAAAAGATGTTGGCGGAAGATGCAATTGTTGCTGCTGCTGCGGCTGCTTGTTAATGGCTTGTAGTGAAACTGCGGAAAGGTCTCTTTCCTGACTAACTGCTTTCAAGTTGGCAGAAGGTATCTGATGTTCCATCTCTCTAGACTTCTGGCCACTGTTCTCTGGGGTTGGAAAGCATGCTTCTGTCTTAATAGGGACTGCTGAAGATGGAATCTGAGACTGGTTCTGATGTTGGGTAGGAAATGATTGGGGTTTGATGAACTGTTGAGAACTAGAAGATGGTGTGGTCTGCTGCTGGGGAGAAGCTTTAGACCGTAACTGATATTGGTGACGATTCGTCTGTGAGTTCTGCGCAGCTTCAGCTTGAAGCTTTTGTTTATGCTAAATAAGGAAGTGCTAACTTTAGTAAGTTCATTATAAGAGGAACTATGCATCAAGGCATGTATAGTTCCATGTTGCTCCCAATCCAAACATGTGGAGCCATGGTCAATGATCCAGAACGTTGAACTGAGGTGCCCATCGCAGATGGAGGGTGCCCCATTTGTATTCCAGATTCAAAAATCCTAGCCAACAGATATTTGATCATTTCCCAGGCCAGTGTTGTCATGTAACCATCTATTAGAAGGCCACTGGCCGAAGTGCACTAAGCCATGGGCCCACTTGTACAGACACATTAAAAAGTAGGAGACCGAATGACCTATCAGGACTCATTAGAAGTACATAAGTGTCCGGATACATCAGGACTTACTAAGTACGTAAGTTTACGGTAGTTCCACAATCTACTTACCTGCATCTGTACTTGGTCAGCTGCCTGTCTGAGCATCTGGTCCCCCACAATATTTCTTACGAATCTCAGGAAGTCCTCTTTGCCGACTTCGTTTTGCTGGTCACAAAAATGTTGGAAGTGCACATTCCGGATAAGCCACGAACAGGCCAACCTCATAAAGAAACTAACCAGTTCATTTTTGGACATTTAGTATGGCGTATGTATATGATAAATAAACATGTGGAAGTATTGTGTATTCATCATGCACACAAAGTTCTGTATCAGACATCGAAGAATTGTGCACTTGGCACAAGTGTACAAGAACCAGACTGTCCATCAGGTGGGCCCTACAGTGGATGATCCACAACTCAACCACACTAAAAGGACAGTCATAACCTATCGAATATCAGAGTATTGTCCCTTAACTGAAGACTGTTTCTAACGTTTACCTTTTCTGGTCTTTTCTGCTCATTTTCGAGCTAAGAACCCTCCATCATAAGACCCACCTAATCCATGGTCCAAATATCGTCTGCATGCAACATTTACTGTCTTTGGATCACCAAGACAGAATTCAAGCACTGTCTATGTTAAAAACTTACCCTCAACTTGGTAAAAATTGTTTGAAGCTGCATAGCTCTATCTTTGTCAAGGTGAGAACATAAGACTGGAATCAACATGCCTATTGATATGTTAATAGGTGACCTGTTCTGCACCATTGGATTATTTGCTCTATCTGCTGCTTGTGCCGGTTTATTCAACTGTGGTAGTTTCGAAAGTTGGTGTTGGATCTCAGACTGCTGAAACTTATCCTGTTCTAGGCGCTGAACAGGAATTTGTTCAGAAATCTGTACATTATTATTTTGCTCTGTCTGACGATGTTGCTGATCGTCCTGGGACTGTTTCTGCTGCAATGGCAGCTGATCGTGTTCCGTTGAGTGAACATTTTGTTGGTGCTGGTTCTCAGCTGTAGACCCATGTGGAATCTGCTCCGTTTCAGATGTATGTTGTCCCTGTGGTGGCAAATGATGATGTTCTTCCTTTGGGTGATGTTGGTGAGTTAGATTTTCTTCTTGATTGGAAGTTTGCTGTGGTCCGATTAACTGATTAGCTGTTGGGTTGCTTCCATGGGCCAACATGCCTATGGAGTAGGCAAAAGGCGGGCCATGTCATAAAGAAGAATCAGCAAATCTTGATAACATAAAGACAATAGCAGAACATTTTTGCTAATAGAAACTATACAGGATAACATGACAATATACCAGTGTTTTAAATAGTGTATAGCATATAGCCGAGCGTTCACCCCTTTGAAGCATGAAGCGTAAGCTACATAGTGTGTAGCGTAAGCTACATGCTACTTCTAGACTTCTAATGAAGGTTGTGCTTGGTTGTACCAATTTCATGATATTTTCCACCAAATTAGGCTGATGAATAATGAAATTTACAAAAATTCATGATATTTGGTCCAATCAAACAAAGCCTATAGTAATAGGAAAGGGCAATAATTAAGAATAAAGGTAAAGAAGGAGCAACGAAACTGATTTAATATTGTTACTTATATTATTTTACTAAAAGCATTGAAAAGATTAACAAATTTCTATTTTTTTTAAATGTAACAAATGTTTGAAAACATTAAATGATTTTAATATTGTAGTGAAAAAATAACTTGTAATGTGAGCTACGTAGCGTGTAGCATATGCAAATTATCATGTAGCGCAGGCTACACGTGACTTAAGCTATTTTATTGAGTCTCGTAGCGTAATAGCTATTTAAAACACTGTACCAGACACAGGAAATATGCACGCAAGCAGGGGGGGGGGGGAAAAAAAAACAAGTGAAATCCCTAAATAAATATGGGCATACAACAACAGCTGAGTTTATCCTACAGCTCAGTTTTTAAATTAATTAGATCACAAAATCATACAGTTTAGCTCCCCAAAAACAAAAGGCCCTGTTCATTTCGGTCCGGTGTAGCAAATTACTAATGCCACGCAATCAAGGTCACTATATGATTAACCCTTAGAGAGGAGGCCCAAACAGAATTAGATACATACAGATGCATTTTGATGAACAAGCAAATTATATCTCTAACATTCAGTTTAATTAAGAAGCAATTGAGAAAACTAACATTCTTTCTACAATTGGTCACCACATGGCATCTTTATATTCCAACTAATATACTTGAGTGATCAAGATCCTTAATCTCAAATGCCATAAAACACTTCACTTGGAATGTCTCACCTTCACTCTCCCCAGTAAGGATAATGTCATCAATGCATGCGCAAGAACAATTTCCTAGTGTATGCAATGAGCAAGCCCTCAATTTGCATTTACATAACTTTAATGTCCAACTTGAAAATAATGCAATTGCAATTAGGACCCTGTATCCTCACCACTAAGAATGCAAACAAAAGAAAATTACGATTTGGTTTATCCATTTTATTAGACAAATTACTGCAATACTATTTTATAGTGCACCGAAAAATGCACGCTAAGTGCATAAAGACAGAGAGAAAACATGCAATCTTACCAGAATCTGAATCAGCAAGCTGAGAATTTGATGTGTCCCCTCCTATGTCTCTGTTTAAGGCAGCTGTAAATGCATCCACATCTGCCCCAGAGTAAGTGCTTTCATCCTGTTTGAAATCCCAAAATGGGTAATGAATGAGAAGAGAAAAGGGCAGGTGTAAAAAATGTCAAGTAAAAATAAGAAAGCACATTGCGAGATCCTTAACCTCATCGTCCTCAAGAAGCTTCATGATTGAGGGGTCCATTGTTACCACTTTCAAACAAGCAAAGCAGAAGAGTTCCAGCAAAATTAGAGAAAGTTCAATGCTTCTATCCAGCAATTGTCTGTATCTCAGTTTCTTTAAGCAATACTCCAAGACTCGTGTGCCGATTTCAAAGCCGAAGAGTTCCTGCAGAATTAGAGAAAGTTCAATGCTTCTATCCGGCAATTGTCTGTACCTCAGTTTCTTTGAGCAAAATACTGTAAAGACCCATATGTCTATTTCAATCTTATTTCAAAGTTATGGTATCTGCTTGTAGAGAAACAGAATGCATTAGGCTTCACAATAACAAAAGGTGGAATTTAGCAGCTTGACCCAGTGGAATCTAAGCCAAGTGCAGAATACCGCTTTCCTTATCTGACACGCTGCACTTGAACTGAACATTTGACACAATGGCCTGTGATCTGGATTGTTCATTAGGGGGTGCCACATTCAACAGACCATTGCCCACAACAAGCTGGATGATTGTTACCATCAGATTGGTGGGACCACTGCTAGTGACCTACCTATTGGATGGCTAAGAACAGTGAGATTTTCCAATCGTGGACAGTCCAGTGGGACCCACTCCACTAACATTCATATCAGGGACCAATGTGCTATGCATCCAAATTTGCCTACTGAACAAAAATTAGGACAAAGTTGTTACAATGGTCCATGGGTTAGGTCCTCGGCCGAACCCTCCTCATGGGCCCCAAATCCATGGATTTCGCCCCCTCGTGGGCCGAAATTCATGGGTACCGCCTCACGCAGGCCCCAAATCCATGGGTTCTGCCGGCTGCCCACCCCGAGTGTGCCCCTACATCCCATAGGCCACCCCACTCGAGCCCGGTGTGAAAATGTCGGGGGGCCCCCGCATTACCACCTCAATGTATGCGTTGTATTCCATGTCATCCATCCGTTTGCCAGCTTATTTTCCGGCATGGTCCCAAAAAAGAAGCAGATACAAATCTCAGGTGGACCACACAATAGGGATTGAATTCCTACCATTAAAAGCTTCTTGGGGGCCACAAAATTTTTGGATCAAGCCGCTATTTGTGGTTTCCATTCATCCAGACCTTATCAACTGGTTGGATGGCAAATAAAGATTAATGTGGACCCTAGGAAGTTTTTAATGGTGAACCTTCAATGACCACTGTTTCCTGTGGTGTGGTCCACCTGAGATTTGTATCTACTTCATTTTTGGGACAATGCCCTAAAATAAGCTGGCAAAACAGATGACCGGAGTGGATATACAACACATACATCGAAGTGGGCCCCACGGTCAAGGTCGCACCCACCTAGCTGGATCCAGGGTGGCAGCTAATCCACATCCAATTAATGGACGGTCCCGGCTCAATGCCAGCTGTTGGCATTACCATTTTCTACCATCAATCCGTAGGCTGCCAATCAGTGGGATTTTCCCTCCATTGCAAATTTACATCAAGGCCCGCAAAAACGAACGGCCCAGATCCCAGACTATCACACCAAACACCCAAATTCTCTTTGTGCAGCAGCGACATGGGATAATCAAATCTCGCCCACTGCTGCACATAAATATGATCTTCCCTTGAATACTTCCTTCTTTTAATTTTTATTCGAATCGCAAAAACCATAAATCTTCTAAAAGAAAATCCAAATTTCAATCATAAAACCATAAATCAAATCGAATCAGACAGTAAAACCACACACGCGTATACAGATAGAGAGAAAGAGAGACATACAAGCATGTAGAGGGACCACAGCTATTGCAGATGGGATTGAAAGAAGGGGTGAAATGGCAAGATTTGGGGGTGATATTTTCCTGTTTGGGGAAGAAAAGAGCGGGAATTTGAAGGTATCTGTGTGTATTTGTTGGGGAGGATTTTAGGAATAGGAAAGGAGAAGGGATTCTCCTTCTCGTATACACCGAAGCTTCGGTGTGAGCTCTCCCTGAAAAACGCCAGATTAACGCAGGCTCTTTCTCGTTTGATGGAGGAGAGATTGAGGAATGCTGAGTAGTGCACTGCATTCGCCTCACGTGTGTGAGATCGTAACCGCTCGTTGGAAATCTGGCGGAGGCGATCAGCAGGAACGCTACGGTTGTACAAGATAAATGTGCGTTTGAGTAAATGGCCAACGGTCCAGATTCTATTTACGTATATGGCGGCCTGCGATACCGGTTTGAAGCTAGGTGGGGCCCACCATGATGTTTGTAAGAAATCTAACCGGTCTATCCGTTTTTTCAGCTTATGTTAGAATATGAGACTGAAAATGAGGTGGATCTAAAACTCAATCGGGCCACGCCGGGAGAAAAAGTTGAGTGAAATGCCTACCGTTGAATTCTTTTTAGGGTACACCTTGATGTTTATATGCCATCTAAACCGTTCATGAGGTCAGTTTCCACTAGGATGAACTGAAAATACAAAAATATTATCCCTGTAGGGAATTTTTTATCCCACGAAAGTTTCAACGGTGGGCGTCCAATCCCCACTATTTCTGTTTTGTGGTCCATTTGAGTTTTGTATCCACTTCTTTTTTTTGTATGTTGCCCTGAGAGAGCTGGAAAAACGGATGAACGGAGTAGATTTCTCAAAAAATTTACGGAGCCCCACTTAGATTCCAACGGCCGTGGTGGGGTATGAGGCGAGGCCAAACGGATTGCATCCTGTCGCCGGAAGGACGGGTGGATCACTAACTGTGGGGCCCACCTTGATTTATGTATCTTATATCGGCGCTGTCCATCCGTTCTGACATGCCATTTTAAGGCATGATATTGAAAATGAACCAGATTCAATTCTCAGGTGGACCACATCAGAAGAAACATTGGTGATTGAACCTCCACCATTAAAATATTTTTGAGGCCACCGAACTGTTTATTTGTCATCCAACCGTTTAATAAGGTCACAAAGACCTTGATGAAGGGCCCATATAAATATCAGCTTGATCCAAAACTTTTATAGCCCATTTAAAGTTTTTAACGGTCGATCACCACTATTTAGTATTTACTGTAGTATTGTCCAACTGAGATTTGGATCGGCTTCATTTTCGAAATGATGTCTTAAAATGAGCCGTCAAAATGGTTGGACCGCTTGGATGTGTAGAAGATAAACGTTACGGTGGGCCTAGGAAGGTTTCAATGGTGAGAGTTATCATCACCCGCTCTCTGTGAAATGATCCACCTGAGCCTGTGGGTTCATCATATAAAATGGAGAAATGGATGGCCGGAGTGGCTAAAATCATAAAACCATACTTCGCGATAAACCACACAGAGCCTTGACACGGTCGCGGATTGCGTCCTACCTTCGGGCGGGTAGGGCTCTGTGGGGCCCACCGTGATGTAAGTGTTTTATCCAAGCCGTTAATCGCTTTTCTCAGATCCTTTTAAGGTATGGCCCAAATGATGAGCAAGGAAAAGGGTTTAAGTGGACCACAAAGTGGGGATTTAATGTCTACCATAAAAACTTCTTGGGAGATGGAGAAGTTTCAGATCAAGCTAATATTTGTTTTTTCACTTCATCCACGTCTACATGACTTTATTAATAGGTTGGTTGATAAATTTTAAAAAAAAAAAAACATCACGTGGCCCTTAGAAAGGTTTCAACGGTGGGTGTCATTATCACTACAGCTTCCTCCGGTGTGGTCCACTGGAGCTGTGGACCTACTTCAATTTTACACAAATATCTTAAAATTATCTGAGAAAAGCGATTAACGGCTTGGATAAAATACTTACATCACGGTGGGCCCCACAAAGCCGCGGGGTAGGACGCAATCCGCGTCCCCTTGACACGGTCCGTCCGGACGGAGGCAGAAACAATCCGCCCCGATAAGATCGGCTTGGGATGGAATGTAAACAGTGGAAGCGGATTAAGTGTTGCTCGGGTAACACGTAAGCAGGTGTTACCCTGTCTGTGGGCCCACCTTGATGATATGTAGTATATCTATGCCTTCCATCTATTTTTTTAGATCATTTTAGAGGTTTTTCTAAAAATTAAGTAGATTCAAATATCAGGTGGACCACATCACAAGAAACAGTGGTGATTGAATCTGCACCATTAAAAACTTACTAAAGCTCACCGTAATATTTTTTTGACATCTAACCTGTTGATAAGGTGAAACAGAACTAGACGAAGGGAAAATACAAAGATCAACTTCATTCAAAAGTTTTATGGCCTACAAGAAGCTTTTAATGGTTAATCACCGTTGATTATGGTGGTGTGGTCCACATGTGATTTTTATCTGCTTGATGTTTGACATAAAGTACTAAAATGGTTTTTTTAAATGGATTTACAGCGTAGATATAAAACATATTCATTGAAGTGGCCCCACACGGTTAGGGTAACAGCCACTGACGTGTTGCCCGGGTAACACCTAGTCGGCTACCCTCACCTTATTAGCGCGTTTGAGCGTTTATGTTCTGGAGTCCTACCCCCGCCCGTCCCTAGCTCCGAACGGGTAGTTCTGTGGGCGGGCCCACCATAATGTATCTTTACATCCAAGCCTTCAATCCCTTTTCTCAGATTATTTTAAGGCATGAACACAAAAATGAGGCAGATCAAACGTTCAAGTGGACCACACCAAATAATAAGCTAGGTTGCATTAAAATGCACGAAGCATTAAATGTCAGTTGCATTAAATGCAAGAGTCATCTGTGGTGTGGTCTATTTGACCGTTGGATCTACTTCGTTTTTGTTTTGATGCCTTAAAATAATCTGAGAAAAGGGTTAGACGGATTGGATGTACAAATACATCACGATGGGCCCGCCCACAGAACTGCCCGCTCGGAGCTAGGGACGGGCGGGGGTAGTACGCAATCCCCGTCCTTATGTTCTACCACACGTGTTTGTTTTTTTTCCACATGTGAGGCGTGTAGAGATCACATCCACATGTTACTCGCAACGCACGCTACAACTTTACATGGGCGAGATCTAGGAACTTCAGTAAGATGGATGGTTCTGGCAGGGCTTATGTGGGACGCGGAATTCTACTAAGCCTAGGTGGGGCCACCGTGATGTTTGTGAGTAATACACGCTATCCATCAGTTTTTTAAGATCATTTTAGAACATGAGCCAAAAATAAGCCCTATCCAATACTCAACTGGGCCGTAAACATGGAAACGGATTGGCTACTCCCCCTGCCATCAGCCCGTGGACACCACCATGATGTATTTTTTTCATATATGCCGTATGTTGAGGTCAAAATTCGGTCAGCTTTCTCCCCTCGTACTTAGTCTCGAATGAATGACGAACCTGGCTCTCTGCACCAAAAAACTATGAGCAATGGAGAACCTGGCTATGCCAGGGGACCCTCCGATGCCTAAGTCAGGACACTGGAATCAGGGTCTCAATGGAGAGGGAAGGAAAGTGTATTTTTTTGCGTACCTGTAGTCATCGAATGATGGACATTTATACCTCTTCGTCTTCGATCCTAATTCGATAATCTCGGCACGATCAGTGGGATTCTGCGGATCATGAAGATATTGCCCAGAATCCGCAGATTGGACGTTACAGCGCACGTATCTCCGGACGAGATAAGGCGACGTATCCCCATACGGCAGTTTCTTCACCTAGATCGCGGAACCTTTATTCTCGGAGATGCCTCGGCTCAGTCAGACCGAGGCGACAGCATTACTCCGAACTACTGATAGTTCGCGAGTGACGCAGTATTTATTCTTGACTTTATGACGGATATCCGCTCGGAGTTGATTGTACAACTCCAGGTATTCTTCACTACCTTTGGAAAGAACATACTGGACTCGGACAGTCCGATCGGACTAGCGGCTTATAATCCTCCGACTGCAGTTGGCTCGGATCTTCTAATAACATGAAGCCCCCACTCTCTGAGGTCAGTCATGATCTCGGAGAGTAGTTAATGAGAAGATCAATCGTCTCGACTCTCAAACGCATTTATGATTTTCGTGTGGAGCATCACATCCTCGGGATTTAGCAACCGTAAGCTAACCACGAGCGGACACGTAGCGACGGTTAGGATTTCGAATCGTCACAGTCCCGCGAACGGTCGCCACGTGTACTCGGAGTGTCGTGTCGAACACGCTTTTCTGCGCCCAGGCGCCATTTCGACCGTCCCAGGCACGTCAATCGAGGCGGATGGCGTTGCTTTTGACAGGTCTTGGATCAATGACATGAAGCCACGTCGGACTCGGAGTCGGCGCGCAATGATTCCGCTGCAGCCATTACTGCAGGCCTTTAAATGCTGGAGCTCTGCTGTCTATAAAAGACCCACCCATGACCTCCATTCAGTCATTTGCGCTCGAGTGGTTTATCGGAGAAGGCGATTTCTGGTGAACACGACTTCCGGCAGAGACGATCCCCGGCTTGATTTTAACGCTTCCGTAGTGATCTCCGGCGGTTATCGGGTGAGTTTGCTTCTCAGCACCATCATTTCAAATGTCTTCAGATATGGAAACGGTTAGAGGTACAACGACGACTCTGCATCAAGAAGTTCTATAACGGAGAGGGAACCGCTGAGGGCTCTTTCGAGGCCGTACCTTTGTACCCTCGGCCCCAGAAGCAGACAGTACGGGTGCTAAAACCCGACAGGCCAGCAAGAAGGCCAGCAGAAAAGGGGCAAACGGGCTCCCAGAGCGGCGGTAGCCGATGTCCCAGAAATGCTCCTGGTGGGCGGGCTTCGGAGTTGGTTCCAGGGGGCTCCTGATAACGGAGTCCCAGATGGAGTGGATCCGCACGGAGTTTGACATACCACTCTCCGTTCGGATCAGGGCCCCCGAACCTACTGATGCCGCTGGCGCTCCCGCGGTCGGGGAGATAGCCATTTTTTATGTGGATTACAATGTGGACTCCGCCTCCCGATGCACCCCTTCATCCGAGCCCTGACCACCTACCTAGGGCTCGCGCCTGGACAGCTCACGCCTAATGCTTGGAGGGTACTGGTTTCCGCCTACATCATCTGGCATCAAGTCGGGAACTCGGAGCTAACTCCGCCGAGCTGATGAACCTGTACTTGGTCAAACACGAAGGCAGGGAGCCATGGTATTACTTCGCAACCAGAGGTAGCAAGGGGTCAGGGCTCGTCTTGGGTCTTCCGTCCTCGAACAAGGACTGGAAGAACAAGTGGTTTTGGGCCGCAGGCGAGTGGGAGGCGCCGGCAACGGAGATGGGGGCTTTGTCGACTCGAGTTATTACCCGCTTCACAACACCAGGTCGGACCGAAATTCCTTGTACTTGTTACTTTTCACTTCAACTTTTCTTAGGAGAATCTTTTGGTTCTGCAGTTTTTGCGAGGGGCGTGCCCTTCATTACTTCCGACCAGAGGAACCAGATAGCCAAGGCGAGGACATACTCGGAGGAGCGACGCAGCTGGTCGGGCTTGGTTACAGCAGCCAACCTGCACCGATCAGGGCTCTGCAAGACGAAGCCACTCCCCACCTCACTTAGTAAGTATGCTTGCTCTTTACTCAGTGTACTTTCGTTAGTCGGAGGTAATGCTTATTCACTCTCTTACGCAGGTATGGCCGAGACATCTGGTTCTCGGAGGAGGAAAGCTGCGATGACTGCGGAGGAAATGCTAAGAGCTGAGCCTCCGGCTAAGATAGCTCGGAGGAAGAAGACTACTCAAGGAGCTCATCTTTCTACCTCAGAGGTCGCACCCCAGGGGACGACACTTCCCCCTACTATCCCGAACATCTCAGTTCGGGATACAGCTCCATTTCCCGCTACCATGCCTGCCGACGCGCCTCCGGTTAGGGGACCATTTGCATCTGCAATAGCGTCCCCAATTCCAATACTACCGGGGGCGGTAGCTAGGGGATCAATTGCATCTGCAATTGTATCTCCAATTCCAATACTTCTGGGTGCAGCCTCGGTGCCTCTGACGGGTGTCGACGTAGTTGCGCCTATGGGCGACCGTAACCTTGCTGCTGCCCCAGCAGCCGGAGTGACTCCCCCTCCGTCTACCGCTCCCCACCTCATCGAGGGGACTCGGCCAGATCCTCCATTAATAGCTGTTGCATCATCTTCTGAGAGAGAGGAAGCCGTTCGGATGGCTGATGCCATGATTACCCATCCGGGTAATGAGGGGGAGGCAGCACGCGAAGCCGAGGGTGAGGCTCAACCCTCGGCTGGAAGTCGAACAGGAGCGAGGGGAGAAGCGGGCTCGGCTCAAGTTGGCACGAGCGGAGGAAGATTCGAACCGGGATATCACATGTCTTGCTTGACGGACTGGGCGGCAAAGCATGTTCCGGAGGAATCCATTTCACGCCTCCTTGAAAAGCCGGACGACAGTTTCCTGGAAGACTTGGCTGGAGTCTTCTACCAGGTACATTCCAACTCTTTCCTCGGAAGTTTTTACTTTTCCTTTGAAGTTGTGGATATTTTCATATCATCATCTTACTCTGTTGCTTTGGATCAGTCCGTTCCGAGGATTATCCTATGCTGGGAGAGGGTCCGGGAGCGTCGAAAAATTGACGCCGAAGTCGAAACCCTCAGGGAAGAGGTAGGAACTCTCCGATCGGAGACGGAGAAGCTCAGAGCGGAAGCGGAAATACTAAGGGACAGGTCTTCGATCTTTCAGTTGGAGCGGAGCAATCTCTGCCATCAGCTTGAAGGCAGTAAGTCTGAACTGCTCCAGCTTCAGGGGGTCGTGAAGAACCTCGAAGCGCGACGTGATGCCGCAATGGCTGAGCTGGATCGTGCCAGAGCTCACGCCGACACCTTAGCTGGAGAGACGACCCGACTGAGCGAGGAACTGGTGAAAACCAAGGCCGAGGCTGCAGAAGAGAAGAGTAGAGCTATTGCCTCGGCTTTAGAAACTCAAAAAGCCGAGGCCGAGGCTTCCTTGGCAGTGGCGGTCGCCGAGGCGATCGAAGCGTACAAGACCTCGAAGGAGAGGGATGACGAGGCCGCCAAATTTTATAACCGCGGCTATGACGAGTGTCTAGTCGAGGTTCAGAAATTATATCCGGACCTTGACCTCGATCCTCTCCTGCCCGAGGATCCTGCAGACACTGCTGCCGAGGCGACCAACCGAGATCAAGCCCTCAATCAAGCCCCCGGTTCGCAAGCTCCTTCGGCCTCTTGAAGATTTCGGCTCATTTACTTGTATTCCTGTCCATCACATTGAAGTTTATAATGGAACTTAAAATTTTTTAGATCACTTGTGTGCATGATGTGGTTGCTCTCTTGATTATGTAGTCGAACCGGGTAAAGCCTCCCGTGTAAGTGGGCCGACTCCCCTACTGGGGAGTCAAGTTACCCATTAGCCCTTATCATCCTTGGTTAAGAGGGGAAGCCTTTGTGGAAATTGGTCTGACTTCCTTGCCAGGGAGTCGGATCGCCTCGTGGCTTTTGCTCCTCGGTTAAGAGGAGGTGCCTTTGTAGAAATTGGTCCGACTTCCTTACTAGGGAGTCGGATCGCCTCGTGGCTTTTGCTCCTCGGTTAAGAGGAGGTGCCTTTGTAGAAATTGGTCCGACTTCCTTACTAGGGAGTCGGATCGCCTCGTGGCTTTTGCTCCTCGGTTAAGGAGGTGCCCTTGTAGAAATTGGTCCGGTTGATTTTTGTCGACGATCGAACTGAGCCGATCAGACATAATTTTATTCATGGCCTTAAAGGCTCGTCGCTTGGGAGCGTACATTTAACGGACGGACTTCCAGGGCCAGTCAGCTGTTCGGAGTACGTAATTAAGGATAATAAACTTTCAAATGTTCAGCATTCCATGGGTGAGGTAGTTGACGGCCTTCGAGATCCTTCAAGCGGTAAGACCCGGGTTTAACAGACCGGACCACTTGGTATGGCCCTTCCCAATTAGGTCCGAGTGCTCCGGTTCCCGGCTCGGCGGTGTTTTGAAAAACTCGCCGGAGAACCAGGTCTCCGGTCGGAATCGTCTGACCTTTACCCTGGAATTGTAGAATTTGGCCACTTGTTGATGCCGAGCAGCGACTCGGAGTTTTGAGACTTCCCGCATTCTTCGAGGAGATCCAGGTTGGCGGGGTAATTTGCTCGGCGTTAGAATTTTCACTATAATTTTCCACTCGAGCCGTGGGGAGGCCGATTTCGACAGGCACTATTGCCTCCGTCCCGTAGGAAAGAGAGAATGGGGTTTCCCCCGTGGAAGATTGTGCCGTGGTCTGTATGCCCAGAGGACGAATGGAAGTTCGTCCGGCCAGTTACCTTTCGCCTTTTCCAATTTCTTCTTAAGGTGATGCTTAATGACCTTGTTAACCGCCTCCACCTGCCCATTGGACTGCGGGTGTCGAGGAGACGCGTAAGCGTTCCTGATACCGAGCCCTCGACACATACTCTGAAACTGTCGTTGTCGAACTGTCGCCATTGTCTGAAACAATTGTATTCGGAACCCCGAATCTGCAGACTATGTTCTTCCAGACGAAGTCGATGACCTTCTGTTCGGTTATTTTTGCGACGGCTTCGGCCTCAGCCCACTTTGTAAAGTAATCGACAGCAACGATGGCAAATTTGACTTGCCCTTTTCCGGTTGGCAGAGGGCCGATGATGTCGATTCTCCATTGGACGAAGGGCCACGGGCCGCTCATGGGAGTCATTTCTTCAGCCGATCGTCTAGGTACGGCCGCGAAACGTTGGCATTTGTCGCATCTCTTAACATGATTCCTGGCATCTTCTTTGAGAGTCGGCCAGAAATACCCCTGTCGGAGCACCTTTAGAGCTAGGGCTCGACCACCAGAATGATTCCCGCAGATCCCCTCATGAATCTCCTGGATGACATACTTCGCTTCCTCGGGTCGGAGGCACCGGAGATACGGTTGAGAATACCCTTTCTTGTACAAGGTTCTGTTTAGAATGACGTATCTTGCTGCTCGGACTCGCAGGCGTCTAGCTTCTTGTCTATCCGAGGGAACCTCCCCTGACTCGAGGTAGCTGAAAATGGGATCTATCCAGCTCGGGGTGTTGTTCATCGAATTAACTGTTTTCTTCTCTGTTTGGCTGATGCTGGGATGTTCGATGAATTCCACCGGGATGATCCGCGGGATGTTCCCCTCGGCAGCCGACGCCAACTTTGCCAAGGCGTCCGCCCACGTATTCTCTGTCCTCGGAATCTGGTGGATCGTACAGTTCCAAAATTTCTCGATCAACTTTCTGGCTTCGTCTAAGTAAGCCACCATTCTGTTCTCTCTGGCTTCGTAGTCAGCGGAGATGTGATTCACAACCAGCTGAGAATCACATCGGACTGTATATAGATTGGACCCCGAGGCTGGCAGCCAGCCTGAGCCCGGCCAACAGGGCCTCATACTCTGCTTCATTGTTGGAGGCTTTAAAGCCGAGCCGGATGGCGTACTGGATGATTGTAGTATCAGGGGCGATTAAGACGATCCCCGCCCCAGCTCGCTTTGAGTTAGACGATCCATCTACATAGAGGACCCATCCGACCTCCGGAATGACCTGTGGGATGATCGGGAGGTCTAGCGGAGTCGTTTCACCCTCCTTGCTGATCCGCCCTTCGGTCGGAAGTGTGAATTCCGCGATGAAGTCGGCCACCGCTTGGCCTTTCTTGGCGGTCCTTGGCCGAAAGGTAATGTCGAATTCTCCAAGTTCGATTGCCCATTTGGTCAATCGACCCGAGACCTCTGGTCTTTGCAGAATCTGTCTGAGGGGAGAATCAGTTAACACGATGATTGAATGCGCTTGGAAATACGGGCGCAGCCTCCGAGCTGAAATGACCAGGCAGAGAGCGAGCTTTTCCAGAGCGGGGTACCGTGTCTCCGCGGGTGCCATAGCTTTACTCACATAGTACACGGGATACTGTTTGTTCTCCACCTCCCTGATCAGGGCTGAGCTGACTGGTGAGTCTGAGACCCCTAGATATAGGAACAAAGACTCGCCCTCCTCTGGTTTTGATAGCAGAGGTGGTGAGCCCAGATATTCTTTCAGCTGCTGAAAAGCTCGCTCACACTCAGGTGTCCACTCGGTCTTCTTATGACCCTTCAGTTGCTGGAAGAAGGGGAGACATTTATCTGTAGCTCGGGATATGAAGCGTCCGAGCGCTGCTACCCGTCCAGTGAGGCATTGTATTTCCTTGACAGTCCGAGGTGAACTCATGTTGAGGAGTGCCTTAATCTTATCGGGATTGGCCTCGATGCCTCTCTGACTGACTTGGAATCCAAGGAATCTTCCCGAGTCAACTCCGAAAGCGCATTTTGCCGGGTTCAGCTTCATTTGATATTCCCGGAGGACCGCGAAGGTTTCCCCAAGGTCCGCCAAGTGATCGGACGCCTTGATGCTTTTTACTAACATGTCATCAACATAAACTTCCATTGTACGCCCGATCTGTTTCGCGAACATCTGATTGACCAGCCTCTGATACGTTGCCCCAGCGTTTTTCAGACCGAATGGCATGACCCGATAACAGTAAAGCCCCCTGTCCGTGACAAAGGTGGTTTTCTGCCTATCTGGTGGATGCATCGCGATCTGGTTGTATCCGGAATAGGCATCCAGGAAGGAAAGCAGCTCGTGTTCCCGCCGTACTGTCTACCAGTTGATCGATTCGAGGTAATGGGAAGCTGTCTTTCGGACATGCTTTGTTCAGGTCCGAGTAATCCACGCAAACTCTCCACCTGCCGTTAGCCTTCTTAACCAAGACTACATTAGCAATCCAGTCTGGATAATATACTTCTCTATGAAACCGGCTTCTGACAAGATCAAGACTTCATCCGCGATAGCTTCACACCGCTCGGCATCGAACGGTCTCCTCTTCTGCTTCACCGGTTTGTGGTCAGGGTCTACATTCAATCGATGGACCAGACGTCTGGAGAGATTCCTGGCATATCCGCGTGCGACCAGGCGAATACATCCCTGTGTCGCCGCAGGAAAGTTAGCAGTTCGGAGCGTTGTTCAGCCTGAGTGATGTTCCGAGCTGAACTGTTTGCTAGGATCTGTTTCATCGAGTGGGACCTTTTCCAAATCCTCCATTGGCTTATTCTCGACCGGTCCGCGCGGGTCCAAAAGGTTGATAGTGAACGTCTGCTTTACGGATCCTTTTCGAACCGCGAGGGCGTAACATCTCCGAGCCTCGCGCTGATCGCCTCGGAGGTAACCCGTTCCGCCTTCAGCCGAAAATTTCATCGTCAGGTGATAAGTAGACACGACCGCCCGCATTACATTGAGGGATGGTCTTCCCATAATCACATTATGTACTGACGGTACATTGACAATGAGGAAGTCCACCATCAGGGTGACTTGATGTTGCCCCTCTCCCGCAGTCACCGGGAGGGAAATGACTCCCTCGGGGATTATTCTCTCCCCGGCAAAGCCGTGTAGGGGGGTCTTCACAGGCCTGAGATGAGACTGTGGAATCCCCATCCTTCCAAAGGCCTCAGAGTAAATTACGTCGGCTGAACTTCCTGTATCCACGAGAATCCGATACACCTTATGATTGGCTATGGTCATAGTGACTACCAGGGCGTCATCATGTGGGTGCTGGATTCCTCGAGCGTCATCTTCAGTGAAGGTGAGACTACAAGGACTGACTCGTGGTTCTTTGTTGGGCCTCTCGGTAAGATTGACGTGTCATTCTGGGCTTCTCCGGGAGTGAGCCTTTCGGGCTCTGTTTGAATCTCCCCCGCCTGATGGGCCCCCGAAGATGGTGCGAATTTCTACGGGTTCTTCGGGCGGATTTTTGGGGCGTTCTTGTGTTCGCCCTTCCTTCCGAGTATTCTTCCCCTGCTTAGTAACCGGTGTAGGTGCCCTTTTCGAATGAGGGACTCGATCTCGTCTTTGAGATCTACACACTCATCAGTATTGTGGCCATGATCTCGATGGAATCGGCAATATTTGCGCTTGTCGCGAAGTTCTGGGTCTGCCCGCATACAGACAGGCCAATTGAGAAGTTTATCGCCTCGGATATCCAATAGGATTTGCTCGGCGTTAGCGTTAAGAGGTGTATAAGAACGGAATCTCCCTTCCGGCTTCTGCTCGGTCGGCGATCCCGAGAGGAATGATCGTCCGAACGAATTCTTCTCGGAGCTTGAGGTTCCTCGTTCCTTGGCCTCTTTCCCTTTCCGTTCGGCTCGGTTGTTTGGGTATTCTTGCGGGTGGCTGAGAACTCCTCGGCGTGGACATACTTTTGGGCTCTAGCGTTGAGCTCGGCTAGTGTCCTCGCCGGATTCTTTCCTATAGAAAAGGCGAATTTCCCTTCTCTCAGGCCGCTGCACACCGCGGCGAGAGCCATCTTGTCGTCATAGTCTTCCACCTGTAGCGCTTCCTCGTTGAATCGGGCAATGTAGTCTTTCAGGGACTCTTTTGGCCCTTGTTTGATGGTAAGCAGGTGGGTATTGGGCTTTCAGCTTCTCTTACCACTTATGAACTGGGTAAGGAATGACCGAGCTAACTCTTCGAATGAACTTATGGATCCAGGCTTGAGTTGCCGATACCAATTCCGAGCGGATCCCGCCAGCGTAATTGAGAATCCTCTGCACATCATCGCATCGGTCGCGGTTTGTATTTGCATCCACGAACGGTAAGCCTCCACGTGCTCGGATGGGTCGCCGGACCCAGAATATTGGATGACAGGAGGAATCCGAAATCTCTGGGGCATAACCTCGTTCATAATTTCTGAGTTGAACGGGGGCTCGGTCTCTTCCATCATGGCTTGAACAGCAGCCGGTACCGACGACGGCTGTTGCTGCTTCCGTAATATCCGGACTTGGTTAGTCAGGTCTGTGAACCGTGACTCCCAGGGGTCCCGGTTTTCTGCCACCACTTCCCGCGCATTCTCCGGTTCGGGCGTTCTCCTTTCCCTTCTCCTTTCCAAGGTATGACGAAGGTCTGTTAGCGCCAGGGCCGAGGCCGCTGGGACATCCGTTGGGGCCCGCGTTGTCCTATTCCTGGTAGGGGCTTGCGTTGGCTCTGGGGGAGGATTTTGAGCCGAAACCGGTGCTCGGGTAGCTCGGTGCGGAGATGTCCCACGCCTCGTCACCGAATGGGCTTGAATGACCGGCCCGACAACATCCGGATTCCTTCGCTCGGGTTGTTGCTGGGACTCGCGTTCCTGTCTATCCGTTCCACCTCATCGCGCAAGGCCTGTACTTCTCCTTGTAGGGCGGGGTACTTGTTGGCACGATTGCGGGAACGTTGGGAAGGGCCCGGTGCAGATTCCGCATGAAGTGACGACGTGGAGCGGGTCTGCTCCGGCTCCACCACCACCGCTTTCTTCTTTCCTCTAGCCATAGATTTAGGTTTTCAAAAACGGGAACCTGACTTTTTGCGTTCGATTTCCACAGACGGCGCCAAAAAATGTTGAGGTCAAAATTCGGTCAGCTTTCTCCCCTCTGTACTTGTCTCGAATGGGTGACGAACCTGGCTCTCTGCACCAAAAAACTACGAGCAATGGAGAACCTGGCTATGCCAGGGGACCCTCCGATGCCTAAGTCAGGACACTGGAATCAGGGTCTCAATAGGAGAGGGAAGGAAAGTGCTATTTTTTGCGTACCTGTAGTCATTGAATAATGTGACATTTATACCTCTTCGTCTTTCGATCCTAATTCGATAATCTCGGCACGATCAGTGGGATTCTGCAGATCACGAAGATATTGCCCAGAATCCGCAGATTAGACGTTACAGCGTACGTATCTCCGACGAGATAAGGGGACGTATCCCTATACGGCAGTTTCTTCCCTTAGATCGTGGAACCTTTATTCTCGGAGATGCCTCGGCTTGGTCAGACCGAAGCGACAGCATTACTCCGAACTGCTGATCGTTCACGAGTGACACAGTTATTTATTCTTTAACTTTATAACGGATATCCGCTCGGAGTTGATTGTACAACTCCAGGTATTCTTCACTACCTTTGGAGAGAACATACTGGACTCGGACAGTCCGATCGGACTAGCGGCTTATAATCCTCCGACTGCAGTTGGCTTGGATCTTAATAACACCGTACATATATTTTTCCAGATCATTTTATGGTATGATACGAAAAATGAGTTATATCCCAATCTCAAGTGGACCACATTACAGAAACAGTATTGAATGAGCGTAACCATTAAAAACTTTTCGGGGGCCATAAAAGTTTTGGATCAAGCTGATCTTTGTTTTTTCCCTTCATCTAGGCCTTTATGACCTAATCAACAGTCTGGATGTCAAATAAAAAGTACAGTGAGGCTTAGGAGGATTTTAATGGTGGATATCCAATCACTATTGCTTTCCTGTGGTCTTGTCCACATGAGATTAATATCCCTCTAATTTTTTTGGATGAATCCCTAAAATGATCTTTAAATATGATGAATGGAGTGGATGAAACACATACATCATGGTGGAGCCCACTTAGCACCGACCATCAGCTACGGGGCTGGTGGAAGGGGGAGTAGCCAATCCGTTTCCCGTAAACATGAAGATTGATCTTTTACAGTTGAAATATTCATGGGACATAGAAGTTTTGAATCATGTTAATATTTGTGTTTACAGTTCACCTCGGTAGAAATGATTTTATGAAATATATGGATGGCAGTAGGAATTTCTCACAAACATCATGGTGGGCCATAAAAGTTTTGGATCAAGCTGATCTTTGTTTTTTCCCTTCATCTAGGCCTTTATGACCTAATCAACAGTCTGGATGTCAAATAAAAAGTACAGTGAGGCTTAGGAGGATTTTAATGGTGGATATCGAATCACTATTTTTTTCCTGTGGTTTGGTCCACATGAGATTAATATCCGTGTAATTTTTTTGGATGAAGCCCTAAAATGATCTTTAAATATGATGAATGGAATGGATGAAACACATACATCATGGTGGAGTCCACTTAGCACCGACCATCAGCTACAGGGCTGGTGGAAGGGGGAGTAGCCAATCCGTTTCCCGTAGACATGAAGATTGATGCTCTACAGTTGAAATATTCATGGGCCACGGAAGTTTTGAATTATGTTAATATTTGTGTTTACAGTTCATCTCGGTAGAAATGATTTTATGAAATATGTGGATGGCAGTAGGAATTTCCCTGCCCACCTTTTCCTTTAGTGCATCCCACTTAGAATCTTGGATGCTGCTCATTTTTTTTTGTCTCAGGTCCTAAAATGAGCTCATAAAACGTATGGGCTGGACAAATTTCTCACAAACATCATAGTGGGCCCCACACTTTGATGTATGTGTTTTATTCACTCTATCCATCCATCTCAAGGGATCATGGTAGGGTATGAGCCTGGGGAAGGAAGCACATCGAAGGCTTGAGTGACCACACCCAAGTGACATCACCTGGTTTTGTGGG
Organism: Magnolia officinalis; assembly: GCA_021015155.1. NCBI lineage: Eukaryota > Viridiplantae > Streptophyta > Magnoliopsida > Magnoliales > Magnoliaceae > Magnolia > Magnolia officinalis. Next base: position 2,873,385 of record JAJHSJ010000011.1, on the reverse strand, counting down.
GCCCCCATGATGTATGTATTATATCCCTGTTGTACATTCATTTGGAGAGATCATTTTAAGGTATGAGCAAAAAAAATGACGTAGATCCAAAGATCAAGTAAACCCCACCATAGAAAACAGAGGAGCCCACAGTTGATTCCTTTCTGGGCAACCATGAAGTTTATTTGAAGTCGAACATCTTTGCAAGCCCAGACAGACATGTACTAAGGGAAAACACAAATATGGGCTTGATCAAAAACTTTTGTAGGCCCTAGGAAGTTTTTAATGGTAAGCGATCAATCATCACTATTTTCTATGGTAGGGTCCACTTGAGCTTTGGATCAGACTCAATCTTTGGCTCATGCCCTAAAATAGTGGGGCCCACAAAACCTGCTGACATCACTTCAGTAGGGAGATTGTTGATGAACCAGTCATTAGCTAATCCGCATCATGTAAATAGTGGACGCATATTAGCTACGGTCAGGTTGAGTGGGGAGACTCGCTATTGAAGTGACGTCACCAAGTTATGTGGGCCCCACTATGATGTATGTTTTGTATCCACACCGTTCATACATTTGTAGATATCATTTTATGGTATGAACCAAAGAATGATGCAGATCCAAGGCTGGCGTAGACCCACCACTGAAAACAGTGGGGAGAGTGACGCCCACCATTGAAACCTTCCAAAGGTCCACCATGATGTTTTCTTGAGATCCAACTTGTTCATGTGTGAATGTAGACATGAAAGAAGGGAAAACACAAATATCAGCTTGATCAGGAACTTTTGTAGCCCTTGGAACTTTTTAATGGTGGGCGTCACTTTCTCCACTATTTTCTATGGTGGGGTCCACTTGAGATTTTGATCTGGCTCATAACTTGGTGACGTCACTTCGGTAGCAAGTCTTCCTACTCAACCTGTCGATAGCTAATCTGCATCTAGGGATTGAATACATAAGGTTGAAAGCTGCACTTCCTAAACCACTTAAGTTTTTTTTTTTTCAAAAAATGATACTTTTATTGAAGGACCACAGACAGGGGTGTACATGGACCAAGCTAGCTCGGTTAGCTCGCTCGACTCAACTTGAAAAAGCTCGATTCGACTCGGTTCGAAGTTGAGTTCGAGCCGAGTCAAGCTGATTTTTTGAGCTTGAAAATGAGTTTGAGCCAAGTTCGAGCAGCCCAGCTCGACTCGACTCGGAACGAATTCTGCTTGAATCGAACTCGGATTAAACTAGTTCGATGACTCGGTTACTTTGCCATTGATGTTGCTCACCAACTATTTGATAAAATGACTTAACGAAATGTGGTTGGTGGCAAGGAAGGCATGTACATGAAACAAATACCCCTTTTCTCTTTGTTTTTCTTGGTTTTTATGTTGCTTAAAAGGTATTTGATAAAATACCTATAAAATCATTGCCTCTATTTGTAAAATAGTGAGATTTTGAAGTTGCAGTTCAGGTGTTTTGTGAGAATGCCTCAATGGTGAACTCGGCCCGAGTTGGCCCGAGCTGCTGACCAAACCAAGCCGAGCTGGCCAGTCAAGCTCGAGGACCGAGCTGAGTTCGAGCTAACTCGATGTACACCCCTAACCACAGATCAAGCTAATATTCATTTTTACCCTTCATCCATATATGGATGTCCTTGTTAACAGATTGGATAAAAAATGAATATAGTGGTGGGCCATAGGAAGCTTTCAACAGTAAGCATCATTGTCACGACTGCTTCCTATGATGTGGTCCACTCAAGCCTTTCATTTGATTAATTTCTTTATGGGTTCATGTCCTAAAATTATTAGTCAAAATAGATGGACAGCATGAATAAAACTTAAGAGAAAACTTTCAATCCGTGCCACCATTATATTACGGTGGCCCCACATAGCCCCTTCCAAGCCGTCCATCTCTGGGTAGGTGGGGTAGGACCCAATCCACACCACACGTTTATGAGAAAACTTTAGAGTTAAAGCGTATCATCCCATTTCCGCTTGTGAAAGCCCTAACCCAAAAATCCTTAGAGTACACGTTAAGAATATTCTTTGACTTTTCATATTTATCGAAAAGCTCTCTAACGAAATGGATGTAGGCTAAAGGGTCTAAGCAACCGGTGGGAGACAACCTACCAAAATTGGAAAATTTGTTGTGTTTTCAAAATCTAATCCATCACCATTTGTGGCAAAGAAAAACAGCTCTATCTGTGGTTTAAGTGGATCATGTAAATGGAAAACAAATATAAGGTGATGCTTACCAACCTTAAAATTATTTCCATCAATGTTGTCGCCCACCTTAGTCATGGATCGTCTTGACTTTTGGGGCCAGGTTTAAATGTTTTTATTGCATCTAATGGCTCGAGTGAATTTCACATAATTTTCACATTGAGCATTGTTAAAAATCAGCGGTGGATGTCTCTTCTTTCTCCCGATCATTTCCTTTGGTACGGTCCTTCTAAATCACAAGCTAACCTGATTTTTTTTTGCCATGGGTGTAATATTGGATTACACATCTACCGGAAGGAGTGAATTTCACTTACAAATAATGGTGTGTGTGTATATACATATATGGAAATGGTACTATGAGGTTGACATCATGGAAACTTAGTTACCATGAGGTTGAGCTGTGTGGGCCGCATTGTGATGTGTGTCAAACATTAACACCTGCATTTTATGGCCCCCTTTAGGTTAGGAGTGAGAAGAACTGAAACATAGGGAATGCAGATCAGGTATCAATACGCGTGGATGTCTTGGGTGTTATAGGCCCAACATGTCTCTATTATATCCATGCGTTGTCCATCTGTTTTGCCCCCTCATTTTAGGATATGAACCCAAAATGAACAAATGGGTATAATGATGATTGAACGTTCTTCGTTAAAAACTTCTTAGGAGCCACAAACATTTTGAATCAAGCTAATATTTGTATTTTCCCTTCATCCAGGTCTGAGTGAACTTATCAACAGTTTAAATGACAAATAAACATTACAGTGGGCCATAGAATGGTTTCAATGGTAGTATTATTATTCCCATAATTTCCTATGGTATGGTCCACTTGAGCTTAGGATCTGTTTCATTTTTTAGCTTTGGGGGTTATAGAAGTTTTAGATAAGCTGATATCATTACAGTGACCCACAAGATCTTATAAACATGTTGGATGACAAGCAAACATCACTGCGGCCCCAAAAAAGTTTTCAACTATAGGCATTTAATCCCCTTCCTATGGTGTGGTCCACTTGAGCTTTGAATCTACTTCAATTTGGATCTTGTGTCCTGAAATGAGCTGGCTAAAGGGATGAACGTGTGGATAAGACACATACAACACAGTGGCCCCACCATGTCCTGATACCATATCACAACATGATACATGGCAGGGTTGTCTTTCAATCTGGACTTTGATCTAATGGGACCCACTATGGATGGAAATTCGTTCAAGAAACGCAAACATCGGATGATCCTAGCCGTCTTACAGATGGCCTTCAAATCCACGGTGACAAAGAAATGGTCAACGTTAAGTCCTTAAAAATAAAGCTACGGACCGATATGGTTAAATTCCTGACAGTGAAAGATAAGTGACGGCTATGATCTTTTGATAAGTAGGGTTTTTGAATCAGAATGAGGTTCACTAGTTGGACGGTTCAGATTGATGGATAACCTGACCACAATAAATGCAGAGGTGCCTCTGCCATTATCCAGTTCTTTCAGCTCTACCTTATCTGTCATCCCCATTGGAAATAATTTAATTTTGGATCATGTCTTACTAGCATTGGATTGTACAATTTAGTTTAATTTTTTATATGTACATATTCTAATGTGCAGTCCAAGTGCCCGTTTAGTGCCTGTTTATCAATCGTAATATTTATAGTTATTTGATACTCCGGTACATTACCATGCTTGATATACACAAGCACTCTTAGCATTAAGCATGATACTCTCAAAATCAAGAAAATCTGAAATGTGCTTTTACATACTACATGGCATTAGAGTTATACATGAGCCCAACCAAGTCGAGCTTGGCCTGGCTTGGCTCAACTAGGAGGCTACCCCAGCTCAAATTGAACATTTAATTCTATGAGCTGCTTAAATGCCAAGTTAAACGAATTATAAAATCCCGCTTCCGCAAAACATAAGTGGCACCCGGGATATTGAGAGTCGAGTATTTACTCGGCCCCCGAAAATCTGGGACATTACAAATGTGTTGATTTGTTGATACTCACGTGTTTGATTAAATGCTTCGATGAATGTATTACTCTATTGAGGCTTACATGTTTGATGGAATGCCCAAGTGTTTGCGTTGTTGAATCTAGGATTTCTATGAAACCTCGCAATGATCGCATGGTGAGTTGATAGGTCCGTAGCGATATTAGAATTGCTTATGATGTTTGGTCAGTCAATAAATTGCCTAAACCAATGGGTGGCCCGAGTTTGGTTGGTCATCTTAGGCTTGTTCAATCGACTCGGGTTAAACATAGACAACCGACAGTAGATGGAGTACACGGGATGCTTGCTTCCAATGCTGGTTGCGCCAGGGTTCTCCCAGGTCAATCAAATTAGTCCACTAGCCAACTGATTATATATGTTCAAAATATATAACATGACCAAATAGAATCTAGGATACCCTATTCCCAATGGATAAGTCAATTTATAACTGTTACTGCGATACGATCCCACTCAGAGTCATGACTCGCCTGAGTCGGGGATAACTCATTGTGTCAAACCAGATGGGGTATGACTAAGTTCGAGTCAACTCAGATGAGTCACAAAGGACTTACCAGTCTTAAAAACCATGCCTAGTGGTTCATTGATTGAAGAAAATGGCTATGAAATATGGCCTTTTTTTAGCTGAATGTAAACCATGGTTCAAAATTCCAAAAAACTCGACTCAATCCTTAGTTTTAATTTTAGAACACCTATCGCAAAAAGAATTCAATGAAAAATTACTTAGCACTTTCTGATTTCGGCGTTAACAAACAACTCTACGATACAGTGCATTTTCTCAATTCTACGTTAAGTACCATTTTTCATAATTAACAAACAAGCCCTAAGTATAATATTTAGACATTTGCTAATTCCAGGCATTGGTGGGAGCCTTAAACTCCCTCCGACTCGGTCTGACTCAATCCTCTTTTGGTAGTGATTTTAAAAAACAGGCTTTGGTGAGAGAGAAAGTTGATGGGAGCGTTTGATGGTCTTGGGCTTATTTTTTCAGAAAAATATAAACCATTGAGTGGCATTTGCTGGTGAAATCTTAACCCAATGTTGTTAAAGTACTTAAAATTTTGAATTCCTAAAATCCCTATGATTTCTATTTTCTCTGTAATAGAATGTCTTCCTTTGAAAAATAATCTTCATTGAATATTCCAACCATGTTGAAAAGCATCCTTATCATTAGCTTCCCAATCCGCCGGGCAGCCTGGCTTGGGTTGGAGTGTAAGGCACATGGATTGGGCTCGAGGTTAAAATTCAAGCTTGTTTCTCAATTGAGTTGGGTTTGGATGGTGTACAAACAGTTCATTAACTCAGGCAAGTCGAACCAAGCGCCGGCCATTAGGATTTGCAACGGCAATTTTATAATATACACAATGTGTATAAAAAAAGCCCTTTTACTTCATACTTTATTACTTTAACCCATGCTTAGAGTTGTACATGAGCCGGTTCGGCTCAAGATTGGCATAACTCAACTCATTTTGGTCAACAGTCTATCTTAGCTCGAGTTCGGCTTGGCTTGGTCCTTGAGCACTGACCAGCTTAGCTAGGTTCAGTCAACAACTCGAGCTCTGGCTTTCGAGTTGAGCACTTTCTTTTTAGTTTTTATATGGGTGGCTCTTTTTTTATATTATATATAATCTAAAATATTAATTAAGTTATATATATAATTAATTAAGTTATAACTTGAGCTGAGCCGAATTGAGTCAAGTTCAGGCTGAGCTTCGAGCTAAGCCGAGTCGAACTCTGGCCAACTCGAGCTCAGCTTGAAATTCTTTCAAGCTCAAAAAATCGGCTTAGTTCGAATCTAGTTTTTGAGTCGAGCCGAGTGAGTTAACCGAGCTAGCTTGGTTTGTGTCCCCCATCTCTCTCTCTCTCTCTCTCTCTCTCTCTCTCTCTCTCTCTCTCTCCTTGACTGGGCCAACCTTTGAGCTTGGGCTCAGACCGAAATGAACATTTTGGGTTGAGTTGTGTCCCCATCTCTCTCCTTGAATAATGCAGGTTGAGCTTGGACAGAATCTGGCTTGGCCCTAACCTGGTGGGTTAATACCCTTACTCTAAATTGGTAAAATGATTATTTGAATGATACTTGCTGGGTGAGTCCCTACAATCACACCCATAGCATTGTCCACATTGATGCATGGGAGATTTGTTGATTTTATCTACAAAATTACAATTCATCAAACATCATCATGTCAGGGCTTTACTGTGTTTGGTGAGGCCCATCCTCGCCTAATGCGATCCCCTCATGTGGGATTGTGCCAGACTAGAGCCAGGCACGGGACGACTTGACTCGTCCGACTTGTTCAGACCCAACTTAATTCGAACCGAGTAGACTCAAACTGAGTTGAGTTCGGGTCACCTAGTAACTCGACTCGAAATCCAACTCAGTATTGACTTGACTTGATTTAAAACTCGACTCGTGTGTGTGTGTGTGTGTGTGTGACGTTTCAGATCTAAGATGTCGTGTAGCTGATGGAGGGGCTGCAATTCTAGCAAGCGCACCTAGGTTTTGAGTTGTAATTTAAGCCCATGGATACCCACTGCGCCCACCTGACTCAGTGCCGACTCGACCCAACTCGGTACTTGTGACTAGGTCGGACTCGGTCCGAATTAGTTTAGGCCAAACCCGGGTTGGATTGAGTTAGGCATTCTGACTCGGTCTAGGTTGGGTCGAGTTCAGGTCAAATTTATTTCAAAACCTGATAGAGTGTCACGCCCCGAAATTCGGGTACCTAAATAAGGTATTCAGGACCCGAATCCCAAGGTGTGAATTATGATATGATGACATTTATTACATTCTAGCTGATTCAACCAATATTCAATATAATCTAAAAGGAAATACAACTGAATATTTATTAAACTCAACTCTTTGATAGTTGTTCATTTCTACATCGAAATTTAAATATAAACTAAACCTAATTAATAAAAAACAACTGAATTGAATTAAAACTAAACAAATTTTCTAGAAAATAACATTAATAGTAGAGGCCCGCCTGCTCGTAGTATTCCAGCTCTTCACCTGTACATTTTATTTTAGTAGGATGAGCATAACAGCCCAGTAGGGTCATTTCTTACCCAAAATTCAATATGTTCAGATAATATTACTTTTATAACAATGAAGGAAAAATAAAATACCGATAATGAAATTTGACAACAGAATTGAAAAATGCGATGCATGTGATATTTCCATGAATACTTGTAACATTTAAATTATTTCTTACAACAACCGTACCCAAGTGGATGGTCACGTTGCATTAACGCCCACGCACTGGTACCTCATGGTGAGGGACCCATTTACACATTAGCTGGTCAGACTACTGCTCCAGTTGTACCTCTGACGTATGTCCACGCACACAATTGTACTCATACGCCGTACACAAAGGAGACTCCAAAGGATCCAGTGGGTTCTAGGGTCTTTCACCCAAGGGACACGATTGCCCTACTTGCTAGCTTTAGGGTCTCTCACCCAAGGGACACGATTGCCCTACTTGCTAATTTATACACATTTTTTTTTACAATTAAATAATCAATAAATAAACATGAATAACATGAACAATTTCAATATCGACAAAATAATGATTAATAATTTAATCAATCCAATTTCTAAACTATAATGCAAGTACTGAACAAGGTGCATAAATTTGTTAAAATATCAGGTTCTACATGAGCTCCACCCTTGAGCAATAAATCTCACATTGAGTAGATGGGGCCTACTAAAATTCATAGTTATTTTTCACATTCTCAGCTCAAATTATTATTATTTTTTTTTTTTGGTGGTCCACCATTAAAAGTTGGTTCATCAATTTGGACGATCAATTTACCGTACAAGCATTTCATGATGGACGGTTGAGGAGTCACCACCATATTAAGAATGGCAGTAGACTATCATGATAGTGTTATTTAATAAGGAGGCAGAGTGTGGAAATAAATCCACACAACAAACTAAGTATTTGGTGTCTCTCAAATTAATAATTTAAAAATGCAGGTATATGTGAATCTTTACACTACAGAATCTAAGGGTTTATGACCCTTTGCACAATCCAAAGCTGTTGGTTCATTTCTAGTCTAAATTCATACAGCAACTCCAATGCCCCACCATTCATTTCTTCATAAAAAATGGGAAAGCTACTCGCGCAAGTAGGATTTGAATCATACTGTGTGTCACGTGTCACACGAGCCACGTGTGTGAAATCTATTCCGTTCATCTGAGAGGTCATATTTTCTATGTTCACTTTTCTGAAAATTTGACAGTTAAACTAATTAGGTGGACCATACTTGTAAGTTGAATAAGAACATTGTTAGCTTTCATTCATTCATGGTGCCTAAGAAAAATAGACAGACTGTGTTCTTTTTATTTATTATTATTATTATATATATATATATATATTATATATATATTTATTTCTATTTGGGCACGTCAAAGATGTGGATTACATAGTAGATTTTCAGACTTACACACGTGTGTTATGTTCCGCATGTAGCGACGAGTAAGATTGTAGTCATACTGGCATATCTCGTACTACAGAGTCCCTTTAAAATAAGAAGATCTCCAGTACAACCGATTGGAAACATTACGGTCCATCAATTAAATAACTTCTAACCTTTAATATATAAAAAATCTAACCCATTTACTAGGTTTATTAAACAATTAGGATCACTTACAAAAAAAAAAAAAAATACACTTACATTCACTCATTAATGGATAATACTATTTATCAACAGTTATAACTTATTTTCTATTTTTGAGGATATCCTGACTAGTATATAGGAATAATTTTTCATATAAGTGATCTTCATGTTGTTTTAGATGTATTGGAAGGGTTGGATTTTGTATGAACTTACTATGTCATAAATCTATTGGTGGGTGGACCGTAACTTACGGTCCAGCTTGATGGACTAGAAACTTTCTCTCCATTAAAGTAATTTCTCACGGTGCATCCTCTGACTTCTCATGAGGAGTTATTCGATACTCTGGCAGAGTATGACAATTGAAACACAGGCACTTTAAAATTGTATTTGTGGCATATGATAACATAAAATATTTTATAAATAGAATTTATAAATTAAATTATAACTTTAGATAAATGTTATTTATTTATTTTTTTTTTATTTATTTTTGTATTTATTTTATTATATATATTAACTTATTTTAACATTAAATAACAGATTTATATGAAAATAGAAATTCCTAAATAAATAGGATTCCCTACATAATAATTAATTGACAAACAATATTCCAATCAAAATGTTGAATTAAATAAACATAATTAAATAACTGAAAATAATAAATTCTAGGATAAAATCACCTACCTTAAAAAAATTCTGATAACCGGCCCCGCTTTAATCTCTCTCTTGATCTACAGAGCTCTCTTTCTCTCTATATATTTTTTTGATTAATTCCTTCGACTCTCTCTCTCTCTCTCTCTCTCTCTTTTTTATAAACGGATGCGTAATGAAAATGGAGGTATGGATTATGGGCGGTTTCGTTTAGTGGGAGGTTTCGGCGCCCATTACCGTACGAAAAGGAAGGAGAACGGAGAACGTGGTTTAGTCGGCGTGCGAAAGGTATAACTTATTTTATTTTTATTTCTTTAGATCTGGTAGGTCCCACTAGCAATAATATAATCTACTCCGTCCATCATCTCGGCCTGGCCAAGAGAAGATGTAAGGCCAAAAATGAGGCTGATCCAAAACTCAGGTGGGCCACGCATAAGCCGACGGTGGGGTTACTTCCCCAAAAAAATGGGTTGTTACATTCTACCCCCCTTAATAAAAATTTCGTCCCGAAATTTAACATACCTATCATATGAAGAGATGAGGGTACTTCTCTCGGATTTCATCCTCTCGCTCCCACGAAGCTTCTTCCTCTCCATGATGCCCCCACTGAACTTTCACGAGTGGTATCGATCTTGTTCGAAGTACTTGCTCCTTCCTGTCGAGGATGCGGATCGGTTGCTCTATGTATGAAACGTCCTCCCGAATTTCCAGCGGCTCCCAGTCAATGATATGTGATGCATCTCTCTCGTACTTCCGAAGCATAGATACATGAAATACGTCGTGGACACCAAAAAGTTGAGGAGGTAAGGCTAGTCTGTAGGCTACGAGGCCTACTCTCTGCAAGATCTCGAATGGTCCAATGTAGCGTGGTGCCAATTTTCCTTTCTTTCCAAATCGCATAACTCCTTTCATCGGGGATACCTTCAGGAACACATGATCTCCTATGGCGAACTCCAAGTTCTTTCGACGATTGTCGGCGTAGCTCTTCTGGCGACTCTGAGCGGTACGTAGACGTTCTTTGATGACGCCGATCTTCTCGGATGTCTCTTGCACTAGTTCCGGTCCCAACAATGTTCTTTCCCCCACTTCGGTCCAACAACTTGGTGATCTGCAGGGTCTTCCGTATAAAGCTTCGAATGGCGCCATGCCAATACTAGACTGGAAACTATTGTTGTAGGCGAATTCTATTAAATAGAGGTGGTCGTCCCAATTTCCCTTGAAGTCAAGAATGCAGCTGCGAAGCATGTCTTCTAGGATTTGATTTACCCGCTCCGTTTGTCCGTCAGTCTGCGGATGAAAAGCCGTGCTGTAGTTTAGCGTCGTTCCCAATGCCTTCTGAAGACTCATCCAAAAGCGTGATGTAAACCTGGGGTCTCGATCGGATACAATGGACACAGGAATGCCATGAAGTCTAACAATCTCCTTGATATATTGCTTGCTTAAGTCATCTAGGGATGAAGAAATACGTATAGGAAGAAAGTGTGCTGACTTTGTTAGCCGATCCACGATCACCCATATCGCATCATGATGACGGCTTGTTTTCGGTAGTCCGACAATAAAATCCATCGATATATGCTCCCATTTCCACTCTGTGACCTGTAACGGTTGTAAAAGTCCCGACGGCTTCTGATGCTCCACTTTAACCTGCTGACAAGTAAGACACCTTGCAACGTAGCTGGCTATCTCCCTCTTCATATTACTCCACCAATATTGACGTCGTACATCACGGTACATCTTAGTTCCTCCTGGGTGGATGGTGAATTTTGTGCGGTGCGCCTCATTTAAGACTTCTTGCTTCAATTCAGATATGTCTGGAACACATAACCTCCCTTGAAATCTGACCCCACCATCAGAGCTTACTCGCCACTCCGAGTCGTCCTTTCCCGCTTCTTCCGTTATTTTCTCTTGTAACCATGCATCATTCTTCTGCGCTTCTATTATTCGTCGCACCTAGAAAAGAAAATTCTAAATAACTACAGCCTAATATACGAATTAAAGGATAATCTAAATGGATAATTAAGAAATTTCTTACCAGAGTGGGTTGCACCACTAAATTACTGATATAAGCCCGAGGTTCATCGATACGAAGTCTAACTTCAACTTCAAAATCTTTAACTATATCAAGCATCTCCCATTCTTTAATCATTAAGCTCGCCACCAGCTTGCGCGTCTTCCTGCTTAACGCGTCGGCTACGACGTTCGCCTTACCTGGATGATAGCAGATGTCGAAATGATAATCCTTCAAGAATTTCATCCATCTCCTCTGCCGCATATTTAAGTCCTTTTGATCAAAAAGATACTTTAAACTCTTGTGATCCGAATACAGTTCAAACTGCTCACCATAAAGATAATGCCTCCAAATTTTTAAGGCAAACACTACAGCTGCAAGCTCTAAGTCGTGAGTGGGATAATTCTGCTCATGAGGTTTCAACTGCCTTGACGCGAATGCTATTGCTTTACCGCTTTGCATCAGCACGCATCCCAACCCTTGATAAGATGCATCAGTATATACCACAAATCTTTCCCCTTCTGCTGGTAAGGAAAGCACTGGGGCTTCCGTTAATCGCTTCTTCAATTCAGAGAAAGCCTGCTCGCAATTTTCATTCCATTTAAAAGAAGTGCCCTTCTTGGTCAAGTTAGTCAACGGCCTTGCTAATTTAGAGAATCCCTCAATGAATCTTCTATAATAACCAGCTAATCCGAGAAAACTGCGCACTTCTGTCACATTGGTGGGTTGCTCCCAATTTAACACTGCTTCGACTTTCGATGGATCTACCGACACTCCTTTTTTCCGATATCACGTGCCCCAAAAACTTTACTTCATTCTTCCAAAAGTCACATTTTGAAGCTTTGGCATACAACTGATTGTCCTTTAGAGTCTGAAGGGCTATTCGAAGGTGTTCAGCATGATCCTCTTGCGTCTTGGAGTAAATTAAAATATCATCTATGAACACTATCACGAATCGGTCTAAATATGGTTTAAAGACCCTGTTCATGAGATCCATAAATACTGCTGGAGCATTCGTTAGTCCGAAGGGCATCACTAGAAATTCATAATGGCCGTACCGAGTCCTAAAGGCAGTCTTGGGTACATCTTCATCTCTAATCCTCAACTGATGATATCCAGACCGTAGGTCTATCTTTGAAAAATATTTAGCTCCCTTCAACTGATCGAATAAATCATTTATCCTCGGCAGCGGGTACTTGTTCTTGATAGTCGCTTTATTAAGTTGACGGTAATCGATGCATAGCCTTAAAGACCCATCCTTCTTTCTTACAAATAATACCGGTGCACCCCACGGCGACGTACTAGCCCTAATGAAGCCTTGGTCTTGGAGCTGCTGAAGTTGCTCCCTTAATTCTCTCAATTCAACAGGTGCCATACGGTATGGTGCTCTGGAGATTGGTGCAGTCCCAGGTACCAGATCGATTGTGAAATCTACATCTCTCCTTGGCGGTAATCCAGGAATATCTTGAAATACTTCTGGAAATTCATTAACAATCGAAATTTGTTCCACTCCTTGAGGTTCAACTTCCGAGATGGCTGACAAACTAATCGGTGCTCCCTTCCTTCGTGTCCCATGGAATTGTAACGGTGCTCGCCCATCGATATTTAATATGACCATCTTCTTAAAACAATCGATTTTTGCCCGATATAAAGATAACCAATCCATCCCCAATATAATATCGTATTCTCGCATCGGCATAACTATGAGATTAGCTGGTAAATTTACGTTCTCGATCATAATCGGACAGGATTTACAAATTTGACTTAGGTCCACTGAATTACCAAGGGGGTTTGCTACTGTTAACTTTTTATCTAAGGGAGTAGGAGATAACCCAATCGAGCATAAAAGGCAGTAAGAAATAAATGAATGCGATGCTCCAGAGTCAAATAACGCTCTAGCTAAGGATGAATAAATGACGATGGTACCTTCGACTACATCACTGCTAGCCTCGATGTCAGGCTGAATAATGTCATCTGTTGGCGGTGCTGGATCCTCATATAAGGGTGCGGCATCATCATAAGTCTGGGTCGCTCCATCCTCAAACTGTGCTGGAACATCATAACTTTGAATTGAGCCTTCGTATTGTTGCGCCAAGTTCTCGTACGGCTGCACTGTGTCATCTCCTGACTGTACTAGGGCGTAGACTCGGCCTTGAGCTTGTGGTCGTGGTGCCTGAACTCCATGCCTCGACTGCTGGTACTGCTGAGGTTTAACCTGTGGCGGCGGCTGCTGAGGTGGTCTCTGGTATACTGATGAAGGTCCTTGCTGTGGTGGCCTCGAGTATGACTGTAGTGGCCTCTGTGGATATGGCTGAGGTGGTCTCGAGGAAGGTTGTGATGCTGAAGGATGTAATGGAGGTCGCTGTGACATAAACGGCGGCGCATGTTGCTGGGGAGGCCTGAAAGACTGATGTGAAGGTCCCCTTTGTGGATATTGAGTGCGTTGTGGTCTGGAACAAAAACGAGAAGTGTGGCCCTCGAGTCCACAATTATAACAAAATCCCGAAAATCGTGGTGCAGGAAGTGCTGTCGTCGGTCTGGCCATCGATGTCGATGTTGTTCTCTGTCTCTTAGCTGCATCATGCTGGGCCGTAGATATATGTGTAGCAGTTCTAGCACCACTCTTTACGTCCTTCCTCTGATCACGATTCTTCCAATATTCGTTGATGTCTTTCTCCACTGCTAGGGCACGCTCCAACACTTCGGCATACGTCTTCTGTACGAAAGGGGCTAATCGGCTACGAATAGATGCTTTCAGACCCTCCTCAAATTTTTGTGCCTTACGGGTTTCATCAGACACCAGAAAAGTTACAAATCGCGATAGCTCCGTAAACTTAGCATCATACTGGCGCACCATCATATCACCTTGCTCCAATTTCATAAATTCTCCTGCCTTTTGATTTTTCACATACAAGGAAAAGTATTTATCATCAAACTTCTCACAAAACTGGGCCAGGTCCAGACTTCAACACTCGGGTTCATCCTAACAACCGAGTCCCACCAATGATCCGCCTCCCCTTCTAGCATGTAAATAGCCAATTCTGCTTTTTGGTATTCATCACACTTCATAACTGTGAATATCTTATCAATCTGTTTCTTCCACACCTCGGCCTCAGATAGGTCAGGTCCACCCTTAAATACAGGCGGCCTTTGTCTTTTAAACCTTTCCAATAAAGTTCCTATCCCTACATTAGCTACGTGAACAGTTTGGGTTTGACCTTGCGCTTGAGCTTGTCCTTCCGCTTGAGTCTGTCTTATCTGATAGCCCACAAGAGCCGTAAGATCACTTATGGCCCTAAGAATTCCACCCATAAGTGACCCGTTTTCAGTGGTATCAGGACCAGGAGCTCCTGATGTGGCTCCGACGTCTATGTTTTGATCCGCCATAATCTATGATTAATTTAAACATGTAAGCTTAATGTATAACAACCAAGGTAGGTTGTAATAACTAAATTGAATTCTAATATCATTAATGGAGTGCATACTACTTAAGGTCTATAGAAGCATGAAAAATTTATTGAATTGCAAGAATATTTGATGATCTAAAAGAATAACATATGAAGATTAAGAGAATTCAGGCAGTGACATGTATCAAAGTTGTAGTGCAGAAAATTCAGATTCTTAGGATACTATTCTCGCTAATGTTTCTGATACTTATAAGTGTTAAATTGATCTAAAATTTTTATGAGGATACATATATGAGTTTACTATAGTTCTGTAAAATTTCAGCATAATACAAGGTCTAAATTTTTTTCTAAAATTCGGATAATTAGGTCTGTCCAGAAACAAACGATTTCTGACTAGTATACACATAACTTAATCTTGGTAAAGGATAAACCTATATTTACATTTTTTAATTATTTTTTACTAAAACTACACTTGTTAACCTACGACTGGGATTTTGAATCAACTTAAAAGGAGTTTTAATTAATTAGTTATGACTTTTACAAGTTAAGTATTTTCTGCTTACTATTGCTGTCCAATTTAGTGTAGTATGCTAAAATTCTTAAAAATTCCTTAAAGTTCAGATTTGGGTTATTAGTTCAATGTCAAGTCTAAATAAGATTATATATGATATCAACATAATACAATGATCCCTAAATTTATATTTCTATTTTTTCCTATCATAAAAGCAAAAAGATTTATGTTTGGTTCACTAATTCTAAAGACAACCCTAGGTCCACAATTTTTAATCTAACCTGGCTCTGATACCAAACTGTCACGCCCCGAAATTCGGGTACCTAAATAAGTTATTCAAGACCCGAATCCCAAGGTGTGAATTATGATATGATGACATTTATTACATTCTAGCTGATTCAACCAATATTCAACATAATCTAAAAGGAAATACAACTGAATATTTATTAAACTCAACTCTTTGATAGTTGTTCATTTCTACATCGAAATTTAAATATAAACTAAACCTAATTAACAAAAAAAACTGAATTGAATTAAAACTAAACAAATTTTCTAGAAAATAACATTAATAGTAGAGGCCCGCCTGCTCGTAGTATTCCAGCTCTTCACCTGTACATTTTATTTTAGTAGATGAGCATAACAGCAGTATAAGTCATTCTTACATCTTTCTTACTATATATATTAATACAAATATAATAATATAGATAAATTAATATAAATTAACAATGAAGGAAAAATAAAATACCGATAATGAATTTAACACAGAATTGAAAAATGCGATGCATGTGATATTTCCATGAATACTTGTAACATTTAAATTATTTCTTACAACACCGTACCCAAGTGGATGGTCACGTTGCATTAACGCCCACGCACTGGTACCTCATGGTGAGGGACCCATTTACACATTAGCTGGTCAGACTACTGCTCCAGTTGTACCTCTGACGTATGTCCACGCACACAATTGTACTCATACGCCGTACACAATGGAGACTCCAAAGGATCCAGTGGGTTCTAGGGTCTTTCACCCAAGGGACACGATTGCCCTACTTGCTAGCTTTAAGGTCTCTCACCCAAGGGACACGATTGCCCTACTTGCTAATTTATAAACATTTTTTTTTACAATTAAATAATCAATAAATAAACATGAATAACATGAACAATTTCAAGATCGACAAAATAATGATTAATAATTTAATCAATCAAATTTCCAAACTATAATGCAAGTACTGAACAAGGTGCATAAATTTGTTAAAATATCAGGTTCTACATGAGCTCTACCCTTGAGCAATAAATCTCACATTGAGTAGGTGGGGCCTACTAAAATTCATAGTTATTTCACATTCTCTCAGCTCAAATTATTATTTTATTATTATTGGTGGTCCACCATTAAAAGTTGGTTCATCAATTTGGACGATCAAATTTACCGTACAAGCATTTCATGATGGACGGTTGAGGAGTCACCACCATATTAAGAATGGCAGTAGACTATCATGATAGTGTTATTTAATAAGGAGGCAGAGTGTGGAAATAAATCCACACAACAAACTAAGTATTTGGTGTCTCTCAAATTAATAATTTAAAAATGCAGGTATATGTGAATCTTTACACTACAGAATCTAAGGGGTTATGACCCTTTGCACAATCCAAAGCTGTTGGTTCATTTCTAGAATTCATACAGCAACTCCAATGCCCCACCATTCATTTCTTCATAAAAAAAATGGGAAAGCTACTCGCGCAAGTAGGATTTGAATCATACTTGTGTGTCACGTGCACACGAGCCACGTGTGTGAAATCTATTCCGTTCATCTGAGAGGTCATATTTTCTATGTTCACTTTTCTGAAAATTTGACAGTTAAACTAATTAGGTGGACCATACTTGTAAGTTGAATAAGAACATTGTTAGCTTTCATTCATTCATGGTGCCTAAGAAAAATAGACAGACTGTGCTCTTTTTATTTAATTATTATTATTATATTATTATTATATATATATATATTTTTCTATTTGGGCACGTCAAAGATGTGGATTACATAGTAGATTTTCAGACTTACACACGTGTTTATGTTCCGCATGTAGCGACGAGTAAGATTGTAGTCATACTGGTATATCTCGTACTAACAGAGTCCCTTTAAAATAAGAAGATCTCCAGTACAACAGATTGGAAACATTACGGTCCATCAATTAAATAACTTCTAACCTTTAATATATATGAAAAATCTAACCCATTCACTAAGTTTATTAAACAATTAGGATCACTTACAAAAAAAAAAAAAAAATACTTACATTCACTCATTAATGGATAATACTATTTATCAACAGTTATAACTTATTTTCTATTTTTGAGGATATCCTGACTAGTATATAAGAATAATTTTTTTATATAAGTGATCTTCATGTTGTTTTAGATGTATTGGAAGGGTTGGATTTTGTATGAACTTACTATGTCATAAATCTATTGGTGGGTGGACCGTAACTTACGGTCCAGCTTGATGGACTAGAAACTTTCTCCATTAAAGTAATTTCTCACGGTGCATCCTCTGACTTCTCATGAGGAGTTATTCGATACTCTGGCAGAGTATGACAATTGAAACACAGGCACTTTAAAATTGTATTTGTGGCATATGATAACATAAAATATTTTATAAATAGAATTTATAATTAAATTATAACTTTAGATAAATTGTTTATTTATTTATTTTTAAATTTATTTATTTATAAATAATATATAACTTATTTTAACATTAAATAACAGATTTATAAAATAGAAATTCCTAAATAAATAGGATTCCTACATAATAATTAATTGACAAACAATATTCCAATCAAAATGTTGAATTAAATAAACATAATTAAATAACTGAAAATAATAAATTCTAGGATAAAATCACCTACCTTAAAAAAATCTGATGAACCGGCCCCGCTTTAATCTCTCTCTTGATCTACAGAGCTCTCTCTCTCTCTATATTTTTTTTTGATTAATTCCTTCGATTCTTTCTCTCTCTCTCTCTCTCTCTCTCTTCTTCTTTTTTTTTTTTTTTTTTTTTTTAAAATGATGCTAATGAAAATGGAGGTATGGATTATGGGCGGTTTCGTTTAGTGGGAGGTTTCGGCGCCCATTACCGTACGAAAAGGAAGGAGAACGGAGAACGTGGTTTAGTAGTCGGCGTGCGAAAGGTATAACTTATTTTATTTTTATTTCTTTAGATCTGGTAGGTCCCACTAGCAATAATATAATCTACTCCGTCCATCATCTCGGCCTGGCCAAGAGAAGATGTAAGGCAAAAAATGAGGCCGATTCAAAACTCAGGTGGGCCACGCATAAGCCGACGGTGGGGTTACTTCCCCAAAAAATTGGGTTGTTACATAGAGTCAGGTCAGCCCTAACTTGGTCCGACTTGACTTGATGCCCAGCTCTATGCGCGACTCAACATTGCTAACTGTGGGGCCCACTATGATGTATGTGTCTTATACACGTGGCCCATCCATTTCTCAAGCTTATTTCAGGACATGAACTCAAAATTGAAGCATATCCAAAGCTCAAGTGGGCCACACTACAAAAAAAAAAAAAACAATAAAGATAATGACATCCACCACCGTTGAAACCTTCGTAGGGCCCACAGTGGTGTACTTTTTATTTGTCATCCAAAACTTCTGTGGCCCCCAAAAATTTTCATTGACATGTGTTCATTTCCCACTATTTTCCTGTGGTGTGGTCCACTTGAGCCTCAGGCATGTTTCACTTCTAGGCACATGCCCTATAATGAGCTGGAAAAACAGATGAACGGTGTGGATAAGATACATACATCATCACGGTGGGCCCCACAGTATACTCGGCTCGCTATGGCGTGCTGAGTTACTCAGTACGCAATTCGCATCCCATGTAGAGCGTGGAACACATGCCCAAATCATCACACGTGTTCGAGATTTGTGATGTACCGTTGATATGCGCAGCTCCATGTACCCAAACTACACGTGCAAATATCATCCACGCCCCACATAATAGCCTTTCTATTGAAATCAATCTTCACCGTTGGCTCTGTTTATTGATCGGATGGGTTGAGAGGCACGGACAATCCCAGTTGACTGAGATTGGAAGTCCCAGGATTTGCCCGATTGAGATTGATCATTGATCAGACGGCCATGGTCGTCTATCTATGGTGACTACATATAGATCAATGGTTGTAATCATTCTATGCAGATTTATAGCTCATACTCAATAGAGATCATCAATATTGTGGGTCCCACTGGGGTGTCTTTCTTCCAACCCCCTACATCACGGGACTGGAATAGTCCACACAACCTGATTTAGCTAGCACCTAAAACACCTTAGGTATTTTGGCCCCACCATGTTATATATGTGAAATCCACTCCGTCCATCAGGTGATAATCCTTATGTTTATGGTTGATTAATCACACATGAAACTTAAACGGGCCACAACATTGGATATAATGTAAAATTGTGCTTAAAACCATTTAAATTCTCGCATCATAGGGTTTGATAATTTTAGATCGGGCTAATTTTGTATCTTTTTTGAGTCATACTTGATGAACGGGTTTAACTACAGATGTGGCCACACATGCAAACCTATGCATTCCCTGCAGTGTGATCGACATGAGCCTTGAATTTCAATGATTTTTGGCCCATACCCTTACATTGAGGAGCGCACCTAATGGTTCGAACCGGGGCAAGCTCATCCAAGCTTGGGTGCATAATAAGACTTAAACCCAGTCAGGGCTAAAATGAAACGGCCAAGCTTGGCTGTTTAGCCGGAGCTGAACCTATTTAACATCTTTGAAATTAGAATAATTATTTAGGAGAGTATTAACTGATATTAAGAGTCATCAAGAAGACTATTAATTACTATTGAAATCATAATTAGAATAATTATTTAAAAGAATGTTAATTGTTATTAATAAGTTATTTAATATATATATAACTTAATTAGTAACAGGCCACACCCACACTGTATGATATTGTCCGCTCTAGGCACAGCTCACACGGTTTTTATTCTCGGGGTTTCTCCCAAAAGGCCTCATACAGTATAGGGTGACAACTCCACATATAACTACCACAACTTCAGACAACTCTTCTGATGTGAGACAAATTATAATACAGTCAACTGCAACAGTAGCTCGCCCAACACGGTAGCTCGCCCAGGCCCTCAGGCCCCGTCCACATCGCGCCCGCCCACATTGAAGCAGTGACTGGGGCGTCACTATATATATATATATATATATATATATATATATATATATATATATATATATATTATATATATATATTAGAGGACATGTAAGTAGAGTTGAGCTTATTTTAGAGGACGTGTAAGTAGAGCCGAGCACGGGACGACTTGACTCGTTCGACTAGTTTAGACCCGACTTGATCCGAACCGAGTGGGTGAGTCGATTCGAACCTAGTAGACTTCATTCAATCCAAACTCAAACCAAGTTGAATTCGAGTCACCCAGTAACTCAACTAGATTCGACTTGAAATCCAACTCGGTGCTAACTCGACTCAATCCCAAACTTGACTCGTGTGTGTGTGTGTGTGTGTATAACTCAGATATGATAGAGAGGCTGCAATTCTGGCAAATGCATCTAGGTTTTGAGTTGTGAATTCAACCCATGGATATCCATTGCCCCCAACCCGGCTTGGTGTTGACTCAACCTGACTTAGTACTTGTGATCGAATCGGACTCGGTCCGAATTAGTCCAGGCTAGACCCAAACTTGAATCGGGTTAGGCATGTGGACTCCGTACTAAGTCGGGTCAAGTTTGGATAAGATCTATTTCAAAATCGGATTGAGTAGGGTCAGCCCTAACTCGGTCCGACTTAACCCGATACATAGCTCTACATGTTAGTCATGAATATTCTCTTAGAAACCATAAATGACTAGGTTGAGCATGACTTAAGTTGGGCTTTATGAGCCTTTATACACAATTAAGGCCAACTCCGATTAAAAAATGGGCTTCACTTTTAGGCCCAAGCTCAGCCCTCCAGTCACATTTGCCAGCCCAAATCTAACCCAAAGCAGGTCAAGCCCTAGAGCCTGACTGGCCGGCCCTAACTATCATATGTGTATGATTAACTATCCCGCGGGAGCACCGAAAATTTGCTCCTCCGTCATATCCTAACATTGAAGTGTTGTGACCCACTTATATTCAATTGGGCAAATGGTAAGGTGGTCCATTGTTCCTATTTGGGTATCCAGGGCTGAAAATGGGCCGTCCATGGATGGGGCCAGTGCATGGGCCTGAAGTTGAGCCCGATCCAGCCGTTGGATCCAATGGGCCTGGACCTAATCTTGATCTGGCCATCAATAGAAATGCTATGGAACTTGGGACTGGGCCAGACCTCTTTGATTATTGGGCTTTATAATCAAGCTATGATCTGTCCCAAAATCTAGCCCGAATCCCTGTTTGTGGCCACTGGGCCTGGAGTGAAGATCTTACCGGTCCATACAGTGTTTTTTTTTTTTTTTTCTGTGGAATAAATTGAAAAAAATGACAAGAAACCAACGAGATCTGATCATAGACATCAAATGGGAGATTCTAGAGAAAAATGGTGAATAGTCCAAATCAGTTGGACGGTTAAGATCACCTAATCAGTGTGATTTAATAGTATGCGTCCTCCAAAGTGGGCCCACAGTTTTGCCAAGTGTACAGTTTCACCGATTGCACACAATGCCTGCCTACCATGATGCCTGTGTGACATCCACTCCATCCATCAATTTCTCCTACCCACGTCAGGATTGATCCCAAAAATGAGGTAGATCCAAAACTCAGATGGCCACACTATAAAATATAGCAGGAATTGAACGCCCAACATGGAAATGTTATTGGAGCCCACCATGATGTTTATATGCCATCTAATCTGTTCACAAGGTAATTTCTACCATGAGGAAGGGAAAACACACATCAGCCTGATCCATAACTTCAGGGGGCCTCCAGTGCCCTATACTCATTAGTGGGAAATAACTATACTATAATCCATGAAAAACACATAAATATCTAAAGCTAGATCCTAGCCGTTGAATACCAACATAAGGCATGACCATAGATCCTAGCCGTTGAATACCAACATAATGCATGACCATAAACTCCCCTTGTTTTTTTTTTTTTTTTTTTTCACTTCACTAAAGTCATCACAATCATTTCAAAAAAATAATCTTATACCTCTATTATCTCACCCTTATCATTAAGCTGCACTGCATTCACACAATGTTAAACATGTTGGATATTCGGATGGTTGTTAAAACTGCTTTTCTTTCTTTCATGTGAGTTTAAAAAAGGAACTTATTCTTCAATGGAGATAAATTACCATACACCTTGAATTGTTTGTGAACTTGGTAATATATGAATGCTTATACATTTTAGATTTTCAGTTTAATGTTCAAAAAAAAAAAAAAAAAGACTTAGGTTCAAAAGAGTCTATTTGCAATGTTTGTGTGGCATCCAAAATGTGCATCAAATGCACCCCAACATGAAGATGGGATGCCCAAAAATCAAGCTAAGCAATACTTACGTGGGCCACACCATAAAAACACAATGTAAAAGTGTGCCTAACCCTAGAAATTCAAGATATGGCAGCTTGGTTTGTTGGGGCATCCCTTCGTCTTGGTGGGCTCACCTTGTGAACAAGTTGGATACAGGCCATGGTGCGCGTGACACACAATTTTAGTTTATGGTGGGCCTTGTTAGTTAATGGTAAGCCATGGACTAGACCGGGAATCTAGTTAATGGTGGACCCCAATAGCTAACACTAAATCATCGGCTAGATGAGGGGGAAGTATGTGTATGTGTGTGTTGTGAGTTGACTCAGTTGCTCCGATGGGTTGACTTGAGAACTTGAATTGATGGGCTTTTACATGACTCGACTCGTTATTTAATAATCAAATTAATATTATTTATAAATATTATAAATAGGGATATGGGTAAAATATCTATGTTCCACAAAACATGAGAAATGTTTGGGTATTTTTACCCTCACAGTTAATTTTTAGGATTCTAATATTCAAAGAATATGATAAGATTTTTTAATCAAAGGTAGAATATTTTAAGAACTTGAAAATGTGACTGTTGTCCAATTGAAAGCTCAAATTTCACCCACGTTGCTAGCCAACGGATTATCTTTTACTTCCAACATCTTCATGTGGATGAGATCCACCCCATCAAACAAGTGCATCACCGTGTGCTTGGACTGGGGCTCTAAAACTCAGGTTAATTCAACTCAAGTGGGCCACACCATTGAGGACAACCGAGATGGGAAGTCCCATCATTAAAATAATCCAAATTGCATGTGGGGTCCATTGTGGTGCTTATATGCAATCCAATCCACTCTCTCCCATTCCACACCGGGATTAACATATATATTCCTTGAAAGTAAGACATTCTAATGCTTATGTTGGCACACCTGAATTTAAAGGTTTTTGGAATGTTCCCTGCAGTGTGGTCTTGTAACTTTTGAATTTTACTGAAATTTCAGATCCATGGTGAAAATGTGACGGCCACTGATGGACAACGTAGATCTGATGCATGTTTGTTTCACATGACAGTCTCAATTTCTCTCTTCCTCCCTCCCTCCCTCCACATGGGTTGCATATGCCACATTCTCCCATATAAATAATAAAAGAACATGTAATTATGTGGTACTTTACTTGTTGGTTAGAGACATTTCTCTCTTAATTAGAGATATTGAGTTCAAAACTTTAATATAAAACTCGACTTAAGCGAGCAGCTTATTTCGACTTGATTTCAAGTCGAGTTAGTGAGTTTTAAAGTCCATGTGCAACTAACTCAAACCATCAGCATAGGTTTGATATTTCAAAAAATTGAACAAAATATAATTTTATGAAAACATAAACAAATATTATAATTAACCACATTACTAACAAATTAACTATATAAGTATCTAAAGCTTGTAAATGCCAACATCGGGAGCGACCACAGATCCCAACCATAAACTCCCATTGTTTTCTTCTACTTCACTGAGAGGTGAAGTAATTGTTCCAAAATTATCATTTAATACATTCGTGATCTCACCCTTCTCATTAAAACAGATTCCAATCACATCGTTGATAGACTCACTACCAATGGCAATAGCTACCCAAAATTCTCCTCTAGGGTTCCTTTTGATGTTATCTGGGTATCCTGATAGCTGGGCGAAAACTTCAAGGGCTCCTGCTTTAGAACCTTGAAGCCAAAACCTCAAAATTCTTTGAGTGGTGGTCTCTACAATGAGGAGGAATGTGCTATCATTACTAATTGCCACCCCATTTGGAAAGGTGAGACCTTCAAGCAACACGGTCACTTCTTTGCTCCGTGGATCGTATTTCAACAATCTTCCTGTCCGATCGCCGCTTATAATGACCAATGTGTTATCCCTACAAGAGAAAAGGTTTGATTAATTTTGGTCCAACTGAAGTTATCAATAGCTAGAGATATGTGTAATATTCAATTTCCTCACAATTTCCTCCCATGTATATGGTACTCAATAAAAATCTTATTGGGATAAAGAAATAATATAAAAACAGTAGAGAATTGTCCAAATATTCTTGCTTTATCATAAAAGATGTAATATTTAATTTCCTTATATGTACATGGTGATGTTCATATAGACCAATGATTAGGCAATCCTATCAAATCAAAGCTTGACAAATTTTTATTGTCATTGGATTGAGTGGAGAAGTTCCCTCTAGTATATTAAAGAGTGGATTGAGTGGAGAAGTTCCCTATAGTACATTAAAGAGGCCTCCCTCACCTAGTATTCAAGAAGTACTATTCAATCTTGTTGTTCTTAGAAGAAGATAACTAGAGGTCGTGCCCATTTCAATTTAAATTAGCGTGGCTCCAAACTAAAAATTTCTTGCTTCTTGTAAATGAGTGGTGGGAATCATTCTCAGTAGAAGATTTTGCCGATTTCAATCTATTTTAGAAGCTAGAGCTATTAAAAGAAAATATTAAAGATTGGAAGAAAGGGGTCTTAGAAAGTGTGAAGCCAAATACAAAGAGCGTTAAGAAAAAAAAATAATCTAAGAACTAGATATTAAAGAGGAAAGCATTGTTTTATCAAAAGAGGAGATGGCAAACAAGTAAGACTACCTGGCCAAATATAATATGAAATTGAGAGATGAAAAAATTAAATAAAACTAACACTCATAAGCTACATGGTTAAAGAAGGGGACAACAATAAAAAAAATTCTTTCATGTAATTGTGAGCATCCAAGCTTCTTCAAACAATATTCATAACAAAGCTAGTGTGAGCATCGCCATTGTCAATTTCTAGAAAAATCTCTTTGTAAAAGATTAATTAGAGCCACTCACACCTTAACAATCTTCATTTCAATAAAATCTCTCAAGAAGAGGTGAAATGGTCTGAAAAAGCCAATATCGGAGGAAGAATTCAAATCGACAATGACAATGAAGGAGCTAGGCAGCGATAAGCGGCCAGCGTAGATGGCTTTTCTATTATGTTCTTTTAAATTTTTTTACGCAATGAAATTGGACTTTGAAGAACTTTGTAAATGAATTTGTAAGAGTCCATCTAGTTATAGAACTGAGAGCAACTTTCATTGTTCTTATTCTAAAGAAAGAGGGTATGAGGGTGCCAATTAAGCTTCTCGAAGGTTCTTACAAAATTTTAGTGAGGACATTTATGGAAGGTAAACAAATTATAGAAATTACTCTAATTGCTCATAAATACTTAGATATTCGGCATAGGAGTCCATCTAGCTTTAGAACTGAGTGTAACTTTTATTGCTCTTATTCTAAAAAAGGAGGGTGTGAGGGCGCCAATTAAGCTTTTCAAAGGTTCTTACAAAATTTTAGTGAGGACATTTATGGAAGGTAAACAAATTACGGAAATTGCTCTAGCTACTCATAAATGCTTAGATATTCGGCATCGGTCAAGCAAGAAAGAAGTAATTTTCAAGCTTGATATAGAAAATGCAACAGTTGGTATGAGCGATGGAATAGTACCTCCTTGGGAATATCATGCTAGAGTCTGTGAAATAAACAATCCCGGTCGCCTGGTCAATATCCAGACCGTTGGTAAAGCGAAAGGGGATCCCTTGGGCCCCACTGGCTAGCTGGTTGGCCAATCCTCCGGTGGGCCCCACCATAAAGAGCCCGTAATAGGCATCCGCAATGTACAAATCGCCGGTGGCCTTACTGAATTGCATGCCCAGTGGCCTACCGCACATGTCTTCTAGCCAAGGATTATCATGGCCATTGCACTCCTCGTTCCTAATTGCAACAAAACAAAAGCATATGATCCTCCATATGAGTACATGCATGGCCCATCCATGCCAAGGAACATCAGATCAAAGGTCCATATCAAAGAACAACGGACCCACCTGTAAGAACCCAGTTCTCTTTGGCACTATATAATCTTAGGCCTGAGGATTTGACAAATGTACTCGTGTTCCCAGATTGTATTAATGGGCCGGCTCTTACAGATCCAGGCCATTTAACTAATGGTCCATAAATGAAGCAGATCCAATTCTCAAGTGGATCACACCACATGAAACGATTGTCATTGAATGCCCATAATAAAAAAATTTCCTAGGGCCCATTGAAATGTTTATTTGCCATCCAATTTGTTGATAAGGTCACACGGACATGAACAAAGTGGAAGCACAAATATTAGCTTAGATCCTGAACTTTTGGGCCCAAGAAGAAGTTTTTAATGGTCAATAGTCACTATTTTTGGTGGCGTGGTCCACCTGAGATTTGGATCAGCTATATTTTTTGGCCATGCCATACAACAAGTTTTAAGAAGGGATGGATAATGTGGATGTACAACACATACATCAAGGTGGGCCCAACGGTCAGGGACTAAGCTGTTACCCCAAATTCACCTAATTCACGCCTAGATTGGATATCATGTAAGAAAACATAGTGGATACCACACATAATTTGGAAGGTTCTTAATGGCGGGCATCCACATGCCATTCATGTAGTGTGGCCCACTTGATTTTTGGATCAACTTGATTTTTTCTTTCCGAGGACAACCTAAGGGGGATCACACAATGGACAGATTGGATGTTGGATGTCACTCACACATCATGATGGACCCCACAAGTTGGGTTGTTGGTTAAGCTTAACCCCAGCTTTGTAGTGGACTCAACATCTTTTCTTTGTCTCAACTGTCCATTTATCAGGCATGATCTTTCAACATCCACTCGATTTTTGGGCCATCCCCCATCCTCAATGTGGCCCATTAGATGAAAGTTTTGAATGATCAAACCATGGGCCCCACATGTACAAACTCTAGTGCAACATCAATATACACGTTCACTGATAATCACAACCGTTAATTGTTACCTGTGTGGTGAAGTGACCGCAAACTCAGTCCAGCCACGGGCCGCGCCTTGCCATTTAAGAACTCGACCATCTGAGACACCCGTATAAGGACCGTGCTCCAATGGATCGAAGGCTATGCTTTCTGGCCCAGCCAGACCGCCTAGATCGAGCTGTTGGAAGCTTCTAGGCTCGATGATGATATCTAAAGGGAGAGATAGGGAGAGAGAAGGAAAAAAGAAGATGAAAAAGATGGCAAGCATTGTAATAGTAAAAAACATGTAATTGGATTGTATGGATTTCACTCGGAAGAAATAGGGTAGCTTTTACGTATATATATGTTGATTGTGGGATGTGCGAGTAGATAGAGAAAGAGAGAAGGGACCTAGGTGGGGGCCAATTTGATGTTTGTGAGAAATCTATACCGTCCATCCATTTTTTTTAGTTCATTTTCGGACTTGAGATACAGATTGAACGGGATCCGCACTACAAATATTTCAACAGTGGATGTTCAATCCTCACGTTTTCGGATCACCTGAGTCTTAGATCATGTTTATTTTTGGCATCAAATTCTAAAATGAGCTTCAAAAACGAATGAACGAGTTAGATTTATCACGAACATAAAGGTGGCCTCACCTAAGTTTCCGCTGCAGTAACCGAAGGAAATCCGCGTCGGAGTCGGAGTCGGAGTCGGAGTCGATGTCAATGAAATGGGCGCGGGTTCGGTAATACCCCTGCCTGTTCCGAGCTCAGGACAGACTGGGCTCCGAGGGTCCGACGTGATGTATGGATTCCATCCACACCATCCATCCATTTTTTTCAAATGATTATAGAATATGATACCAAAAATAAGAAACACCCAAAGATTCAGGTGGACCACACATAATGGATTAAATTCTTGCCGTTGAAAATTTATTAGGGACCAGAGAAGTATTGGATTAAGATGATATTTGTTTTTTCACTTCATTCATGTTTATAAGACCATATCAACATGTTGGATGGCAAATAAATAACATGTTGGGCCTTAAGAAGGTTTCAATGGTGGATGTCCTTAGCACTGATTCTTCCTATGGTGTGGTCCATTTCAGCTTATATCTCCTTACTTTTTTAGTATATTATTCTAAATTGATATGGAAAATGGATGGACGGTGTAGATTAAATTCATAAGTCATGGTGGCACCTCGGTTGCCCCTCGAAGCCTCCGCCTGTCCGGAGCTTTGAACAGACGAGGGTAGTACTAATCAGCGCCCCGATGAAATCGGATTGCGTACCGAGTAAATCGGATTACGTACTGAGTTACTCGGTACGCTCTTATCGTACTGAGTAAACTATGTTGGGCCCACCGTGAATGTATGTGGTTTATCCACACCGTCCACCGTTTTCCCATATCATTTAATGGGATGAGACCAAAAATGAACCATATCCAAAGCTGAAATCGACCATACCACAGGAAACAGTGGGAATAATTTTTTCCACCGTTGAAATCTTTCTGGGCGCCACAGTAATGTTATTTGTCATCCAACCTGTTCATAAAATCACAAAAACATAGATGAAAGAGAAAACATAAATTTAACCTTGATCCAAAACTTCTGTGGCCCTCAAGATTTTTTCAACGGTAGATTTTCAATTTGCACTGTTTCCCATGGTGTGGTCCATTTGAGATTTAGATATGATCTTTTTTTCTTGGGCTCAGTCCTAAAATTATCTGGTAAAATGGATGGAAGGAGTGGATAAAATATATAAATCATGGTGGACCCACAGAGTTTACTCAGTACGGGCGTACTGAGTTACTACGCAAGGAATTCAATTGAGACAAGGAAGGGTGGTGAGTGATTTTTGTTGGATTGTAATTGGTAGAGATTTGGATTTTGGTAGGTTTCATGTGTTGGGAAATCGGATTGCGTACTGAGTTACTCAATGGGCTCTTATCTACTTTGTAAACTCAGTTGGGCCCACCTTGAATGTATGTGGTCTATCCACGCTGTCCATCCGTTTTTTCCATCTAATTTAAGGAGTTGAGGCCAAAATTGAAGCATATCCAAAGATCAAGTGGATCATACCACTGGAAACGGTGGGGATAATAATTTCCACCGTTGAAACCTTTCTAGGCTCCGTAGTGACGTTTATTTCTAATCCAACCTGTTCATAAGATCATACAGACATGGATGAAGGGAAAATAAAAATATAAGCTTGATCCAAAACTTCTGTGGCCCTCAAGATTTTTTCAACGGTAGATTTTCAATTTGCACTGTTTCCCATGGTGTGGTCCATTTGAGATTTAGATATGATCTTTTTTTCTTGGGCTCAGTCCTAAAATTATCTGGTAAAATGGATGGAAGGAGTGGATAAAATATATAAATCATGGTGGACCCACAGAGTTTACTCGGTACGCGCAGTACTGAGTTACTACGCAAGGAATTCAATTGGGAGAAGGAAGGGTGGTGAGTGATTTTTGTTGGATTGTAATTGGTAGAGATTGGATTTTGGTAGGTTTCATGTGTTGGGAAATCGGATTGCTTACTGAGTTACTCAATGTGCTCTTATCGTACTGAGTAAACTCAGTTGGGCCCACCTTGAATGTATGTGGTCTATCCTCGCCGTCCATCTGTTTTTCCATCTAATTTAAGGGTTGAGGCCAAAATTGAAGTATATCCAAAGATCAAGTGGATCATACCACTGGAAACAGTGGGGATAATAATTCCCACCATTGAAACCTTTCTAGGTCCTGTAGTGACATTTATTTGTCATCCAACCTGTTCACAAGATCATACAGACATGGATGAAGGGAAAACACAAATATAAGCTTGATCCAAAACTTCCGTGGCACTTAAGAAATTTTCAACGGTAGATGTTCAAATCAAATGTTTCCTTTGGTGTGGTCTATTTGAGCATTGAATATATTTCATTTTTGGTATGATGTCTCAAAATCATCTGTTAAAATGGATGGACAGAGCGGATAAAGTATATAAATCATGGTGGACTTCAAAGAGTTTACTCAGTAGGCTAAGCGTGGTGAGTTACTCAAGATTGTGACATCTCTCTTCAATGGAACGAAATCTCCTGAGATTGAAAAAGCAAAAGAAAAGAAAATGAGAGTTCTTGTTGTAACTTGATGGAAGTTCTTCAGTGGGGCTTTTTTTAAAAACATAGTTGTCCACCTAAAGCTTCTATGGATGTGGGAAACGGATTGGCTACTACCCTGCTGCCACCGGCCAATGATTGGTGGTTGGTGCTCTGTGGGCCCCACTATGATGTACGTGTTTCATCCATGCCTTCCATCTATTTTTCTAGATCATTTTAGGGTATGAGACAAGAAATGAGGTATATCCTAATCTTAAGTGGATCACATTGCAGGAAACAACGTTGAATGAACGTCGACCATTAAAAACTTTTTGAGGGGCATAAAAGTTTTGGATCAAGAAGATCTTTGTTTTTTTCCTTCATATAGGTCGGTATGAGCTAATCAACAGATTGGATTTCAAATAAACAGTACAGTGGGCCTTAGGAGGATTTTAATGGTGGATATATAATCACTATTGTTTTCCTTTGGTGTGGTCCACCTGAGATTTATATCCCTCTAATTTTTGGCATTAAGCCCTAAGATGATATGTAAAAATGGATGAACAGCATGGATGAAACACATACATCATGGTGGGGCAAATCACCGACCATCAGCCACCGGGCTAATGGCAGGGGAGTAGCGAATCCGTTTCCGAGGCAAGGATGATAGCTTAGTGGTTGAGTCCGAAGCGCACCTCAATGTATGTGTTGTATATCCATGCCGTACATCCATTTTCCCCTATCATATTAGGGTATGGTCTTTAAAATGAGGTAGATCCAAATCTCAGGTGGACCACAAAATAGGGATTGAATTCCTACCATTAAAAACTTCTTGGGCTGCAAAAGTTCTAAATCAAGCTGCTATCTATCTCTGCTTTCCCTTCATCCAGTTACTGTGTGTCATTATCGTATGATTGGATGGCAAGTAAACATTACAGTGGGTCACAGGAAGTTTTCAACGGTGGACGTTCAATCAACATTGTTTTCCTCTAGCGTGGTCCAGGTGAGATTTGTATTGGCTTCATTTTTTTTTATTTTTTTTTTAATTCCCTAAAATGATCTGAAAAGACAAATGGACGGCATGGATATTCAAGACATACAAGAAGGTGGGGCCATGATCGGCACTTCTTTATGACACGGTCAACATCATGATTAGCCCTAGGCCCGCAAATCCAACTCATTTGGACTGAATCTGAATCCATTGCTTGTCACAGACAGAAAATTGTTATATAATTGGGCCACGACATTTAATGCAACAATGCCCAAAATGTCAATGATAACACAAACAAATCACAACGCTGGAAAATAAAAATTTTCGGTTTGTGGGCCCACTACGAATTTATGTGCATGTAGCTATCCCTTCATTTTACATCTCATGCCCTGAGATAAGGAAGATTCAAAGCTCAAGTGGACTACACTAGAGGAAACAATGAGATTGAATGTCTACCATTAAAAGCTTATGGGGTTATGAAAGTTTTAGATGAAACTGATATTTGTGTTTTCCCATCATCTAGGTTTATGTGATAGAAAAAAAACAAGAAGTTATAGCGGTTCAATCCCCGCTATTTCATGTGATGTAGTCCACTTAGGTTTTGGATCTACTTATTTTTAGCTCCCTTAAAATGAATTGGCAAAATGAATTAATGGACACAGAGCTTGTCCACTACCGACTTACCCAGTTTTGGGGCTACTCACATAAAAATAAATGTGGGTTAAATAGGGGTGCACACGGTTCGGATCCGGTTTTAAAAGGGATAAGAAATAAAGGTGGCCCCCTTCACATGAACGGTCCATATTGACAGCTGGCAGGACCAATTCAACTATCACCTTGGCCATTCGGTTCCAATTTCAAAACCGAAACCGAACCGTGTGCACCCCTAGGGTTAAATACTAATGGGCCCCACATGTACATTGCATTTGCATATAAGAAATTGAGGAGGGATGGTAGCTGAAACAACACCTAGTTAAACTAATTGGCAGATGGATGATTATAAATTGGTTGTAGCATAATTTTAATAGGGACCATGGCTTATAAATAGAAAGATATTTTCAGAGCAAGAGTGCAAACGGGTCACATCCGGTCATATTCATGGGCCTGGACCCTACGCATTTAAGAATCTAGATAGAATTTTAGACCCAGAAATTTGGGTTGGGTCTAGGTGGAGTCGAAGTAAAAAATAGCAGACCTATAATTAAAGGTTTTCTTGGACCTAGACTTGATCCACTTATAACATGGGTTAGGTTGAAGTCAGGTATGTATATAAATAATAATTGAGTTTTTATACAAATAATGTTCCGTACCATCAATTAGGGGTGATGATCAATTTTGATAAAAAAATAATAAATGAATAAATTAGGTAGAGGTCCACATTCAATAGGTAAAATCAATATTTAAGATAGTTCGAATGTCGTGGTTTTTTGTTTAATCTATATCTTTCAAGTTTAGATTATTACAAATAGTAAATGGGTAACCATGTTTTAGAAAGAAAATGTGGTGAACTATTACTATGGACTAGCCCATAAGAAAACAAGAATCACATATATATAATTTATATTTTTTAGTGGGTCGGGATGAGATTTAGGTCTTACTCGAGTTGGGTTGGCATCCATTTTAGTATGACTAAATTCGGACTCATTTTAAAAGCTTGGATTCAAATTAGTTCAAGTTAGATTGATTTTGAAGGGACTAATAATAATAATAATAATAATAATTCGGGTCGAACTTTTAGACCCAACCCGTTCAATTGGTTAAAATTTTAGATCCAAACTCACTAGTTTCTGAGTTTTGTCTAGTGACTAATCAAATCGTTCAAACTCATTTGCATCCCTAGTTTGGAGCGAGAGATGCCACATTGAGATGAGATTTTGATAGGGTACAAGGCACACATACCACAGTGGACGCTAGCCGATTGCCACCCCTAATTTGAACCATTCATGTTCTTATTACAACCATACAAAAACTATAAACTTATAATCATGCATAATTGATAATCTTAACCTTAAAATGTTGGATTTGAATATGAGCCATTAAAATTTAGTCTCAAATGTTGCAATTCATCTTCATCCACAATAATCCATTCAACAAATGGGCGGGGAGATTCAGAAGGGAATGCATTATTCATAAGTGTGGTCCACTAGTAGAGAGTTAAAGAGAGAAGACATTTGAAAGATGAGTGACCCATCTCCACTTTTTCCCTTATTTTTACACTCGAGTTTTAGATCTATCTTGTTTTAAAACTAATGTCTCATGTGAGCCAACACAACATATGTATAACATAGATATTGAATAGAGCCATTGTTTTTAGTCTCCCTAATACCATGCTTCTTGTTTAGCTAATTAATTGGCTACTAAGCATGAATGATTTGAAAACGCAAAACTAACCATGGTTAAAAAGCCAACCAACCCAAAAGTACTTGTTAATACCTTCACATGACAAACTAAAGAGGCATAAATGTCTAAAGAAGGCTCACCTTATATATAATGAGTATGAATTTAGACTAAGGACATGGCACATGTACAATGGAGTGTGTGGGGGAGAAAAAAATGAGAGAGGGAAAGGGGAGAGAAATAAAGGAGATGGGCGTTGGGAGGAACATGTATCAGAAAAATGGTTGTAATCATTCTATGACAGATTTATAGCTCATATTCAATAGAGATCATCAACAACCTATAATATTGTTTCATGTATTGCTGATTTTGAAACTGTTTCACAGGCTAGCATGGAAGCATTGTTTCTTAGAACACTGTATCATGGAAGAGAGTTGGATCAAAGAAAATAGTCAGCATATAATGGAGTCGGCAAAGACAAATGAATCCCAAGATCCGTCAACAATCCCGGAAACCAAGTAATTTTACTACATACCTCTGTCATTGCACGGTATTCGGCTTCTGTGCGGATTTAGATACTGTGGTTTGTTTCTTACACTTCCAGCTAACCAATGATTGTCCTAAGAAAACACAATAGCCATGCATTCATGCATAAATGTGCTTACATGTACTTACTAATTTAATGTTCTTCCTGTCACTTAATTGGCGTTTTAGTAAGATAAGTTCCAGTAGTTTTAGAGATTTTTAGATCTCTCATGAGCAGTAATGTGATAGACTATTTGGTTCCAATAAATGCATCATGCAAACACTAGGAAACATTTTGTCATAGAGCATCAATTCACTTTCTCACATTTTGTCATAGGCTCATTCGAGTTTGTGTGCACCTCCACCAACGCATCAGACTCCATATTACCTGTATCTACAAAAGTGTCTGATTAATGTTTTAAAACACCGTCCTAGAGTAAGAGTGAGTGATCAACTCAGTGGTTCCATTAACATCAAGTTACACGAGCTATCAAATCCACATGCACAATTAATGAAAGACATATTAAGCATACAATCCCTAGATACTTTTGTTAATGCACATGCATGTATTATTATATGATGCATGCCCTTACCATCCAACACTCCCTCAAGTAACTCCATCTATACATTTGTATATGACCAACACTTCCTCAATGCAACCTTGACTGCCGAGTCACTAATCTATGCTAATGTAATGCAATGAATGAATTATGTTAGCAGAGTATTTAAGTAAATTCATTCATCCAGTAAGATTGAAGAAGCTGAAACACCTCCATTTAATCAATGACCTTATCCAAATCACTTGGCCCAAGGCGGTCATAGCGGCTTTAAGCCTGCGATCCATGATCCAAATTTAGGTATCATCCATTTATCTCACAAATCAATAATTCCAAAAGTAAGACATGATATTCAAAGGTATGAGGATTTACTCAGTATGTGTCGTCACCCAAACACCGAGTATGATCACTCGGTTTCGAGGTGCGGACTTGTCACATAACCAAATCACCACAAGGAAAAGGGCTCGTCACCCAATTTCATTCATGCCCGGGTCGTTCGAACAGTACTCTGGTACGAAAACATCGGCCGGGTAATTTGACAGGGGCAGTTCAAGAAAGGATTTGTCACCTCTTGTGCTCGCTGGTCACTACGGGGAGACTCATCACCCCAGCGTAGGGCAACAACACGGACATAGTGTCCCATACCACCATGCTCAGCTCCCAAGACTTGGGGATTGTATCACTAATGGTTAATAGTAGGCCTCTCAAAGGTATGAGGTACTTCAGATTTAGGCAGACGTGATCATACATGGTGAATACACACAGTTGGTCAGCTGTTAGGCTAATTCAGTTGACTCGGATAAACTCCGGCATAACCGGCATTGGGTGTAAGCAACCCGTGTCGTCTGACTACTGTCGATTATCCGTGTTCGACCTAGAACAATGGGACTAGTCTGGGGCCACCAACCCAATCGGGGCCGCCCTCGTGGATCTGCAGTTTGCTGGCCAACCTGACAATCCACGTAGTCTCTGTCAGTCAACCGTACTAATAAATTGACTAACGTGACTACATGGAGGGATTTAAATGGTAATTCAGAGAATTCCACTCTATTGGATGTTTTATTAAACATGTAGGTGACATTACACTATGCTAACAATTTATGGTAAGTGAGTGGGCATACAAGTGCGTTGGTTAGCAAGCAGTCATTTACGTAGTATCTCAATCATCAATCGGCACTGATTAGCACACATTCATCCACGCGTAACCAATAATAACTAGCATTGGTTAGCATGCATCCGTCTATGCACTGCACAATCATAAATTGACACTAATTATCATGTATTGGCCCATACATTACCCAAATCAATAATCAACACTGGTTAGCATGCATTCGTCTATGCACTACACATTCAAAAATCAACACTAACTATCATACATTCATCTATTCACTACATAAACCATTAATTGCTGCATGAGTTTTATAATTGTAACTTAAAGGTAATGGTCCACACCTAGGGGTGGTCCGACGATGCTCTAGCATTACTCCTAAGATAATGACCAAGCAAATGACGGATTGACGCCCTGCGTCAAATAGGTTAGCTCGTAAAGGCACATGCAACAGCTCGAAGGCTCAAATTTTAAGACAAGGTTTAATGGTTACCTCTATTTGTCGATGGAACAATTCCAGTGGTGCAACGCGATCGCGGCTACATTGCGGGCTAGCGGGGATGAGGCGAATGCTCCAATCTACCCCCTCTTGCACCTTCTCCCTTTCTCCTCCTCCTCTCTCTATCCTCTTTTGCAAGTAAAAATTCGTATAGGAGTGAGAGAGAAATTTATGGGCCTTATATAACACATATTTTATGTCGAAATGGATATGGGGATATTTTTTCTAACATGCATGCCCCTAGTGGGATGGATTTTGGCCCATAGGGCTATTTCAGGGGCCCACTAGCCCATCCGCGCCATGAGGCAGGTGCCCCATCATAGCATGAGTGATCGGTCCAAATTTGGTGGAGATCGAATGCCTCGATTGACCGCGGGGACCCTTCTTGCGATATACGGTCATCGATGATCTATCGGGGCCGCAGCTATACGGATATGAGCGTGGAAATATCCTTAACTCATACCTCGAGTTTAGTTGCGATCTAATGATCGGAAAGCAACAACTTCGCGAAAGAGCGGAAAATTATTTCACATAAGTTTCAGGCTTCAGCCTAGGGTATTGCGCATTTCAAGCACTTAGCCTCTGACTCAAGTTGCGTAGTTTTGGGTACTATCTAAATTCGCCACTCGCGATGGACATCAAGCCCAGTGAGACAGACATTATTCTATAGTTTCGGAAGTTGTTTGGATAATTAAAGTATTTCTGAAACGAATTAGGTAGTGAGATTTCTTGTGTGCAATGATTAGGGTTTGGATTAACTATGTTCATAGTGTGACCTATTCAAAATTAGCAAAAATGGCGATTCGGTCATTATCACTCTAAACTGTTGGCTCCTAGGCTAAATGAGTAAATATGTTGACTTGGTTCGTTAGTTAAGATTCGGTCCATAGCTGGTTCGGCTTTGGGTAGATCTTTAATTTAGTGACGGTTATCTTCATTAGTCAGTGATAGGTTAGTTTGATTTGGGCCCTAAATGAACAATTCGGGAGGTTAGACTTGAGATTTAAGTGATCAGGTAGATTCGTTGGCTTCATATGGTTAGTTAATCGAATTTTTACTGTTCTTTACTAGTATAACCTACGTATAGGCTCACCTCGAGCGTTAAGGGTCAGTAAGTGACGATGTGTGTGTGCGTATAAATTAAAGATTTTTGGCAATCCAAAATAGTGAAAATTAAGGATGTTACAAATACTTATATGAATTCTGCTCATATGAAACTTTAAGGGTATGTTTGGACATGTGGAACCCAAGGCAACAGAAAGTAAACAAAAAATAATAATTATAATTATTCAATAATAATTTTCATGAGAAGTATTGAAACATTGATTCCATTTTGAATTCTCGTTTATATAGTAAGAACAAATCCCATATTCTTCTTACAACACTTAGCTTTTGAGCTAAGAATTTAAATTATAAAAAAAGGTGTAATGATTTCTTGTCCAAACAACACAAATCATCACATTTTGATTATTTAAAAAATAGTTAAAAATTACATATTTCGTATACAATGGATATGGAGGCACTTAGATTTCTTTTAAATTACACACTTAGTATATAATTAATTTAACTTAAATTATTAAAATTATGGGGCTAAGTTTATTTGTATGAATATCATATTGTTGGAGATTTTTTATGCAATTAGAAATGACAAATATCAATTGGTCTTATTTCAAAGAACAATTTTCTACAAATCAAAGGTTAAGATTGTTTAAGAGATGGTAGCTTACACAATTTAGTCAGTTTATTTTGATTAATTTTATAAAATGTGTATAAGTTCTGACTATCTGCATTTCAAGCACCATATGTTAATTTATATCAAGTAACTGGTGAAAACGTTTATGCATGGTAGATGAAACAAGTCAAATTAGATAAACTTTTAGGCATATTGTTAGCTCTCGGTTTACTTTAGTTACGTGTGATGTGTGTGGGCGTGTCAGAACCGATTGTACGACTCGATTCAAACCGAACAACTTGACCCTAAGCGCCAAGATAGGCAGATACGTGCGATCGTATATGACCAAGATCCGAGAAGATCGGTTGCCTATTCAGATACTCGCAAAAATAGTTTTGGGATAATCAGGCAATTATCAGATGATGAGGTTCTTCTAAAGATGGTTGCACCTTACCTTCCATACAAAAGGACTTTTATATGCAGAAATAATCAGACAAAAAGAAAATACGTACGGTCGATCACAAAGAGCAACTGTAAGGTGCATTTCTAAAAGAAAAACTGTTTGTATTGAAACCAAGAATAGTATAGTACAAAAGTATAGACTTAGATTACAACTAAAGATTACGGCTACTAGATTACAACTAAGGATTACCGTTACTGAACTATCGCTACTCCTGGGATAGAGCTAAGATCTGATAATGAAAGATAATTTGATTGGTTTGATTAAATTTGTATGAGACATCTTGCTTTGTTGGATTCCTTGCTATTTATAAATCTCTCTTGCAGTTATCTCTTGATGTTTTTCTTTACATTTGACGGTTATGGTGGTTGATTCGTCACCACGTTGGTCTTTCAGATCCTTCATTCTCTTCTTAACATGTGTACTTCTAACCGTTCTTTCCTCTCGATCACTTTCTGTCTCTAAGCTTCTTGGTTGTGCCCCATCATCAAATGATGTGTATCATCTAAATCAGTCCCAACTGTAATTTCATAAAAAAAACACTCTAAATATCTCTAAAGATCTTATGCACATTGATATGTGTCATTTTCTAATTAGTTATCTCATAATCGGTTAGAAATAGGGTACAACACACATGAATTAAGATGAACATAAAATATTTTTTTTAGAGAATAAAAGATGATATATAAACACTTTCTCTATCTCTCACTCTTTTAAGCTGTCTACCCCAACATTTATGCTCTACATCTTAATGAAGCTTTTTTTTGGAATCTAAAACTCTTTAGACTCTTTAGACTTCTCTTATGTACTTATAAACTTGTAAGCTTTTATCACAAAGCTTTCTTTATCATAGAAGAATCTCTTTAGGATAATTCTTCTAGGCTATCTAAACGACAAACAACACCTACAATATGCTTGCTTAATCATATAAGAACTTTTACCAACTTAAATCCATTTTAGATTGAACAATTCCACTTTTACACTGCATGCATGGATATACGTGCTTACCATGTCTTATAATATAATACGCATACCCTTTAAATACCTACTGTTGATGTCAAAATTCGATCAGCCTTCTTCCCCCTTTCCCGTATCTCGAACGGGTAATGAACCTGGTTCCCTGCACAAAAATTGTGAGCAATGGAGACCCTGGCTAAGCCGGGGGACCCTCCGATGCCTAAGTCAGGGCACTGTAATCAGGTCTAAGTTGGAGAGAAAAGGGACTATGCTCGTGTTGCGTACCTGTCGTCGTAGAATGATGTGACATTTATACCTTTTCACTTCACGATCCCCATTCGATAATCTCGGCACGATCAGTGGGATTCCGCGGATCGCGAAGATATTGCCCAAAATTCGCAGAGCATGTGTTGCGGCGTACGTATCTGCGGGCGAGATAAGGGGACATATCCCTATACGGCAGTTTTTCCACTTCGAGCGTGGAACTTTTACTCTCGGGGATGCCTCAGATCGGTCGAACCGAAATAACAACATTGCCCCAAACTACTGATCGTTCGCGAGTGACGCAGTTATTCATTCTCGACTTATGACGGATATCCGTTCGGAGTCGATCACACAATTCCAAGTATTCTTCAGCGATGACCGCCTCTGGAAAGAAGACGGTTGAGAATGGGAGCTTGACCTATCTTATCTCACTTCCCTCGTATTATACTGGGGTTCGGACTCTCCGATCTGACTAGCAGATCATAATCCTCCGATTGCAGTCGGCTCGGATCTTCCAATAACATAAAGCCCCCACTCTCTGAGGTCAGTTATGAGCTCGGAGAGTAAGTAGTGAGAAGATCAGTCGCCTCGACTCTCTTAGTGCATTTATGGTTCTCGTATAAAATATCACGTCCTCGGGATTTAGCGACTGTGAGCTAACCATGAGCGGACACGTAGCGACGGTTGGAATTTCGAATCGTCACTATCCTGTGAACGATCGCCATGTGTACTCGGAGTATCGTGTCGAGCACGCTTTTCTGCGCCTAAACGCCGTTTCGACTGTCCCAGGCGCGACAATTGAGGCGGATGGCGTTGCTTTTGACAGGTCTTGGATCAATGACATGAAGCCACGTCGGACTCGGAGTCGGCGCACAATGATTCCGCTGCAGCCATTACTGCAGGCCTTTAAATGCCGGAGCTCTACCGTCTATAAAAGACCCATCCATGACCTCCATTCAGTCATTTGCGCTCGAGTTGTTTATCGGAGAAGGCGATTTCCGGTGAAAGCGATTTCCGGCAGAGACGATCCCCGGCTCAATTTTTACATTTACTGTAGTGATCTCCGGTGGTCATCGGGTGAGTTTGATTCTCAGCGCCATTATTTCGAGATGTCTTCAGACATGGAGACTGTTAGGGGGTACAACGATGACTCTGAATCGAGGAGTTCCAATAATGGAGGGGAGACCGTTGAGGGTTCTTTCGAGGCAGTACCTTTGTACCCTCGGCCCCAAAAGCAGACAGTGGCAGGCGCTCGAACTCGACAGGCCAGTAAGAAGGCCAGCAAAAAAGGGACAACACGGGCTCCCAGAGCAACGATCGCCGATGTCCTAGAGATGCCCCCTGGTGGGCGGGCTTCGGAGTTGGTTTCAGGGGGCTCTGTAATAACGGAGTCTCAGATGGAATGGATCCGCACGGAGTTTGATATACCACTCTCCGTTCGGATCAGGGCCCCCGAGCCTACTGATGCCACTGGCGCTCCCGCGGTCGGGGAGATAGCCATTTTTTTATGCGGACTACAATGTGGACTCCGCCTCCCGATGCACCCCTTCATCCGAGCCCTGACCACCTACCTAGGGCTCGCACCTGGGCAACTCACGCCTAATACTTGGAGGGTGCTGGTTTCTGCCTACATTATCTGGCACCAAGTCGGGAACTCGGAGTTGACACCCGCCGAGCTGATGAACCTGTACTTGGTCAAGCACGAAGGCAGGGAGCCATGGTATTACTTCGCGACCAGAGGTAGCAAGGGGTCAGGGCTCGTCTTGG
Source organism: Magnolia officinalis (assembly GCA_021015155.1). Lineage (NCBI taxonomy): Eukaryota > Viridiplantae > Streptophyta > Magnoliopsida > Magnoliales > Magnoliaceae > Magnolia > Magnolia officinalis. Next base: position 2,831,514 of record JAJHSJ010000011.1, on the reverse strand, counting down.
GTCTTCCGTCCTCGAACAAGACTGGAAGAACAAGTGGTTTTGGGCCGCGGGCGAGTGGGAGGAGCCTGCAGCGGAGATAGGGGCTCTGTCGACTCGGGTTATCACCCGCTTCACAACGCCAGGTCGGACCAAAATTTCTTTTACTTATTGCTTTTCGCTTCAGCTATACTTAGAAAAGAATCTTTTGGTTTTGCAGTTTTCGCTAGGGGCGTACCCTTCGTTACCTCAGACCAAAGGAACCAGATAGCCAAGGCGAGGACATACTCGGAGGAGCGTCGTAGCTGGTCGGGCTTAGTTACGGCTGTCAACCTGCACCGGTCAGGACTCTGTAAGACGAGGCCGCTCCCCACTTCGCTTAGTGAGTATGCTTGCTTTTCACCCAGTGTACTTTCATTAGTCGGAGGTAATGCTTACTTAATTCTCTTACGCAGGTATGGCTGAGGCATCTGGTTCTCGGAGGAGGAAAGCTGCGCCGACCGCGGAGGAGATGCTGAGAGCTGAGCCTCCGGCTAAGATAGTTCGGAGGAAGAAGGTTGTTCAAGGAGTTCATCCTTCTGCCTCAGAAGTCGCGCCTCGGGGACGACACTTCCCCCTGCTATCCCGAACATCTCAGTTCGGGATACAGCTTCATTTCCTGCCGCTGCGCCTTCGGTTAAGGGACCAATTGCATCTGTAATTGTATCCCCAATTCCAATACTACCGGGTGCAGCGGTTATGGGACCATTTGCATCTGCAATAGTGTCCCCAATTCCAATACCACCGGGTGCAGCTTCGGTGCCCCTGGTGGGTGTCGACATGGTCGCGCCTCTGGGCGACCGTGACCTTATCACTGCCCCAGCAGCCGGGGTAACTCCCCCTCCAACCACCGCTTCCCCCCTCGCCGAGGGGGCTCGACCCAATCCTCCACTAATAGCCGTTGCATCATCTTCTGAGAGAGGAAGCCGTTCGGATGGCTGATGTCATGATTACCCATCCGAGTAATGAGGGGGAGGCAGTACGCGACGCCGAGGGTGAGGCTCAACCCTCGGCTGGTAGTCGAACAGGAGCCGAGGAGGCGGCCGGCTCGGCTCAAGTTGGCACGAGCGGAGGAAGATTCGAACCGGGATATCACATGTCTTGCTTGACGGAGTGGGCGGCGAAGCATGTTCCGGAGGAATCCATTTCGCGCCTCCTTGGTAAGCCGGACGACTGCTTCCTGGAAGACTTGGCTGGAGTCTTCTACCAGGTACTTTCTGACTTTTCCCTTGAAGAGATTGTAGGTATTTTCGCTTTTCCCTCGACGTTGTGAGTATTTTCATATTATTATCTCTCACTTTGTTGCCTTGGATCAGTCCGTTCCGAGAATTATCCTATGCTGGGAGAGGGTCCGGGAGCGTCGAAAAATTGACGCCGAAGTCGAAACCCTCCGGAGCGAGGTGGGAACTCTCCGATCGGAGACGGAGAAACTCAGAGCAGAGGCGGGGATACTAAGGGACAGGGCTTCGATCTTTCAGTTGGAGCGGAGTAATCTCTGCCATAAGCTTGAAGGTAGTAAGTCTGAACTGCTCCAGCTTCAGGGGGTTGCGAAGGACCTCGAAGCGCGACGTGATGCAGCGGTTGCCGAGCTGGATCGTGCCAGAGCTCACGCCGACACCTTAGCTGGAGAGATGACCCGACTAAGCGAGGAGCTGGCGAAAACCAAAGCCGAGGCCGCAGAAGAGAAGAGCAGAGCCATTGCTTCGGCTCTGGAGACTCAAAAAGCCGAGACTGAAGCTTCCTTGGCAGTGGCAGTCGCCGAGGCGATAGAGGCGTACAAGACCTCGAGGGAGAGGGATGACGAGGCCGCCAAATTTTATAATCGCGGCTATAACGAGTGTCTAGTCGAGGTTCAGAAATTATATCCGGACCTTGACCTCGATCCCCTCCTGCCCGAGGATCCTGCAGATACCGCTGCTGAGGCGACCAACCAGGACCAAACCCCTGATCAAGCCTCCGGTTCCCAAGCTCCTCCGACCTCTTGAAGACTCCGGCTCATTTATTTGTATTCCCTTTTTTTTTTCTTTTTTTTTCTTTTTTTTTTTACCCTGTCCATCACATTTGAAATATATAATGGAACTTAATTTTAGATCACTTCAGTATGCATGATGTACTTGCTTTATTGATTATGTAGTCGAACCGAGTAAAGCATCCCGTGTAGGTGGGGCCGACTCCCCTACTGGGGAGTTAGGTTACCCATTGGCCTTTATCCTCCCTAGTTAAGAGGGGAAGCCTCTGTAGAAATGGGTCCGACTTCCCTATCAGAGAGTCGGATCACCTCGTGGCATTTGCCCCTCCGCTAGGAGGAGGTGCCTTTGTAGAAATTGGTCCGACTCCCTTACTAGGGAGTCGGATCGCCTCGTGGCTTTTGCTCCTCGGTTAAGACGAGGCGCCTTTGTAGAAATTGGTCCGACTTCCTTACCAGGGAGTCGGATCGCCTCGTGGCTTTTGCTCCTCGGTTAAGAGGAGGTGCCTTCGTAGAAATTAATCCGGTTGATTTTTGTTGACGACCAAACTGAGCCGATCAGATATAATTTTATTCATGGCCTTAAAAGGATTGTCGCTCGGGGGTGTACATTTATCGGACGGACCTCCAGGACCAGTCAGCAGTTCGGAGTGCATCATTAAGGGTAATAAACTTTCAAATGTTCAGCATTCCACGGGTGAGGTAGTTGACGGCCTTCGAGATCCTTCAAGTGGTAAGACCCGGGTTTAACTGACCGGACCACTTGGTATGGCCCTTCCCAATTAGGTCCGAGTGCTCCGGTTCCCGGCTCGGCGGTGTTTTGAAAAACTCGTCGGAGAACCAGGTCTCCTGGTCGGAATCGTCTGACCTTCACTCTAGAATTGTAGAATTTGGCCACTTGTTGATGCCGAGCAGCGACGCGGAGTTTCGAGACTTCCCGCATTTCTTCGAGAAGATCCAGATTAGCAGCAATTTGCTCGGCGTTTTGATTTTCACTATAATTTTCCACTCGGGCCGTGGGGAGGCCGATTTCGACATGCACTATTGCCTTCGTCCCGTAAGAAAGAGAGAATGGGGTTTCTCCCGTGGAAGATTGAGCTGTAGTTCTGTACGCCCAGAGGACGAATGAAAGTTCTTCCGGCCAGTTGCCTTTCGCCTTTTCCAGTTTCTTCTTAAGGTGATGCTTGATGACCTTGTTAACCGCCTCCACTTGCCCATTGGATTGCGGGTGCCGAGGAGATGCGTAAGCGTTCCTGATACCGAGCCCTCGACACATACTTCTGAAACTGTCATTGTCGAACTGCCGCCCATTGTCTGAAACAATTATATTCGGAACTCCAAATCTGCAGACTATGTTCCTCCAGACGAAGTCGATAACCTTCTGTTCGGTTATCTTTGCGACGGCCTTGGCCTCAGCCCACTTCGTGAAGTAATCGACAGCGACGATGGCAAATTTGACTTGCCCTTTTCCAGTTGGCAGAGGGCCGATGATGTCGATTCCCCATTGGGCGAAGGGCCACGGACCGCTCATGGGAGTCATTTCCTCAGCCGGTTGTCTAGGCACGGCCGCGAAACGTTGACATTTGTCGCATCTCCTGACATACTTCCTGGCATCTTCCTTGAGGGTTGGCCAGAAGTATCCTTGCCGGAGCACCTTTAGAGCCAGGGCTCGACCACCAGAATGATTCCCGCAGATCCCCTCATGAATCTCCCGGATGACATACTCTGCTTCCTCGGGTCGGAGGCACCGAAGATACGGCTAAGAATACCCTTTCTTATATAGGGTTCCGTTCAAAATGATGTATCTTGCTGCTCGGACTCGCAGACGTCTAGCCTCTTACCTATCCGAGGGAACCTCCCCTGACTCGAGGTAGCCGAAGATTGGATCTATCCAGCTTGGGGTGTTGTTCACCGGATTAACTGTTTTTTTCTCTGTTTGACCGATGCTGGGATGTTCGATGAATTCTACCGGGATGATTCGCGGAATATTTCCCTCCGCGGCCGATGCCAACTTTGCCAAGGCGTCCGCCCACGTATTCTCTGTCCTCGAAATCTGGTGGATCGTACAGTTCCAAAATCTCTCGATCAACTTTCTGGCTTCATCTAAGTAAGCCACCATTCTGTTCTCTTTGGCTTCATAATCAGCGGAGATGTGATTCACGACCAGCTGAGAATCACATCGGACTTGTATAGATTGGACCCCGAGGCTGGCAGCCAATCTGAGCCCGGCTAACAGGGCCTTATACTCCGCTTCATTGTTGGAGGCTTTAAAGCCGAGCCGGATGGCGTACTGGATGATTGTAGAATCAGGGGCGATCAAGACGATCCCTGCCCCAGCCCGTTTTGAATTAGACGATCCATCTACATAGAGGACCCATGCGACTTCCGGAATGCCCTGTGGGCTGATTGGGAGGTCATGCGGAGTCTTCTCTCCCTCATTGTCAATCTGCTCTTCAGTCAGAACAGTGAATTCTGCGATGAAGTCAGCCACTGCTTGGCCTTTCTTCGCTGTCCTCGGCCGGAAAGTAATGTCGAATTCTCCAAGTTCGATCGCCCATTTGGTCAACCGACCCGAGACCTCTGGTCTTTGGAGAATCTGCCTGAGGGGGGAGTCGGTTAACACGATGATCGAATGCGCTTGGAAATACGGACGCAGCCTCCGAGCTGAAATGACCAGGCAGAGGGCAAGCTTTTCCAGAGCGGGGTATCTTGTCTCCGCTGGTACCATGGCTTTACTCACATAGTATACGGGATACTGTTTGTTCTCCACCTCCCTGATCAGGGCCGAGCTGACTGCTGAGTCTGAGACCGCTAGATATAGGAACAAAGACTCGCCTTCCTCCGGTTTTGATAGCAGAGGTGGTGAGCCCAGATATTCTTTCAGCTGCTGGAAAGCTTGCTCACACTCGGGCGTCCACTCGGCCTTCTTATGACCCTTCAATTGCTGGAAGAAGGGGAGGCATTTATCAGTGGCTCGGGATATGAAGCGTCCGAGCGCTGCTACCCGTCTAGTGAGGCATTGTATTTCCTTGACAGTCCGAGGTGGACTCATGTTGAGGAGTGCCTTAATCTTATCGAGATTGGCCTCGATACCTCTCTGACTGACTTGGAATCCAAGGAATCTTCCCGAACCAACTCTGAAAGCGCATTTTGCCGGGTTCAGCTTCATTTGGTATTCCCGGAGGACCGCGAAGGTTTCTCCAAGGTCCACCAAGTAATCGGACGCCTTGATGCTTTTTACCAACATGTCATCGACGTAAACTTCCATCGTACGCCCGATCTGTCTTGCGAACATCTGATTGACCAGTCTCTGGTATGTGGCCCCAGCGTTTTTCAGGCCGAATGGCATGACCCGGTAACAGTAAAGCCCCCTGTCTGTGACAAAGGCGGTTTCCTGCCTATCTGGCGGATACATCGCGATCTGGTTGTATCCAGAATAGGCATCCAGGAAGGAAAGCAGCTCGTGTCCCGCCGTACTGTCTACCAGTTGATCGATCCGAGGCAATGGGAAGCTGTCTTTCGGACATGCTTTATTCAGGTCTGAGTAATCCACGCAAACTCTCCACTTGCCATTAGCCTTCTTAACCAAGACAACATTAGCAATCCAGTCTGGATAATATACTTCTTCTATGAAACCGACTTCCGACAGGACCGAGACTTCATCCGCGATAGCTTCACACCGCTCGGCATCAAACGGTCTCCTCTTCTGCTTCACTGGTTTGTGGTCTGGGTCCACGTTCAACCGATGGACCAGAACGTCTGGAGAGATTCCTGGCATATCTGCGTGTGACCAGGCGAATACATCCCTGTGTCGCTGCAGGAAAGTTAGCAGCTCGGAGCGTTGTTCAGGTCTGAGTGATGTTCCGAGCTGAACCGTCTTGCTAGGATTTGTTTCGTCAAGTGGGACCTTCTCTAAATCCTCGATTGGCTTATTCTCGACAGGTCCGCGCGGGTCCAACAGGTTGATAGTGAATGTTTGCTTTATAGATTCTTTTCGAACCGCAATGGCGTAACATCTCCGAGCCTCGCGCTGATCGCCTCGGAGGTAACCCGTTCCGCCCTCGGCGGAAAATTTCATCGTCAGGTGATAAGTAGACACAACCGCCCGCATTGCATTGAGGGATGGTCTGCCCATAATCACATTATGTACTGACGGTACATTGACAACGAGGAAGTCCACCATCAGGGTGACTTGATGTTGCCCCTCTCCCGCAGTCACCGGGAGGAAAATGGCTCCCTCGGAGATTATTCTTTCTCCGGCAAAGCCGTGTAGGGGGGTCTTCACAGGTCTGAGATGAGACTGTGGAATCCTCATTCTTCTGAAGGCCTCAGAGTAAATCACATCGGCTGAACTTCCTGTATCAACGAGAATCCGACACACCTTATGATTGGCTATGGTCATAGTGACCACCAAGGCGTCATCATGTGGGTGCTGGATCCCTCGAGCGTCATCTTCTGTGAAGGTGAGGCTACAGGGACTGACCCGTGGTTCTTTGTTAGGCCGCTCAGTAAGATTGACGTACTGCTCTGGGCTCCTCCGGGAGTGAGCCTTTCGGGCCCTGTTTGAATCTCCCCCACCTGATGGGCCCCCGAAGATGGTGTGGATTTCTGCAGGTTCTTCGGGCGGATTTTTGGGGCGTTCTTGTGTTCGCCCCTCTTTCCGAGTATTCTTCTCCTGCTTGGTGTACCGGTGTAGGTGCCCCTTTCGAATGAGGGATTCGATCTCGTCTTTGAGATCTACACACTCATCGGTATTGTGGCCATGATCTCGATGGAATCGGCAATATTTGCGCTTGTCGCGAAGTTCTGGGTCTGCCCGCATACAGACTGGCCAGTTGAGAAGTTTCTCGCCTCGGATATCCAGTAGGATTTGCTCGGCGTTAGTGTTGAGAGGTGTGTAAGAACGGAATCTCCCTTCTGGCTTCCTGCTCGGTCGGCGATCACGAGAAGAATGATCATCCGAATTCTTCCTCGGAGCTTGGAATTCCTCGTTCCTTGATCTCTTTCCCTTCCCGTTCGGCTCGATTATTTGGGTATTCTTGTGAGTAGCCGAAAACTCCTCGGCGTGGACATACTTTTGGGCTCTAGCGTTGAGCTCGGCTAGCGTCCTCGCCGGATTCTTTCCTATAGAAAAAGCGAATTTCCCTTCTCTCAGGCCGCTACACACTGCGGCGAGAGCCATCTTGTCATCGTAGTCTTCCACCTGTAATGCTTCCTCGTTGAATCGGGCAATGTAGTCTTTCAGGGACTCTTTCGGCCCTTGTTTGATGGTAAGCAGGTGGGTATTGGGTTTTCGGCTTCTCTTACCACTTATGAACTGGGTAAGGAATGACCGAGCCAGTTCTTCGAATGAATTTATGGATCCAGGCTTGAGTTGCCGATACTAATTCCGAGCGGATCCTGCCAGTGTAATTGAGAATCCTCTGCACATCATCGCATCGGTCGCGGTCTGTATCTGCATCCACGAACGATAAGCTTCCACGTGCTCGGACGGGTCGCCGGACCCGGAATATTGGATGACAGGAGGAATCCGAAATCTCTGGGGCATCACCTCATTCATGATTTCTGAGTTGAACGGGGGCTCGGTCTCTTCCATCATGGCTTGAACAGCAGCCGGTATCGACGACGGCTGTTGTTGCTTCCGTAACATCTGGACTTGGTTAGTCAGGTCTGCGAACCGTGACTCCCAGGGATCCCTGTTTTCTGCCACTACTTCCCGAGCATTCTCCGTTTCGGGCGTTCTCCTTTCCCTTCTCCTTTCCAAGGTGTGACGAAGGTTCGTTGGCGCCAGGGCCGAGGCAGCTGGGACGTCCGTCGGGGCCCGTGTCGTCACATTCCTGGTAGGGGCTTACGCTGGCGCTGGGGGAGGGTTTTGAGCCGAAACCGGTGCTCGGGTAGATCGGTGCGGAGATGTCCCACGCCTCGTCACTGAATGGGCTTGAATGACTGGCCCGACAGCTTCCGTACTTCTCCGCTCGGGTTGTTGCTGGGACTCGCGTTCCTGTCTCATCCGTTCCACCTCATCGTGCAAGGCCTGTACCTCTCCTTGTAAGGCGCAGTATTTGTTAGAACGATTGCGAGAACGCTAGGAAAGGCCCGGTACAGATTCCGCATGGAGTGATGACGAGGAGCGGGTCTGCTCCGGTTCCACCACTACCGCTTTCTTTTTTCCTCTAGCCATAGGTTTTAAGAACGGGAACCTGACTTTTTGTATCAGCTTCCCACAGACGGCGCCAAAAATGTTGATGTCAAAATTCGATCAGCCTTCTTCCCCCTTTCCCGTATCTCGGACGGGTAATGAACCTGGTTCCCTGCACAAAAACTGTGAGCAATGGAGACCCTGGCTAAGCCGGGGGACCCTCCGATGCCTAAGTCAGGGCACTGTAATCAGGTCTAAGTTGGAGAGAAAAGGGACTATGCTCGTGTTGCGTACCTGTCGTCGTAGAATGATGTGACATTTATACCTTTTCACTTCACGATCCCCATTCGATAATCTCGGCACGATCAGTGGGATTCCGCGGATCGCGAAGATATTGCCCAAAATCCGCAGAGCATGTGTTGCGGCGTACGTATCTGCGGGCGAGATAAGGGGACATATCCCTATACGGCAGTTTTTCCACTTCGAGCGTGGAACTTTTACTCTCGGGGATGCCTCAGATCGGTCGAACCGAAATAACAACATTGCCCCAAACTACTGATCGTTCGCGAGTGACGCAGTTATTCATTCTCGACTTATGACGGATATCCGTTCGGAGTCGATCACACAATTCCAAGTATTCTTCAGCGATGACCGCCTCTAGAAAGAAGACGGTTGAGAATGGGAGCTTGACCTATCTTATCTCAATACTGGGGTTCGGACTCTCCGATCTGACTAGCAGATCATAGTCCTCCGATTGCAGTCGGCTCGGATCTTCCAATAACACCTACTATCCTAAGCTATTATATATCAAAATCATGATTGATAAATAAAAAATAAATTTGAACTCTCAGGATCATAAAATAATACATATGATAATTTCAAGATCAATTATATAATCAAAATTATTTACAAAACTAGTTTAGTTAGCTATATTAATCAATCATTCTGATTCCTAGTACAGTGCTAGACCTATAAGAGTTGTAAATTATTTGTTAAGAATTCTAATCCTCAAGAAAACATGATTGATCACCCAACCCACTATAATCCACTAAGAACCTCACATATTGGTGAATTAAAGCAATCAATCAAATCTTCACTAGTACCCTAGTTCCTCTCAAGTGTAATGATAAGTATAGCAAGCTAATACCAAACCGTTGAATTCAGCTTAACTTCGTAGATCCATAAAATGTATACACATGCTCACACCTATAGATGTAAGAGGAGAATGCCCCATGGTAGAGGGTCGCCTTACGTATAACTATCACACCATGTATAGTGGCCCATGGATTAAGCTATCCCGACTTTTCGTTGGCCCATAACAATTTCTAAGTCTATGTAGAACTGAACAAGTTAGGTCTTACAATATATTTCATATTAAATCTGTCTCACTTCGTTTCCTAAGGATATGAAGACCTCAATAAAGTCTCTCAGTAAATCTAGCACAGTCATATCAATTTCATGTATGTACAAATGAACAATAAACAAAGCATTAATGAATAAAATAAATAATTCATTGAACTAAAAGAGTATGCTTTTCAATAATTGTTATTCAATGTTCATGCATCAAAAAATGAAAAGGAAGATTTTTATCTGAATATGTCATTAACAAAGATGTGAAGCTCGTTGGAGAAGAGAGTTGTTGTAGAGTCTTCCTCACTATTTCACTCTATGATGATGGGGTTTTTGATGCCTTCAATAAGAATGACTAGAGAGGGGACCACGTGTCTCTTTAATAGGGTTGCCGGGAAGTGGAAAATCCCTTCCATCACAAGATTTTCAACCTTGTATCATGTCCATCCACGCATCTTCTTCTCTTAGACAAGAGATAGAGAAGCCTACCTGATTTCTAACTTTCTCAATAGAGAGAGTATAGTGCTTGTAGGTCCATGATAGTATGTAGTGCATCAAATTATTGTAGATTCCACCTTAAACTCATCTATGTGATTTAATCATGCTAATGCTAAAATCTAGTAATTCCTGCTAGACCGTCGTGTATTAAAAATTCGAGTGACAATGGAGGCCCTGATTGTAGCTGGGGACCCTCTGATGCTTAAGTCAGAATAAGCACAATCCGGGTCTAGTTGAATTAGGGTAATAGTGCATACCTTTTACCGTAGGTAGGGTTCTTATGTGTATAGTAATGAGTCTGTTGTGTAGATACGTATCACACAGGGGATCTTCCCCTAGGTATATGGCGCTTATCTCGACATGATTCTCAGCGAAGATTTGATGAAGTAATTCTTTCCGTATATGAAGGATATATCTCCCGGTGGTCGACATCTGAGGAGATCGTGATCGATACCCGAACCTGACCTCTAAGTTACTTTGGTCGATGTCCTACAGACCGAGCTTAGTTGATGATCGGGATTGGGGTTGAGTTTTATGATCAGGTCGACATCATAGCTGTCCCTTAGTCATGATAGCGAAATGTCGACTAGGCGACCAAGGCCACCAATCATAATGCTTGGATTAGTTGTGGGGGTGTGCTCGACATATGAGGCCGATCTCAATCCAGTTGGTCAGTCTAATTTTACCCATAACAAATCCCTTTGGTCCAATGCCCAGTAAACAGATGACTCAAATTCCAATATTCTTCCACTTAAGTCACTCGTGACATTAGAACACTGTAGTGGAGCATTCATACTTTATGAGCTTAAAACTTTAATAAATGTCTTTTAATGAATCACAAGCAATACCCTTAATTACCTAGTCCATTGAAACTACTAGGCCATGACATTAATACCTCATTTGTCTATTTGAGCTTGAACTTTTTTATTTTTAGGTTCATAATTTAAAATGATTTTTTTTTTAAAAAAGATGAACGGTGTGGATAAAATATATACATCAAGGTGGCTCCTTAGTGTCCCTATGAGCCTCTAATTGTCTTGAGCTCCGAATAGGCGGGGTAGCACGTTATCCGTGCCCGTCTAGTAGATTCCACACGTGTACCTAATGGGGCCCACGATGTTTTAGGTGATCCTTAAGGGCGTGTTTGGCCCGACCGATCCCATGGGATTAGGAGGGATGGAATGGATTTTAAGGTAATGATGGTGGTTTCAGTGTTTATCAATTGATCCCATGGGTTTGCAATAGCCCATGGGATATACAACAACGTGTTTGGACTGTCACAAATGGATGGGTTTGCATCTCCACTGCTTCCTGTGGTGTGCCCCACTCATTGTTTTATATTTGCCTCAAAACAGGTTCATAGCTGAATGTAGGCTAGTGAAAATGATGGAGGGAATGGATATCTCATTGACATCTAGGTGGGCCCCACATATTGGTGAAAACTTGCATCCTAGGATTGACGGAATCCGTCTCAGACTTGGGGGGTGTTTACGAGGTCACGACGGATGAAATACATGATATACATCCCGCCATCCCAAACAGCAGACAAGATGGGATGACGCGCAATAACCTTCCTAATCCCATCTAATATCACATGTTTGATTTTCAGTGGCTACGTAAATACAAGTAAAATATAAAATGAGTAATTATTACCATTTCGCCCGTTTGAAAATCATTTGAAAATCCACCGTACTTTTTGCTTTGAAAACCGATTTAAAAGAGTTATTTAAAATTTTTGGACCCCAAAGTGATGTATATGATAAATCCATTTCATCTAGTCCTTTTAACACAATATCTTAAGGCATGAGCCGAAAAATGAGGCAGATTGAACACTCAAATGGCCCACACCAAAAGAAACAGTGGGCCTGTGAGGTTTTTAATGGTAAGTATTTGATTCCCTTTTTCTAGTGGTGTGCTCCACTTGAGTTTTCAATATACCTCTTTTTTTTGTCTCATGTCATAAATTCACTTGGCATAATAGATTAATGGTGTGAATAAGCGATACCTATCACAGTGCGACCTACAAATATGTTGTGGCATTCTCAATTTTCATGTCAAAAATGGGTGTAGTGGAATCAAACACGAAAAAAAGTGAAAAAAGTGAGGTAAATTGGGGGGAATAATTATTACATATTTTCACGCGGTATTTTCCTGTGAATTGAAAATTCAAACAAGGGAAACGGATTGGCTACTCCCCTGCCAAGTTGCTGACGGTCGGTGCTCTGTGGACCTATTATGATGTATGTGTTTCATCCATTTCATTCATCCATTTTTACCGATCATTTTAGGGATCGGTCCAGAAAATGGAAGAGATAAATCTTAGGTGGACCACACCCCAGGAAAACAATAGTGATTGGATATCCACCATTAAAATCCTCCTAAGGCTCACTGTACTGTTTATTTGACGTCCAATCTATGGATTAGGTCATAAAGACCAGATGAAGGGAGAAAACAAAGATCAGCTTGATCCAAAACTTTTATGGCCCCCAAAAAGTTTTTAATGGTCTACTTCATTCAACACTGTTTCCTGTAATGTGGTCCACTTGAGATTGGGATATACCTCATTTTTGGTCTCGTACCATACAATGATCTCGAAAAATAGATGGACGGCATGGATGAAACATATACATCACTGTGGGACCCACAGAGCACCGACCATCAGCCATTGGCTGGTAGCAGGGGTGGTAGCCAATCCGTTTCCATCCTTAAGAGTTAAGACACGTGTTGCAGACGAATCGGTCCCACGTAACTCCCTTACATTTGGGCAGCGCCCTACTGTCAGCACCGTAAGCTGCGCTAATCACGGTGGTACAGGGCAGATGTAGGACCCACGTGATGAGTTCGCAACATCCCATCCGTCCATCGATGCCTCACCCCAAAAATACTCTCGGGCCCTAAATACACGTTCATCCAAAACCGGGTGTGGGAGATCCACCAAGGTCGGTGGATCCCTGATCGTGGGGCCCACCTTGATGTATATGCATCACATCCACACCGTCCAACCGATTTGACATCTCATTTTAGGACATTATACCAAAAACTAGGCAGATCCAATTCTTAGATGCATCACACTAAAGGAAACATTGGTGATTAAATACCCACCATTAAAATCTTCTTGCGGTTACAAGAATGCTTATTTTCCATCCAACCTGTTTATAATCCCACAAATGCCTGGATGAAGGGACCACAAAATTATCAGCTTTGATCCAAAAGTTTTACGGCCCACAAGAAGCTTTGAATGGTCAATCACTGCTGTTTGGTGTGGTGTGGGTCCACGTGAGATTTGGATCCGCTTTATATTTGGAATCATTCCCTCAAATGAGCTTTCAAAACGGATGTACGGTGTAAATGCAAGGTACATACACAACGGTGGGCCCCGGTGGATCCAGGATCCACCGAAGCCGCGCCCATCCAAAACTCAGGTGGGCTGCACTACATGGAATAACATGGGAGCGAATGCTCACCGTTTATTTGTGTGGAGGCGTATCTTATGGAATCCACTCCGTTCATACCCTTCATCTGGCATGAACTAAAGATAAGGCTAAAACCAAGACGGTTTTGCAATTTAGGTGGATCCTATGAAAATCAACGGTATCTGTCGTCTCCCACCTTGTTCCATGTTATTTGTCCCACCAGAGAATTTTTTATCGATATTATTTTTGGATCTAGGGTTTTATAGATGTGGCACATATTTTGGACGGCTTGGATTTTATTATTAAATCACGTGGACCCCACATCTGCCTTGTAACACCGTAAGCTTACGGTGGTACCGTAGAACTGGAGGGCACCTCCTTACATTTTTAACTGACATTTTGCCTTATCAAACGCAGAAAGTCGATTTTTTCAAAACTAGCCGTTACCTGTCGGCGCTCTCTCTGACTCTCAGCTGCGGAAATCTAGAAAAGAGGATTTCTCTCTCTCAGGCGCTTGATTTTTCGTTCCGAATCCAATCTTGAATCCATACCTCACGAAAACCTGAAAAATAAAAGAGACAATGTTTACTGAAGGCTTGGACGAAAGCGCCATCAGCTGGATCAAACAGGTACCAAAATCGTGAAAAAAAAAAAAAAATCTCATTTTCATTGAAGAATCTGGCAGTTCTTTCGGTTGATTGAATTGGGATTTCTTGCCTGTTTCAATGTTTATTTATTTATATTTAAATTTGCTGATTTGGATTTTCTTCGAGTGATTTGAATCTGACGGCACTAGTTTTATTTTTATTTTTATTTTGGGGCTGTCGTTTTTCCAATTTCTTTGTTGGTATGTGAATTTGGAGGCTTGAATATTCTCATTCTATCATATTTTGATTTTGGTTTTTATTTATTTATTTATTTATCTCGATGTGTTCTTTGGGATTATCTTGCATTTTCCCAGTTTCTTTTGTTGGTATGTGAATTTGGAGGCTTGAATATTCTTATTCTATTCAATTTTGATTTCTTTTTCCCTCTGATCTCGGTGTGTCCTTTGGGTTTATCTTGCATTTTAGGGCTTTTGATCTGTTTGTGGTTGCTTCTGTTATTTTTTTTTTTAAAAAAATTGAAAATTTTTTTGAAGTCTGAAATCTGTTTATTCACATTTTTTACTTCTTGATGGGCTTTTAGGTTTGTCTTTTATTTGGGGCCTAAGCCTCCTAATAGGGTCGGCGATAGGCCGGTCGATACTCAGATTTGAACGGCCTGATTTTATATTGGTGTAAATGTAGGCCCGGGCGTGATCCATCTAGTAATTGCACCTTCGATTTGAGCCCCGGGACTGCCCGTTTATGATGCTGATGGGATCTTCTTCTGTGCTTAGGGTCTTGATAAACATAGGCCTGGATCCAATCTATTTACAAATCAGGCTTCAAGCATGGCCCAGCCTGCTGACAGCCTTAGTTTTGATCTGTTGGTGTATTTTATTTTTATTTTTTTATTTTATTTTATTTTTAATTTCTTTCCTTGTTGGTATGTGAATTTGAATAGTTTGATGTTTTTGTTTTGTTGGGAAATCATTTTGTTGTGATGAAGGTGTAGGATTTGTCTGACTTTGTATTCGTTTATATTTTTGTTTTCACTAAGGGGTCATTCGGATGCCTATAAAATCTGTAAGTTGAAAAGAAAATACAGGTAATTGGATTACATGTGTAAAGTGTTTACAGCCTATCCTGTTTGGCTTTAAGCTGTAAAATATGTTTACAGGTAAACAATTGTCTGTGTTTGGATAGCCTGTGAATTGTTTATAGCCTATAATTGAGTATTCACGCCCTACAGAGCTTGGAGAGGTAAATCCCTGTAAAATCTCAAATTGACATATAAGATGGATCATTGGGTTGAGCCCATCTTGGTAAAGCCCGGGGCTGATCCCTACACTAAACCAAGCTAATGATGGGCTACAAAAGTGGGCCCACTAATTCAAATGCCCTTTTATGAGGACTTGAATCACCTGTGCCACTGGTCACATAAGGTTCCTGCGGTTGGAAGCTATGTGGGGCCCATAGAGATGCACAAATCCACTCTGTCCACCAGTTTCTCAAGATCACAATATGATAGGAGTCCAAAAATTAGGCATACCCAGGTGGATCACACCACAGAAACAATGAGGATGAAAAGTTCCATGGTTGAAACCTTCTTGGAGCCAACCATGATGTTTATATGCTAGCCAAACTGTTCATAGTGTTGTTGTTTGACAACTACCACTCCGATAAATTGTAGGCACAAATATTATCCTACTTTTATGGCCTCCACAAAGTTGCCAATGGTGGGCATTCAATCCTCGTTGTTTCGTATGGTTTTTAGATCTCCCTAATTTTTGAATTTCTGTCCTATTGTGATCTTGAGAAACCGATGGATGGAGTGGATTTGTCACGAGCATATCTGTGGGCTCCCACATAGCTTCTGGCCACAGGCCAAGGGCACAAGCAATTGTTGTCCCTTTTATGAGGAGAAATTACTAAATATAGACAGTTAACAATAAAACAAATTAAGAAAACACAGTTAACCATATGTATTCAGTAATCCAAATACAAAAGCACTGTAAAATATCACAGGGAAAAAAAAAAAAAATCTATAAAGAAATGTTCTTCTCCAACCACATATGTTTAAGCTCAGGCTCAACATTAAGAAAAATCTTGAATAAATTTGGTCGCCTTGAAAGGTAGAGAGAGGCCTTTCACATCATCTTCTATGGTTGGGAGATTTTTCAACTCCTCCCACAACTTTCTCGACAATTCCATTTTCCTGTTACCATATTTATAGATTGTGTTGTAGAGGCGGTCCAATTTGCATCACACCCCCATGAAGAGTTAGCGTTTTTTTTTTTTTTTTTTTTTTTTTTTTTTTTTTTTTTTTTTTTTTTTTTTTTTTGTCCTTTGCTTGTCTTGGAGTTCACTTCCCTCGACTTGTTTGGACTGCAAATATGTCTCCTCCAAAAAGTCATTGTCCAATGGCGTATGTGATCCTAATCCTTCAAAGGGCAACAGGGATATTGGAATATCATCCATTGGTTGATGTAGTGGGGCCTCTTTTGCAAATTTGACAATAGTGTTCAACATGTTTTCTATGGCATTGTCCTCTCCGCATATAATTTTCATACCGTGGTAGAGTGGAAATGACTTATTTTTTTTTTTTTTTTATTTCGCTAGCATTGGGGTGCATCTTTTATTGTATAGTTTTCTTTATACCAAGATGCTATCATCACACAAGTGGCTACTACCGCAGCTAATATATTAAATTCGATATCCATGTCATCCCAAATGTCGGCGATGTCCGAGATGGAGAAATCCGTGCTAGAAATGTATTCTTCAGACATGTTAACCTAATGCTATAGATTATTAGTGAGCCTTGTGAGCCTTGAGATCTTAAATTAAGTTAATCATTAAATAAAATTGATGGTGATGATGATCTTAAATAAACACAATTCAGTTGGGAATTGACTCAACAACAACATAATTCAGTTGATGATGATCTTAAATAAGCATAATTCAGTTGGGAATTGACTCAACAACAACAATTGTGTGTAATGGCATGTAAGTAAAACCCCATATGAGAAGGGTGCACCTAAAACCTGAAAACTCATCTCGTTACAAGTCTGACTTAAAAGGAACATAACTGAAATTTGGAGCCTAGATCTTTGATTTGAATGCAAAGAAAAGAAATTAGGATCTGGACATTGCCACTTTATTGGACTAGTAATTGCAAGTCAATTCCATAGTGCACCCAAACCCAACTTGAAGGTTCTCATTTGTTGATTGTTTTGAATTTCATTTGGGCTGTTTTCTACTTTAAAAGTTTTTAACGGATTCCTTCATTTTGCTCATTTTATGTTCAGTTACTATTTTCTTTTAAACAATAAACCTCACTTTTATTCCACAAATAGAAGGAAAAACTGTTCAAGTCTTTATCAGTTTCAATATGCTGATACTTGGTGCTTTTTCATGTTGCCTCATCTCCATTGGGTTTCTGCTTGTGTTGTTTCTTGACATCCTGTTAATTTTATTTTTCGGTTTTTACTTAAAAAAACTGAACCCATAGCTCAACTTTATATCAGAAACCTAAATTTTGATCTATAGTTCCAGCTGGGGCTTGTTTTGATAGTGGGAAAAGAAAGAAAAGATAAGAAAGACAATTTTCCATTTTTGGGTCATCTTTATTGTTTGGATAGCAAAGAAATAGTGGATTCCATCAAGCAGTCATTATTCAAACACCATAGTTAATTTCTTAGGCACAAGATACAGGGATTTTTTTTTTTTTTTCGTGAGAGGAAAATGAGATTTCCACTTGCCATCCATCAAGACCCCCCCAACAATGAAATCCATGTTTCAATCATGCTCATGGAATCCTTGGGAATCCATCATTGGATAATGCTTGCACCTTTTCTTTTCTTTTCTTTTCCTTTCCCACTATCAAAACAGGCCCCTTTGTTAATTTTAAGTTGTTTTCCATGGTGGGATTCTTTTGATGTTTGTTTGTGAATGGGGTTATTTCATTTTTCATTCATTTCTCTTACTTTTATTCATTAATTGCTGCAGGGATCAGATGCAAATCATCAGCCTCGATCTCCTTTAGCCGAGAGATTGCCTCTAGATTCCACTTTGGAGCCGCCTTCATTGTACGACAGCAAGAACTATCTATCTCCACGAGTTTTGCCTCCACTGAAATTTTACTCTAGCTTGCTTAGACCCAACAATGGTGTGAATGTTGGTTTTGAGGATGATGATGAGAGTGTGGCATCGGCTCCAGATGATGTTGATGCCACTTACTCAGATGCTTTTGAGGAGGAAGCTTTTGGGTCTAGTGATTCTGATTTGTTCGAGAAGCCGAACATGAGTAACTACGATGAAGAACTGTTTGGAGTTAAATCTAGTACAACCTACAGACACAAGTCTTCTCTGATTAGAGATGTTTCAAAAGAGAACCTTAGGATTGAAGTGCCAACGAATGTTAGAATATTTACAGAAGGCAATTCAGGTAGCAGGGGATATGCAGAAAAGCATTCGGTCTCAAGCGTCAAGCACCAAACTCAAGAGAACATCAACCTCCATGATGCACGTGTTGGAGCTGAGGTTTGCCTCTCTTATGATTAGTGAATATATAGCAAAAGTCTGTTTTACGATATCACGTAGTTGATGCATGGATGCCATGAGTAACATATAATGTTTAATCGAGCATCAGCTCAGCCAATTATATTAGGGGCCCCACCTTTAGATGGTCTGGATAATTTATGGTGGTTGTTGGGCCCTATGGTGGATGAAGTTACCCAGAAATCTTGCCCATTGGATGATCCCGACCATCTGATCATGTAGCTGTTAATTGCAGAACATTGGCGGATCATCTAATAGTGGAGATATCAAGGCATGCGCTTTTCAGGTGGCTTAATTGAGAGGTTCAACATGAAGTGTGGTCTTTTTCTTCTTTTTTTTTTCCCCATTAAGCATCACATAACGCCTCATAAAAATTTTGGTTTTCCTTTAATGACTGTACACACAAATTGTTTGCTTAAATACTTAAGGTTTTGTCTGACTAGAATTCATGTTAGCATTAGAAAGTACACATCTATGATAGTTTTCTACTTTGGCAGCATTACCGTATGGATGAAGTTAGGTCACAAAAAATGGCAGACTTGGGAACTCCTAGTGCACCTCCCATCGTTGAAATAGGAAGAGAGGAAAGTAGTTTTGAAGTAGATGGTAAGCAATGGACAGCTGTGGACGGTGTAGAACAGGTGTGCTCTATCTCGGGAATGGAGCAAGTAAGAAATGAGAAGCATTCATTACAAGAAACTAAAGAGTACAATGGCAGTAAGGAAACATTATCAGAGAGGGGAACCCAGTCGCAGAGAAGTGATGAGCCATGTGCAAGGTCTTTTCTTTTCTTTTCTTTTATCCCCTCTTGGGTATGGCAAGATACTTGTTTCTTGTCATCGTTTCAATAGGATATTGCTGGTATCTGATTTTCTTAACATTTTCTTTTTAAAAAATATTGATTATAGATCTGTCTCTGGCGAAGCAGAAGTGCAGTTCCCTTACTGGCAAACCAACTCAGCAGATCAACCAGCATATTATAATACTAGGTAAGCTCTTATTTATCCACATAATACAAAAACAGACACATGTGCATGGATACACATGAACACACAAACATACATACACACATGGACATATAACGTGTTGAAAATTAATCGTGTACAGACAAGGTACCACAACTTGTGGTACCATACCATCTTTTCAGCCAACATGAAAATTTTGTAGGACAACATTACCATGGAAATGGTAGGCCCCACCATGAAGATTACCTGGAAGAAAAATTAGGCCGGTCAAATCATTAGGTGGGCCACATCATTGGAATCAATGGACAACAGATGGTCTGACTCAACATACAGCTGTGGACCAACTAGTGAGCCGATCAGCTTGATTTTCGATGAGGGCTTCATATTGCAGCCCATCGATTTCATAGTATGATTTCCTACACAAATGGTGTGTTGGTGGGAAAGATGGTATGATACCACAAGTTATGGTACTGTTGCCTGTAGGTTATCGGTTTTTCATAATATATTCATATATTGGTGCAACCAGCTGGTTATGGAACTTTTGACAAGCAATCATGAGCATTAATTTCAATTCCGATGATGATTTCTAAGTCAAACGCCAAATTGCTGGGATGAGGCTATGATGATGATATTACGTTTTGGTACAACAGGAAATTGAGACGTTCATGCCTTAACCCAAATTCAAACAGCCCAAACAAGATTTCGGGTCCGACCTATTGCGGAATTATTCCACAAAAGTCCAGCTATGTAATCTAATTCTTTCACATGCACCCATGAATATAATGGAGAAGAACAAATTAATAATAGATTAATCAAACCAACAATAGAGATATCTTCAAAAAAGAAGAAGAAGAAGAAGAAAACCAACAATAGAGATGAAAATTCTTTAACTTCTTTAAAACCAAGCAATAACATTAAGTGGAACAACCCAAAATAGTCCAAGAAGAGTTTTTAAAGCCTCTAACTAAAACTCAAAGATCCTACTAAATCTTGGCCTTTCTATTTTCTAGTCCAACGTCCTATCACAATTTGATTTGTAAATATTTATCATTATTTTCATTCTTGCCACTGGGCATTTGATGGATTTTCTGCTAGTTTAGTTTCAACTGGAATTCTTGATCCTTTTTGTCCTTTGGGCATGTGTGTTTTCTGTACCAGTGGTCAGAGTGCTTGGCAAACTCTTATAGCATATGATGCATGCTTTCGTCTCTGTTTAAATGCATGGGCGAGAGACTGCATGGAAGCACCAGAATTTCTCCGAGATGAATGCCTGGTTCTGCGCAATGCATTTGGGTATGTTTAAATCTCACCTCTACATTTTCTTACTTGAAAGATCAGGCTCTAGTCATTACAGAGATTAATGGACAGAGCTGTGATAACACAGCTCGTGTGAGTAGGATTTTGAGTTATCCTTGCCGCACTTCTCAAAGTGGCATTTGTGGAGAGACGTGCCTTGCTGTGCATGTGCAGTGGTCTGAAAGTCAGCCATGGCCAGTCATCTGTTGGGCCATACATGTGCTTTTAGGGTGGACTTCCCTATCATGCTTTCTCCAGTCATCCTTTTTTCTCTTGGGCCACTTGATGACTGAACTGTCTGATTTATGTCTCTTGGACTCTTGGCACACATATAGTTGGCGTCCCCCTGATAAACAGCCTGAATCTTCCACAGACAATCCGCACTGGCATGTGTTGCAAGAGGACTCTAAATCCTACTGTGAGTGATCTTTGCATTTCTCTAATGGATAAGTGAGATTTCATTGTTTAGTTTTAGTTCTAAAATCTGAGGAAGAGGCTTCTATATATTTTGTTGACTAAATAGGTTACATAAGTACTTATTGCACCCACGAAATCAAATTCCAAGGGAAGGAAGACCAGCTGATAATGCGGATGAGACTTGCACTGTGAAGGCAAAGAAAGTAGTTGGCAAGATTAAAGTGGAAGGTTAGTTTTCAATGGTATAAACCGAATTTCATGATGTTTGGTGCAACCAACTGCACCCTAAGCTACACTTATTTTCATTGGTACAGAAATTGTGATTTAATAGTCTATCTCAAATCAGATGTTAAAAAGTCCTAAACACTTCTGAACTTAGGCGATTGTTGGATGCACTACAAAATTGTATTGAAATGGTTAGTTCAATAAGTGCAAGTGACCAAATATTATGAACGTCATGGTATTACATTAATCAGTCTAGTTTGGTGCACAAGCATCATGAAAGTTCATGATATTTGGTGTAAGCTAGCTACGCTCATTTTCATTGGTGCATAATATCATGGTGTAATAACCTATTTCAACTCAGATGTCAAAAAATCCTAATACCTTAGGGCGTGTTTGTTTTTTCATTTCACAGGGGTTTGCACTCTCCCTGAGCATTTATTACCTGCTCAGGGAAATGCCTTGGTATTGTAACCAGGCATCATCACCATTTCTCTCATTTGAAATAGCCAGGCGGGATTGTAAATGCCCAAGCATATGCATTGCGCCATTTGTTTTTGGACGCTGACCCACAGGCTGGGGAAATGTACGTGCGGCAACAGATTGGTTGGTGTACCACACGTAATCCTACTTCATACACGTCCTCCGGTCCAGTCGGCCTAATCATCAATAACCTGTTTCATCCAAACCATCCATTCAGGTATTGCAGGTTCAAATTCACGCCTGTTACGGATGTAAGGTGAACGTCATGGTGGGCTGCACAATGACGTTTGAACGGTGAAAGATGTCTTGTCATCGCTTCTATTTATGGTGTTGTTCCGACGATTGTTGGATACGATTCATTTTTTGGATAATGCACTAAAATGATCTCTACAAATATTTGAACGATGTAGATGTAAGAAATACATCAGTGTGGGTCTCACGTAAATGTAAAGCTGGAAGGTGGTACGGCAGCCAATCTCCTTCTGTGGTTGACGACATTTCAGTGGGACCGTTCATCACGGCCCACCTTCACCGTGCAGTTCTGATCGACCCACCATACCAAGGTCGTAACTAGTGTTCGAATTATCTCTGATATTATCTTTATCTCTAGCTCAGCGATACTGATAACACTGGTAGCGATACCGATAACACTGGTAGTATAAAAAATTCCAAGTATTAGCAATGTATCACTAAGTATCGCCAACGTATCAATATCGATAATATAATTGCCAATATTTTCAACTATGTAAATTCAAGGCGTCGCTTGTATTGCCAATGCATCAATATCGCTAATGTATTGCCCATATTTTCGACTATGTAAATTCTAGGTAATGCTTGTATCATAGGTGTATCGACGATATTTCAATAATATCACCAACATATTGATATCATCAATTTTTTGTTTATTAGGAAAAAAAAATTTTATTTCAATTTTTTTTCATGGGCACATGGTTGTATCGTGTTCAATTTTTCATTGATAATACCTTGATCTTATCAATATCGCAACACGCGCGATATTGAGACCACAATCTTTTATTTTCTTTCTAATTGTTGATGGATTTCTTGGTGAAATATCATGTGTTGTTGATATTTTGCAATATCGATGCATGTTTGAGTGAAAGGTTGGATGGTTAAATAGGTCGGATGGGATGGTTGAACTGATTTCTTACAAGTTACAACAGCACATGCTTTTAAGGCCCCATTAAATGGAAACTTGTTATGTATGTATTCTTTTTGCAATTTTTTTTTTTAAATTTCTAAATATACAAATATGTACATTTTAACATCTCCTGAAGTTTCGCTGAAAATTCTACTGTTTCCCTGCATTTCCAGTTATCAGTGATATTATCGGCGATATCGATATTGTTTCCATATCCTTGGCCAGCAAAACTTGTAGTGATACTGATATTTTGAACACTGGTCGTAACACAAATAATATGCCATGTGTGAGATATTTGTCCAAAACTATAAACCGTCCAAGTTTTCATGGTCCAATAAGCTATACTAATGAGTATACTATAGCATCCAAAATTCAGCAGTACCAAAAAAAAAAAAAAACAAGTTCTTCCAACAGTGCATACGACCCGAAAATCCAAAACATATATACATCAACGGTATAGGACCATCAACTCAAAAACCATCACAAGGACAACAACACCTATAACAATGTACAAAACCAGCAGCGAGTCACGATCTAAGTCAGTACAGCCATGAGACATCCCTGTGTTGGCTGTCTGTGTCCCTGCTGGTATCATCGGAGACGGCAGATCAGTCGAGTAGTACAAACCGGACTGATCGGAGACACCGAGGCATGCCTGATTCGGAACGACGTCACCCAAGAACGTGCTCCAGGCAACAAATGCCCCCTCAGCATACTTGAAGGATCTGAAGCGAGCGTGCGAGTAGCCCTCGACCTGATCCTTGACTCATCCCACGAATAATAGATCTCCGGTTGTCTTCCTACAAAGACAACGTACACTTTCCCCATCTGTTCAAAATAAGAAGTCATTAATGATCGTTAGATTATCGATAATTATAAGTAGTGACCTACCAGGTAATATGTCACCAGTGCAAGTGTCGTCATGACTTGCGCATCAATTAAGAGTACAAATTAATAACAATAATAACAATACATCCCCATGATTAAACTACTTGAGGTTTCAACTTGCGAGGAAGATATACATACATACATACATATATATATATATATATATATATATATATATATATATATATATATATATATATATATATATAATATATATATATATATATATTCAAATTTAAGTTATACAAGTCCAAAAATTATGATACTTAAAAAATTGTCTAAGAGTCAAAGTATACGAACGACTGATTCCAACCAGTCAAAGTAGGCAAAATATTAGTCTTATACGTGGGGTCCATCCCCATTCAGCAGCATCCTTACAAATGATATTCTCTTCTCTTTGGCAAAGTTAAGGAAGGCGGCCCCATATGATTCTTCTTTCAACAGCAACTTTGTGGCGCATAAAACCTCATCAGCCGTGAGTCCCTCCAACTCTTCTAAAGCTGGTATGATTTGTGTCATCCGACCAAATTTGTTACCCTTGTCAATTGATATAGCAATTGATTTCATGGCGCCCCCAATATCTACCATCCCAGTCCCAATCATATCGACTGGTCGCTCCGGTCTCGGTCGCTTTTTAGAATTAAACGTGGAATTCGTGTTGCTGGAGGCATTCACATGATGTGTCGGACGCGGATGGGAAATATTGTTGCCTCCACGACTGTCATAAGACCAATGGACATGCGGTGCATCCTCGCCAAGATCTTCTGAAGATATGATATTAATATCATCATTCAGATCAACGGTGTGGTTTGACGAAACCTCCGTATTTCTCCATCGAGGAGTGGTAGCGCTGGGAGGGAAGTTGCCAGTGGCACATGCTTTACCGGTGGCCCTGTCGTTTCCGAAGATGAACTCAAGATCATCGAATCTTTGCATGGATTTGCCACAAAACTGAGCAGCATCTGGA
Source organism: Magnolia officinalis (assembly GCA_021015155.1). NCBI lineage: Eukaryota > Viridiplantae > Streptophyta > Magnoliopsida > Magnoliales > Magnoliaceae > Magnolia > Magnolia officinalis. The sequence continues at coordinate 2,806,592 of JAJHSJ010000011.1, read as the reverse complement.
TGGGACTACACACAATACAAAAAATAACCTGTCACTAACATTGTACGTTGTATGATAATATATAATCTATAGGTCAGAAGAGTTAAACCTTAATGTATTACATCCACACTTCATCTGATGCGACGACAATTTCTAATTCCGGGTCTCAACCAAATCCAGAGGCACTCCGTAGATCTTTGGCAGTGAAGAAGTTCTTTTTCACTGTACGGATGCGGTTTTTTACGTTCACATTAGTGATCGTGAGGCCTAACTTCATCCTCATGTTTTCCACGACTCCTGTAAACGATTCCATTTTAAATCCAGCACCACTTTTTCGACCAGTAATGACTAGCTCCATCAGTCCGTCGATTAGGATGCCGCCCATGTCATCCGTCCAACGAAGAACACCTCCATATGACTTGTCCTCAGTACCACTGTTAATGGTATGCTTTCTGGGCGATCTCCGTGAGAAGATGACCAACTATATAGACATGGTGGCATACTTGAGCGTGCTCTCGTAGACCACGGTAGCTGTCGTCCTGTCTTCGAGACGTATCTGCGAGACCACCCGTATCGCCCGGTGATTTCCGAGCGAAATCTCTGGCGCTGCATTGTTCTTTCCCAGACGTCCCTAACTTGTTTTTTAAAAGTGTGGTGAATTCGCTGCGAAAAGGGTCATCATGACCCTTTCGCTCGTTTGACGGGTGGGAAGGGCAGCGTGCAGGGCGTACAATGCAATGCCAGAGATTTCGCTTGGAAATCACCAAGCGATCCGGGCGATCTTGCAGACATGTCTCGAAGACAGGAGGACGACAGCTACCGTGGTCCGCGAGAGCACGCTCAAGTATGCCACCATGTCTATCTAGTCGGTCATCTTCTCACGGAGATCGCCCAGAAAGAATACCAGTAACAGTGGTACTGAGGACAAGTCATATGGAGGTGTTCTTCGTTGGACGGATGACATGGACGACATCCTAATCGATGAACTGATGGAGCTAGTCATTACTGGTCGAAAAAGTGGTGCTGGATTTAAGATGGAATCGTTTACAGGAGTCGTGGAAAACATGAGGATGAAGTTAGGCCTCATGATCACTAATGTGAATGTAAAAAACCGCATCCGTACAGTGAAAAAGAACTTCTTCACTGTCAAAGATCTACAAAGTGCCTCTAGATTTGGTTGGGACCCGGAATTAGAAATTGTCGTCGCATCAGATGAAGTGTGGATGGAATACATTAAGTTTTAACTCTTCTGACCTGTAAATTATATATTATCATACAACGTACAATGTTAGTGACAGGTTATTTTTTGTATTGTGTGTAGTCCCATCCAGATGCTGCTCAGTTTCGTGGCAAACCCATGCAAAGATTCAATGATCTTGAGTTCATCTTCGGAAACGACAGGGCCATCGATAAAGCATGTGCCACTGGCAACTTTCCTCCCGGCGCTACGACTCCTCGATGGAGAGATACGGAGGTTTCGTTAAACCACACCGTTGATCTGAATGATAATATTAATATCATATCTTCAGAAGATCTTGGCGAGGATGCACCGCATGTCCATTGGTCTTATGACAGCTGTGGAGGCAACAATATTCCCCATCCGAGTCCGACACAACATGGGAATACCTACGACAACACGAATTCCATGGTTAATTCTAAAAAGAGACCGAGACTGGAGCGACCAGTTGATATGATTGGGACTGGGATGGTAGATATTGGGGGCGCCATGAAATCAATTGCCATATCAATCGACAAGGGTAAGAACTTTGGTCGGATGGCATAAATCATACCGACTTTAGAAGAGTTGGAGGGACTCACGACTGATGAGGTTTTATGGGCCACAAAGTTGTTGTCAAAAGAAGAATCATATGGGGCTGCCTTCCTTAACTTTGCCAAAGAGAAGAGAATATCATTTGTCAGGATGCTGCTGAATGGGGATGGACCCCACGTATAAGACTAATATTTTGCCTACTTTGACTGGTTGGAATCAGTCGTTCGTATACTTTGATTCTTAGACAATTTTTTAAGTATCATTATTTTTGGACTTGTATAACTTAAATTTGAATATTTGTACTTGTTTTTACACCTACCTTTGGATAGCAGGTCACTGATTGATGCTGCTGAATGGGGATGGACCCCACGTATATTATCTTCCTCGCAAGTTGAAACCTCAAGTAGTTTAATCATGGGGATGTATTGTTATTATTGTTATTAATTTGTACTACATGCAGGCTTAACTGATGCCCAAGTCACGGTGACACTTGCGCCGGTGACGTATTACCCAGTAGGTCCCTACTTATAATTATTGATAATCTAACGATCATTATTACTTCTTATTTTGAACAGATGGGGAAAGTGTACGTTGTCTTTGTAGGAAGACAACCGGGGATCTATTATTCGTGGGATGAGTGCAAGGATAGGGTCCAGGGTTACTCGCACGCTCGCTTCAGATCCTTCAAGTATGCTGAGGAGGCATTTGTTGCCTGGAGCACATTCTTGGGTGATGTCGTTCTGAAGCAGGCATGCCTCGATGTCTCCGATCAGTTCGGTTTGTACTACCCGACTGATCTGCCTTCTCCAACAATACCAGCAACGGCATAGACAGCTAACACAGGGACGTCTCATGGCTGTTGTACTGACGTAGATCGTGACTCGCTGCTGGTTTTATACATTGTTATAGGTGTTGTTGTCCTTATGATGGTTTTTCAATTGATGGTCCTATACCGTTGATGTATATATGTTTGGATTTTCGGGTCGTATGCACTGTTGAAAGAACTTATTTTTTGTTTATTGGTACTGCCGAATTTTGGATGCTATACTATACTCATTAGTATAGCTTATTGGACCATGGAAATTTGGACAGTTTATAGTTTTGGACAAATATCTCACACATGGCATATTATTTGTGTTACAACCTTGGTATGGTGGGTCGATCAGAACTAGACGGTGAAGGTGGGCCGTGATGAACGGTCCCACTGAAATGCCGTCAACCACGGAAGGGGATTGACTGTTGTACCACCTTCCAGCTTTACATTTAGGTGGGACCCACACTAATGTATTTCTTACATCTACATCATTCAAATATTTGTAGAGATCATTTTAGTGCATTATCCAAAAAATGAATCGTATCCAACGATCATCGGAACCACACCATAAATAGCAGCGATGATAAGGCATCTTTCACTTTTCAAACGTCATTATGCGGCCCACCATGACGTTCACCTTACATCTGTAACAGGCATGAATTTGAACCTGCAATACCTGAATGGACGGTTTGGATGAAACAAGTTATTGATGATCAGGCCGATTGGACTGGAGTAGGGGTGCACAAGGTTCGGTTTGGTCCGGTTATGGGGTGAAACCGGAACCGAACCGTTCCTAACGGTTCTAGGAAATTCGGAACCGGAACCGGACCGTTGGCACCCTAGAACCGAACCGTTAAAACCGGTTCGGTTCCGGATCAGTTCCGGTTCGGTTCTAGGGTGCCAACGGTCCGGTTCCGGTTCCGAATTTCCTAGAACCGTTAGGAACGGTTCAGTTCCGGTTTCACCCCATAACCGGATCAGTTCCACGGTTCTGAGCTTTTTATAATCCAGCCCAATTACAAGCCCATGTCCATCCATGTTGTGGTCTATTTGATGAATGGTTTAGATATTGTATAAGGTGTGCAAAAATACATTTACGAAAATAATTGTTCTAGAGAAAATAATTATAAGGTGTGCAAAAATACATCGGTTCGGTTCGAGGTTCGATTCGAGGTTCGGTTCTACGGATTGGATCCACGGTTTGGTTCTACGGATCGGTTCACGGTTCGGTTCGGTTCTACATACCCCCAAACCGAGAACCGAACCGATGTCACCGGTTCTTTGATTTTTGGAACCAGAGCCGGAACCGGTGCACTCTAGAACCGGACCAAACCGGACCGTTTGGTCGGTTCCGGTCCGGTTCCACGGTTCTACCGGTTAAATGTGCACCCCTAGACCGGCGGACGTGTATGAAGCAGGATTACGTGTGGTACACCAACCAATCTGCTACTTGTAACATCCCGAAAAATCGGGGGTCGAGCATAAACTCAACACCCGAGTTCCAGAACATCACTTATGCAACATAGATAATGATGATTAAATGTTGTCTGCATTAATGTAGTGAACATGAGTGAGATTAAGCCAAAACAACATATCATACTCCAGAGACAGTTAATTTGCAAGCGGAAGATTGTGATAGATATATAAAATATATAAAAATAGTGGTGAGTCTCCAGAGTGTGATAATGTTACCAGGTTAATGAATTACAAGTACAGTTCAAATTATACCGAATGTATAGTGTCATCTAGTCAACATCCCTATAACCCCGTCGATCAAGGCACGGCTCACATGAAGCCGCCCGAAAATCACATATACGAGAAAGCATCCTCGTCTTCACAAAAGTCCGACTCCGCCTCAGGAGTAGCGTCGCCATCTGCAATCCGACAAAGTCTGATGGGTGTTCGGAACACCGTCCCGTAACGTGGGAGTGAGTGATCAACTCAGTGGAACAATAAAGCATAGGTTAACATGTTATCAATTCAGTCAAGCAGTAATGATAAAGCAGTAAAATCAAACACTCCTAACTACTCTTATTAATGCAAATATGAATGCAGTCATGATGTATGCCCTCACCACACCCTCCCTCGTGCGACACCATCTCACGTTTGCGGCATGCTTTCATCCCTCAGTGCTCCACATCTTCCAGGCACATGCAATGCATGATGAGCATGATTACCAAGTTATTATTAGTCCATTTCAAACAGCAGGATTGAGAAACTAAGGTACCTCCCTTGTATCATTCCCAAACATGATCCATTCTAGGGTCGTCAGTCCTAGTTAATCTCAGACGATGGTGTGTTTTCTAGGTCATTGCAGAGGCTGCCAGGGCTGTTACGCACAGAGGTTACACCACTCCCCCATCACCTCTTTAACGATTCATCACTATACAGAAACAGGCCTAGTTCATACTCCATACACCGCGGCAAAACTCTAAGGCTCACCGCGATTCCAAAGTATGCTCGAGGTCACTACAAAGGGCTGCCAGGGCTGTTGCTCTCATTCGTTGCACCATTCCCCCATCACCTTATCAATGTAGGCCGACAACACGAATATAGTGTCCCATACCACCATAATAGGCTCACGAGTTTGGTTGCTCACTGGTCACTACGGGGAGGCACGTGGCCCCAGCGTAAGCCGACAGCTCGACCACGGTGTCCCATACCACCATGCCCGGCTCATGAGTCTTAGCGGATCGAGGTACCATGGTTAAAAGGAATTCCACTGGTAAGTTTGGTACCCTAGGTTCAAGCAGAGGCGTCCAAACATGGTGAACATACATAAGACAGATCGGGTTACTTGACGAGCTCAGCTAGCTCGAGCGCACATCAAGTTGAACGATATGAAGCGCATGAGCACTTCGTGTAGCCAACCACTATCGCCAACCGAAGTACGACTCGAGTTCGTCGAATATATCTCACGTGGCAAATGAATCACAGCCACGAATTCAACTCTGGTACCGATTGTCTGGACTATAATCATAGCCCCAAACACAATCAATTGCAGATAGATAAAGCAGTAGTGGATCAAGATTCAACTCATACAATCAAGGTCTGGTATTATCCGTTTAGGGCTGCCAGGGCTGTTGCACGCATTCGTTGCTCCACTCCCCCATCACCCATGACGGATCATACAACATAAATATGAATTTAAACATATGCATTACATAGATAAAATCATAAAAGCAGTTGAGCATGTTATGAAGCACAACACAAGCATGAGTTTGTACATGTTCAATTCCTAATCACACAACTATCCAAGGAAATCATACACATAGTTAAAAGAGGTTGAGAATCATATCTCAACACCCTTATACATTACAATTGCTAACTACTACTCATTCAAACATTTCAACAAACACTTTAAAAATACATACATCAACATACATGACATATGTTGATCACATAGGCATTAGGCCAAATCCTTTCACTAGGGAGTTGCCTCAATCATAACACGCGTACACCCACGATGGATATTCATGGCAAGCAGGAATCCAAGTTCCATATTCATTCAGTTATTTCTACAAACACTTGGGCCACACACTTTAATATAAGTAGTGAATATTGGCCGTGGCGTGATTTAGGGCAAATCCTTTTGTCAAAGGGGGATCGCCAATACAACAATCATATATCCATGACAATTAGTCATGGCGAGTACGAATGAGAATTCTATACTCATTCGGTCATTTTCACAAACACTTAGAATACACTATTACAACATACATGGTGTATGTTAGCAAAACATGTATTAGGGTTATCCTTTCGCCAAGCAAGTATTTTACGCATATATAATATATTTATACAACAAATAATCATGGCAACCACATCTCTAAAATATATATGTATACGGTACTTTCTACAATACAGTATTTCTACATACATAGTGTATAATAGCAAAACATGTATTTGGGCGAATCCTTTCGCCAAATAAGTATTTTATCCATATATCGTATATTCATACAACAAATAATCATGTCAAACACATTTCCAAAATTTATACGTATACGATATTTTCTATGAATATCTAGAATATGTAAAATTCCATAATCTACATCTTTAATCGAAACAGAAAACAGAAAGCACTTTGTACATGTGCAATTGCATGCAAATCATGAATCTATCATTATCTGACATTGAAAGCGTTGAAAACCATAACCTATACACCTAAAGTCCGCACCTTTTATCGTAGAATCGAAACGGAGTTGATAGAATTGCTAAGCTTCCGTATTCGGCAGTTTGGCAACCTATGAAACGAAATAGGTTAGCTATTTCATAACCTACAACTATCAAAACCCCAAATCAGGTTAGGGTTAGGGTTTCTTACCTAGAAATGACGCCGGAATCGCCGGGAAAGCGATTAGAACGGAGCGGTGTAGCTCGTATAGCGGCAGGGAAGAGTGACAGGGAGATTCTCCCACTGCTCCCTCACTTTCTCTCTCTTTTCTCTCTTCTCTCTCTAGGGTTTCTCTCAAATTCGTATGGCTGCCATGAGAGAGGGTTTAAGGTCCTTATATAGCCTAAAAACTAACCGAAATAGACTCCAGGTCAAAGTATACTTAGGTTATAACCAAAGCGGGACTTTTCCAGCTCAACGGAGGACTTCTGGCGGGCCTCCTTGAGCCAAAGGTCGGACTTAAGCTCACTAACACCGGATCTACATTTAGTTAAGTTTTCGTTCCCGACCTCCAGATCACTCGTGGCGGACCAGCTTCAGTTCAACGGTCAGCGGATCTCGATCGGAGATTCCGAGTACATGTAAATGTGTATGAAATTTCTCCTGATCCGAGGGTGTAATTTGGTCTGATTCTGACGGTCTGGTTGCTTAAAACTGATCCGCAAGCAACACGTGCCAGATTACTATTCAAGATATTTATTTTGTAAAGAAAACAAGTGTTTTCACACTCTCTCGCTCCGGACTCAAGCGAACAGCCGTGGGACACTGTCTGGATTTGATTTCCGAGATGGTTGTCAAGCCCAGCAAGGCGGTCCTAATTCCTTAACTTTGTGTTAATCGGACTTCCGACGTGCGGTCCAGATCTGATACGGAGTTTCGAGATGCTCCCGAGAGCAGACGGGTAATGAGATTGATCCTAGATTTTAGGGTACCCTAGCGTCAATGATTCTACAAGTTTTGGGTCTTGCAGATCGTATTTAAAGTGATTGGTGCTAATTTCACAGGCACTCTAGCTTAACACTAGATATTTCTCGCCTAATTTCTAAAGGATTTAGTCCTGAATAATTTCTGTTTAAGGTGGTACCTGGCCTTTGTAGTTTGTATATAAAGTGATCCAAGTTATACTACTTAGTTAGTTTAAGATAATGTCTAGGGTGAAAGTACTTAGAAAAATTTAAAGAACAAGGTGATGAAGGGTGGGATTTGTGAAGGAAATGGGTTCAGAAGCGATTCTAGACTGTGAGATTCAGTTTTTGACAAGTTAATAAGATGTTAGGAGCGACCCATTGCCTAAGGACGTCTAATCCCAGGTTGGTAAAAATCCGGGCTGTTACACTACTGCACGTACGTTTCCCCAGCTTGTGGTTCAACGTCCAAAAACAAACGTGCGCAATGCATATGCTTGGGCATTTGCAATACCGCCCGGCTATTTCAAACGAGAGAAATGGTGATGATGCTTGGGCATTTGCAATACCGCCTGGCTATTTCAAACGAGGAAATGGTGATGATGCCTGGTTACAATACCAAGGCATTTCCCTGAGCATGTAATAAATGCTCAGGGAGAGTGCAAACTCCTGTGAAATGAAAAAACAAACACGCCCTTAGTATGATATTTAGGGAGAAGCTCCAAGTTGCAATTACATGAGTTTGAAGTAGACATTTCGGTTGAAAGGAACTAGATTTTTGGTTCTGCCGATGCTGGCACCGAAGCGAAATATTTTGTCTAGAATTGACAACTTGATTTACTGTGATTCAATTTACTAGTGCATCCAAATAACAACCTTACTTTTAATGTGCTTAGACAATAGGATGTGGTTGGAATTGGCTTGCTTACTAATTAGCGTTTGGATCCAAACATCGGTCATGAAAGGATAAGCTAACATTACTATGTTTATGGTCTATCTATATTACATTTTCAACTCATCTAAGCCTTCTTAGAACATCTCAGGTTGTGTTTATGTTTATATGAATCCCAACTTTTGAGTTTTTGAACATCTAAAGTTCGAAATTCTTTAGATGAAATTCTCATTACAGAAAAGTGTACAAAGAGCTAGGTCTTAGTTTTAAAGAGTTAGATCTTCTTGTTTGATTGGTCCAAACAACAAGAACAGTTTCCTAAGGGCCTGTTGGACGCAAACTCCGAAGGGGCTGTTGAGGCCTAAACACCGTTTTGATCCAAACAGCAGTTGATGTTGTGCATTTAGATGTACTTTGCAAACCCTCGTCTCATCTCCTGCTCAACAAAGTAGGTGCTAAAAGCCAACTTGGCACAAACCAGTCCGATTGGTTTTTGCTGAACTGATTTTTTTTTTTTTTTTTTTTTTTTTTTTTTTTAATTTTTTTTTTTTTTAAGGCTTGAAATCCTTAAATTAAAAAAAAAAAAAAAAAACCTTTTTGTCCCTTTTTAAAAAACTCTTTTTTGATGAAGTGTGTGTCCAAATGGACCCAAAAACCCTGCTCAACAGCCTCAGCTCCATTTTTCAGCTGAGAAATACAAAATACCAAGCAGTTTTTCCTTAAAATTCTGCATCTTTCCTACCTTCTGGATCTTCTTAATGGTCATGTTTGTAACTTAAAATTGTTTGGTTCAATATATGGATTCAGTGAAAAAAGTCCGGATCATTCCACGACGGAAGCTTCAGAGCACATACTCACAGCGAAGTGCGGCATATATGCAAGTCAGTGTAGAATACGTTCGGCATGTTTCAACATTGCTGAAAACAGGCATCAATTCATTAAAAATCAGCTCACTTGCAGTGACTTCAGAAGGTTGTATAATTCTGGTTCCATACTTTTTGTGACCGTATTTACCATGGCACATGCCATTGTTGACTGTGCTCAAATACAATGCTCAGGTTGAGAGTTTGTACAGTTCACTGGGTTTTTTCAGTTTGTACAAGTAGGGACCATGGTTCAGTGATCCAGAGCACTGATATCATGGGTCCCACAGTGAATGGCTTATGCACTGAAAATCACCCAGATGTAAAAGAGAAGGTCGAATATTCTGTGGCTACGATCGTCCAATGTGGGGGACTTCTGGTGGAAGGGCTGTCCAATTTGTGAGGCTGATCATATCAAGTGCTTGGATCAATGAACCACCACCAGCCCACTTCTTAAAGCTGAAAACCCAGGTGTAATGTACAAACCCTCAGTCCAGCAGTGTACAATTCTGAGCATTTAATGTTGTTATGGGTTGTATGTTTCGATCATACGTTGCAGTGGGTGATCGAAGAATATCGATGTTACTAACTAACATCCCGTCATTTTTACAGAAGCATTATCATGCTTGTGTCAATTGAAAAGTTCTAGTGAAGAGACAAAGGTGGAGACAGGTTCTGCCATTTGCTTGCGACCAGGAACTAGTGATTCTCACGTCTTGTAAGTTGCTCTTGTTTCGATGACATGTAATTCAGTTACTCCTGGTTTCTGAAATGATAAGAGCAATTGTTATAACATATATTAGGAGGCTTAGTATACTACATATGTTTCCACCATTTCTTAAATGGTGGTGAATTGTCCACCATACATGTGGCATGTCATGGGCCCCAGGATATATGGAGCATAACCAGGAAATCATACTTATGGGATGATCTTAATGTCCAATTTGTGGCAATGAAATGCGGACCACTAAAAAGGAAATGGGAAGTTGTCCAGATACAATGATCGATAGATGTGGGCTGTCATTGTCCAATCAATGTGATTTTTTGGCAAATATTTTTTCCACAATGGGACCCATGATTTGGAAAGTCGCAACTGACCGACATGTATGCCGCCTGTCTGGTGGATGAGTACCATCTTTGAGAAATGGTGAACTCATAGAAGTTTAAGCTGTATTGCTATGTTTTTTTTTTTTTTTTTTTTTTTTTCACATATATTTTTAAAATTTTTGGAAATGTCATTCCTTTTTAGTGTTTAATAAGGAATATCTAATGTGAAGATTTACTTCTCAGTTTTCCGGAGAGCCATGGTGATGCTCTCTTGGTGGAAGTCCAAGATACAAATAGGATTGCTCAAGGTCGAGCTATCATTCAAGTTTCATCTTTGACAGATAATCCAGTGAGCATCATTCCCCATATCCTCTAATACAGGCTTTAGGAGAGGTTTTCTTTTGAATTTCTTCAAGAGGTTATCTATTCAGTGCCCCATACCTCCAACAAGGTCTGGACATGTGGCTTAATGATCTGGATTCAAGATGGTTCAGTAGGTGGATCCCACCATCGATCGACCTGGTTAGGAAAATCTAACTGATAGGATGATCTTAGACATCCAAATGGTGACCTAATAATGATAGTGACAATGGTTAGCTTTGAACAAGAAATGGTCTACTAAAAACAGATGGGAGGATCATCTAAACCGTGCAATTGGCAGATAGTGTGATTCATTCCGGTGGTTCACTAGTCTGGAGATTGGTCCGGATCCATGGGTTGTTGTGAGACGGATAATCCAGTCTACATCTTTCTTCATATTCTCTAATACATGATTTAAGGGAAAGTCTCTTTTTATTTTTTTGTAAGAGGTTCTCTGTCATTGTTAGACTCCACAAAATCTGGTCATGTGGTTCCATGATCTGGCTGGTTCATTAGGTGGTTCCTACCATGTATTGACCTGGGTAGGAAATCTAACTAATTGGATGATCGTATCCATCCAAATGATGACCTATGGAAGGTATTGGCAATGGTCAGATTTGAATAGGAAATGGTCCACCAAACAAACAGCTAGGTATGATAATCTAATCTGTGCGATTTGCTGAAAGTGCTTAATAATCAGTGGGACAAATCTACTGATTGGTCTAGATCAATGAATCATTGTGCCATATGTCCAATTTGGGTGCAAAAGTAAAGAAAATGGGTGCGCTGCACTCAAGTTGGAATTCCCCTTCTATGCCATTAGCATTTTATTGATGTTTTCTGATAACTATGCAGAATGATAGAGTTCGATGGTGGCCAATCTACCATGATGATCATGAATGTGTTGGGAAAGTTCAGCTTTCCATCATTAGCAGCAGTACCTGTGGCGAAATAAGCTCTATCAAGGTTCAGCTCATCTCTTTCTTTCTGAAAGTCCATACACATCTGACAAATTGCACCCAAGTTTTGGATCACCAAAAGCCTTGAGATTCATTGAAACTCGACTTGGCAGGTGCTGAATTTATAAGCATGTGCCTCTACATGCAGCCACACATGCCAACATGGCATATGTGGAGCAGAGATCCGAACCATGAACAGGTGGACCCCACTATGTAGGTGACCTGGCCTGGAGATAAGGTCAGTTGAAGTATACTGCACGTGTATGAAAACAACGTGCAAATTATAAAAAATTGCCAATGGTCCACATTCAATGCACATGTGGTGTGGCCCACTTGAACTGATTTGGAGGCCTTCTTGGTGGGGCCCACCTGGTGCTAGCCTGTACCTAACTGAATAAATTGCCAATGGTCCACATTCAGTGCACACATGTGGTGTGGCCCACTTGCTGAGTGGACCCAACTGATTTGGAAGCATTTTGTGGGGTCCACCTAGCTCAGACCTAACTGAATTTGGAGACAGTCTTGTTTGGAGCCCACCTTGTGCTAGCTCGGATGTCGCATGCGTGGGCTCTGTGGAGCTAGTAATTCATGTACATAATAACACTTGGTTTCTTTGTATTTTTGTGCGTTGAATGCTTTTTACAGAATGGAACTATAATTTCTTCCCTTGTATTTAAAGACTCTATATGTTACCTTTTTGCCGTTGCATGTGCACTGGATACACAGAGTGGACCTGTAGTGGAAACTCTAGCATATGATTTGCTATTGGAGGCTGCTATGCGTTCTCAACATTTCCATCCACGGAACTTGCGGTTGCATGGACCATGGAAGTGGTTGTTGATGGAATTTGCAGACTACTATGGAGTGTCTGATGCATACACTAAACTGAGGTACATTAAGATTTAAACTCACAGCAAGAATCCTGTTAAGGGCACATTCTGTTTTATTTATTTATTTAAATGAAAGCCTTTGTAATGTTTTTATCTCTTTGGTGATTCTTTCAGGTATCTTTCATCTGTAATGAATGTGGCTACTCCCACAAAGGACTGTTTGGAGCTTGTTTATGAGCTGCTCATACCTGTGGTGAAGGCTCGGGACGAGAAGAATCTCACGAGGCAAGAGGTACATTAACATTTCATATCCATTATCTATCAACTGGTCCGAAGTGGCATTTTGGTCTTTTTGATTTTTCAAATTATTTGCATACCCATCAAGATAATATGGGTATGGGATTGGTGATAAATTTCATAGTGCCTGTTTAGGAAGGTAATCCTGCAAAATTTGGATTATGCATTAATCATGATTTTGGCACTACGCATCAAATTCGTTGTGCCAAATGGCACTTTTTCCTGCTTAATCATGGTTGTGATGAAGAAGGGAAAGATCCACTTTCACATGTATGAATTTGACATGGATGATATGGGGCCCGCCAAATTTGGGATTAAGGTATGACACCAATTTTGTGGGATCACCTACCTAAACATACCCTTAGAAAAATGATAATTGAATGGCAAAATATGTGATGACATGGAGACATCTTGTAATTGGAAACTTGTCACGGGGCCCACCTGCTTGATGCCATTCTCTTTTCCTCTTTTTTGGGTGGGACCCACTTTATGCCATGTGAATCATGTGGCTTCAACATGGCATCTCATGACTTTGGCTTCAAAACAATAGTTTTCCTCAGTTAATCATAATTTTTGGGCGCATTTGATTTGTATTTTCTTTTGAGCTGATCATGCTTTTGGCAAACTCAAAGGATCTCATAGTTTTAAAATCTGTTCTTCCTCAGAGAAGCATATTATTTTCTTTTTAGCTGATCGTGCTTCTGACAAACTCAAAGGATCTCATTTTAAATTTGTTCTTCCTCAGAGAAGCATATTATTAGACTGTGAAACTCAAGTCGAGAATCTGTTCGCAAATGCGTTTGAGAACTACAAATCCTTGGATGAACTTTCTGCTACGGGCCTGATAGACTTGTTTGGTCCACCTCCTGAGTCTGCTGCACCAGCTTTAGTTCCGGCCGTTCAAGTATACACCCTTCTCCATGATATTCTTTCTCAAGAAGCACAGACAATATTGAGAAATTATTTGCAGGTAAGTCATAATGGTTACATGTAGTATGTATATCAGTCCATTCACTAGAGGCATGTTTTTTAAGTTTGCAGGCCTTTTATACTTTCACAGCTTATCCACATTGTCTCTACCAATCCTTTGTTGAGCCTTGCTCACTATATAAATGTTCTTGTGGTCATAACATGGTAGTATATGAGATAACAGGCCATCCATCATCTATCCTCTCTGTCCATCATCATATACGTATGGTCATTTTATAAGAGTTTAGGGTGCATGGGACTAGACTGAATTGAATCGCAATCATAAAAGTACCCTTCAAATGTACAATTCAATTGGGAAGAAATAACATGGTAGTATATGAGATAACAGGCCATCCATCATCTATCCTCTCTGTCCATCATCATATACGTATGGTCATTTTATAAGAGTTTAGGGTGCATGGGACTAGACTGAATTGAATTGCAATCATAAAAGTACCCTTCAAATGTACAATTCAATTGGGAGGAAATGACATACTTGCACTGATGTTTCCAAGAATTTCATGGCATGGAAATACCCTTCAAACTGCAGTTACACTCAACTCCAACTTGAGAGTAATGTCATTGCAGTTTGGACCATAATTCCTGAGAAATCCCAATGGTCAGATCATCAGGAACTTCAAGATTTTCTGGATAATTCAAACTTTTGGGCTACTGGGCATCCATACTTTTTCCACACCTAGTGGCCCACCAAGTCAACAGTCCCAATCACCATGCATGTTTGCCACACATGCGTTGTGGAGACCACATCTTGTACAACTTGCCATACATGCACGTTTACCACACATGCATTGTGGAGAACACACCTTGTACAACTTCTTGCCATACATGCATTGTGGAGACCACGTCTTGTAGAACTTCTATGGTATTGGTGCCTACAACATACTTTTTCCAAATATTGAATTTATTGAAGTTGATCAAATATGTCTTTATATTTATTTTGTGATCAAGTGAAAAAAAAATTATTATATGTTTGTCACCTTAGGAGAACTACAATAGAGTTCTTGCAGGCCTTAAAGCCAACAACCCGACAGGCGGGTAGTTTTTGATTTGGTGGAATGATGGCTTAGAACTATATCATGCTACATTGTTTTCCTGCAACATGTCTAACATGCGGGACATCTGAGTTCTGCAAAAGGTGGGCTGATCATTATTTGGTGCAAAAGTATTGTCGATATGCTCATTAAGAGGGCCACACCATCAAAACCAATGGATGGGCGAAGATCTGACCCAACATACGGGTCTAGCCACCTGATGAGATTTTCATGATGGATCCCACCTTTTGCGTGGCCCAAATATCCTGCATGTATGGCATTAGCAGGAAACATGGTGGAGCATGATAACCTTAGCATGCTATGGTTGTATGGGATTATTCCTCTTTGATTTATATTGCTTTCTCTTTTAGTCATAGAGTATTTTGTTTCCAAAGAAAGGAGAGGTGTGAAACCAATAGTATTTGTTTACAGACAGCAGCAATGAAGAGGTGTAGGAGGCATATGATAGAGACAGATGAGTTCATGTCAAGCAACAGTGAGTGTTTTCTAACGGACCCAATGACCATATCCACGGCATATCTCAAGATGAAGACCTTGTGCATAAACATAGGCAATGAGATCCAGGCAGATATCAAGATTCATAATCAGCATATACTTCCCAGGTATCATCAACAGATCTTCATGAATTGATTTTCATGTGTAATGAATAGAGAAATATTATTATAAGTTTTGCTTCATGTAAGCTCTTCACCATATGCAAATAGTAAGGTGATTGGGACTTTTGATATGATGGGAAATTATGTGGGTGGGTAACAACCCAAAAGTGGTAGTGATTGGCCATCATGTGGTTTGTTGCTCTACTGTGTGCAAGCCATCCATTTGCAGATGTTTGATTGGATGGTTAGCGTAATTTGATCACCTTTTTTTTAAGGCCCAGCCCATCCACATGATACCCACTGAAACAATGGTGTTTCTGTCAAAGTATTCAATAACGGTAATGGTGGGTTTAACGGCCAGCCTTATGGCCGTTACAATACAGTCTGTGATGGCCATTATGGCCCTGTAATGTTTTTAATTTTTTTCTTTTAAAGGAAGAAACTGTATTGGCCCTGCATCGGACTGTTTGGCCCGTTATGGGCCATTTTTTATATGATGGGAAATTATGTGGGTGGGTAACAACCCAAAAGTGGTAGTGATTGGCCATCATGTGGTTTGTTGCTCACCTTTGTTTTTAGGCCCAGCCCATTCACATGATTCCCACTGAAACAATGGTGTTTTTGTCAAAGTATTCAATAACTGAAATGGTGGGTGTAACAGCCACAATATGGGCTGTGATGGCCATTATGACCCTGTAATGTTTTTAAATCATTTTTTTGAAAGGAAGAAACTGTATTGGCTGATGCAGGACAATTAACCACTTGCTCTAAAAGATTGAACTAATAGAGCATGGCGAATCGATCCCTTTATCTCATAGCCCAGACCCCACATCCCATCGGTTAGGTCCTGACCGAACCGCCCTCGTGGGCCCTACATTACATGGGTTCTGCACCTGTTTCACAGGGTGGGGCCCGCCTCAAACGGGCCGCCCACCCCGAGTGTGCCCCTGCATCCCACAAGCCACCCCACTAGAGCCTAGTGTGAAAATGCCCCTGCATTATTGGCCCTGTATCGGACCATTATGGGCCTCAACAGCTGTTACAGGCCTGTCGTGGGCCATTTTTTTATAATTGTGATTTTCTTCCGGTTCAATAGATCTACCAATGGTTCCTGCTTTACTGTTATGGCCTCAACAGCTGTTACAGGCCTGTCGTGGGCCATTTTTTTATAATTGTGCTTTTCTTCCAGTTTAATAGATCTACCAATGGTTCCCGCCTCACACTAGAGCCTAGTGTGAAAATGCCCCTGCATTATTGGCCCTGTATCGGACCATTATGGGCCTCAACAGCTGTTACAGGCCTGTTGTGGGCCATTTTTTTATAATTGTGATTTTCTTCCGGTTCAATAGATCTACCAATGGTTCCTGCTTTACTGTTATGGCCTCAACAGCTGTTACAGGCCTGTCGTGGGCCATTTTTTTATAATTGTGCTTTTCTTCCAGTTTAATAGATCTACCAATGGTTCCCGCCTCACACGAGCCACCTGCCTCAACGGGCGTTATCCCCTATATCACGTAATGGATCCTGCTTTACTGCTATGTGATCGTTTTTTAACACCATGATAATCTAAGTAATAAAGAAAGAAGATTTGAGCTTGAGAGACTTATGTTAGTCATTCCAATAGGAATAACTGATTTTTTTTTAATAGCCCTAAACTCCTTGTGTAACCTTAAAACTCTCGAAAACTCTCTTAAACATAAATATTAAAACTAACACCCTTTTTTAAATGAAATGTTACTTTCACCTCCTTAAGCTTCATTAACCATGTGATACTCCTATCTCCTCCCATGGATGCAAATCAAATGATTCTCGTCTAATGAACTTGACACCACTTTGTTTCTTCAAAATGCATTAGTTGTATGGTCTAATTGATCTTCTTCACTTCTTCTTCTTCTTCTTCTTCTTCTTTTTTATACCTTGTAATTTATAATTGTGCTTTTCTTCCAGTTCAATAGATCTACCAAACATAGCTGCTGCTGTTTACAGCACCGAATTGTGCAACAGACTCAGAGGCTTTCTTGCAGCTTGCCCTCCGTCTAGCCCTGCGCCTCATGTAACGGATCTGTTGATTGCAGCTGCTGACTTCGAGAGGGATCTTCAGTCATGGAATATTAGGTGATTTTAATAGACTTTCAACAAGATATATCCTATAAACTATGTAAAAAGGAAATATACACTGTTTGAATCAAGCATTTGCTCAGTCCAAAAAACTGTACATGCGGGGCCCACCTTTTGGTTATCCAAAATTTTCATATGGTGATCAAAGTCACACATTTGGTTGACTGCAAGGTAGATACCCCCAAAATCCCCGCCATCTGCTGATTTCAACTCTCTGATTAGAGCACGATCCATTCCATTATCAGGTCCACCAGATCAAGGGCTTAGATAACCAAAAGGAGGGTGCTGTGTACATTTTGTTGGGTCAAAACCAAAAACCTCGATATTTATATTATTTACACTGTCTACTTCAGATCGGTGCATGGAGGAGTAGATTCAAGGAATCTGTTCCATCATTACATAATGGTTTGGGTCGAAGATAAGCGACTTTACTTGCTAGATCTTTGCAAGGCAGAGAAGGTACTTGTTCAAAATACTTGATGGTGGTTCAATCGAGTCTGTCTCTTCTGCTTTAATTTGATAAGAAATTGCCCATTGCAGGCACCGTGGTCGGGAATAACAACACATCATTCCACCTCACCGTTTGTGGAAGACATGTATGATAAAATCAAGGATACCCTCAGTGAATATGAAGTAGTAATCAATCGATGGCCTCAATATTCTCTGGTTTTGGAAAATGTAAGTAGTTTCCATCTTCTTGTAATACGGCCAAGGATATTTTTTCAATTGTGACCATTGTTCTCTAGAGGCATTATGGTGATTGGGACCATTGATTTGATTTGGCCATCACATGGATGAGCCATAGAGAGCAAAGGAATCAAACTTGGCCAGTGTGGTAGTGATCCCAATTAGTGGCTAGAGCAAAGGTCAATCAACTCAGAAAATGTGCAGTCCTATGGACAGTTTGCTCCAGTCACTGTGATTTTTGGCATAAGGCTCATACACGTGCTGGCCCACCAGATCAAAAGTTGTGGTCACCATACACGTGCATTTCTCTTATCTTTGAATTGGGTAATTATTAGAACATGGTTGTTAATAGAGACATTCTTGGTTTTCCTAGGCTATTGCTGATGTAGAACGGGCGGTCATAAAAGCAATGGAGAAACAATATAGTGAGATTTTGACGCCTTTGAAAGATAGCATCCCGAAAAAGCTCGGAATGCAAGTGCAGAAACTTACAAGAAGGCAATCTGCATCACTTTATCATGTTCCCAATCAAGTGAGTGCTTCGAATTAATACCTCAAGCTGTTAAATTGAAAATATTTTAGGCTTGTACGCACTAAATTGCAGTTATCTTTTGTAGCATGCATTTGATTGTGCATCCAAACACACCCTTAAGCTTTTTGTTTGCAATGGTTCATGCAATATCTCTTAGTCTTTTTTCCTTTCTTTCTTTCTTGTGTATGGCAGTTGGGGACATTCCTGAACACTGTCAAAAGAATACTCGATATTTTGCATTGTAGAGTTGAGGATATTTTGAAATCATGGGCATCATGTTTGCCTGTTGTTGGAGATAGAAAGTCAGTTTTCGGAGAGCAGCTGAATGGAGTTACGGTAATGCTGCGAACGAAGTACAAGAACTACATGCAAGCCACTGTAGAGAAGCTTGTTAACAATGTCAGTATCATTAACTTTGTTTCTTTCTAATCTGCCACTCTTTGGAAATGCTTGTTCATCCCAGGTCGGTATCTTGGGTACCTGTTGGCAGCCCTAAGTGGCAAATGTGCGTGGTAATCAATATGATTGATTGGGGGGTGGGTTACATCAATGTTAGGCTCAAACCAAAAAATTGCTGCAATTGGACAACCTTGACCATCTGAATTTTCTACCATGGGGCTATTGCGACTAATCAAATGACTACCATAATCCAATCATCTATGGACCGTCAATGTGGGTGTCCAGCTATAAACAGTTCTCATCCCCATGCATAAGTGCCATGCATAATAATCTAGAAATATTTAGTGATCATTGCATTAATTCTGCACATCTTAGGACTCATTTTTGTAGAAACCTATGCGTCTTTTACGTGTTTGTATTGTGATAGTAGTAGATGATCTAGAGAACACTGATATTAGATATTTTGGGTAATTGTTCTAGACACAAGCTAATCGAAGTACAAGGCTGAAAAGAATTCTCGAGGAAACAGAAGAGGTAGATGGTGAAGCCGAGATCCGCGAGAGGATGCAAATGCTAAGTTCACAGCTCATGGAGTCCATATGCAACTTGCACGACGTGTTTTCCGGCCGCATTTTTGTGGCTGCTTGTCGTGGATTCTGGGACAGAATGGGGCAGGTACTATGAAGTACTATTATATAGGGCTCTGATAGGGCTACTCGTGAGAGTAGGATTCCATATCTATTCTCTCCACATGTTCCCATACCACATGTATGTGGTATTTGGAGTGCTTATCATGCATTCAGTTATAAGGTGGGCTCCACCTGAAGAATGGTTCAGATCACAGACGCAAGCACGCATGTGAAAAGTATTTGGGATCCTACTCTTGCGAGAATAGCATTTACAAATTCCGCTTTCAATTTTCTGATTTTATTCTGATTTCTGTACTAGATTGTGCTGAGCTTTCTCGAGAGTAGGAAAGAAAACAGAATCTGGTACAAGGGCTCGTATTATGCACTGGGAGTAAGTACTTTTACGATCATCGATTGCAAAGACCTTGATTTGTACTACACATGCTTCATTGAAATGCAACGAAGAAAGAAGGATAATAAAAATGAGCTTAGACTAATGTGAGGAACTAAATGGATTTCAAATGTAGGTTTTGGACGATACATTCGCTTCCCAGATGCAAAGATTCCAAGGAAATGCTCTGCAAGAGAAAGATCTCAACCCTCCTCGTTCGGTTATTGAAGCTAGATCTATTCTGTGTAGAGATGCACCAAATTCGACAGAACCGTCAACTTACTTCTACTACTAGTGACTGTCGAATTCAACGGAACTGTATATTGTTGTCTCCATGAGCCTTTTGATCAACCACACCATGCACTGTTCTTGTGTGGATCTGAATTCTTGAATACAAGTACAATAGCAATATTCTTTTTGTATATTTGTTTTACGTATTTGTGATTTATTAATGGTATTGTATCCATAACTGTTCTGTGCCAATAAAAGAAGCTTTCAGTGGATTGTTCTCGTTCTTCAACTCATGTGTTTGACTTTTTCTTTTTCATGCAAAAAGAACTATAGTCTGGAATTGGTAAGGGTGCCCGACATGTACTGGTATTGGCCATGGACAATACAGGAGTATCAGCCTCATTTGTGTCTGAAATGGGGCAATATGACCCTGTCTCAGTGGTGAACGATATGACATGCCTCAAAACCCAATTTTAGCCTTCTCGAACAAGATCTTCTCAGGGTGTTGAATAGCATATATTGCTGCAGCCTCTCTGTGTGCTGTCATTGTTGTCATAAGTCGTGGTGATGCCTTTGCCATGGCCCATGCCATTGATCTGGGTTGATGACCATTTGTAATCTCCTCCATTTGGGGGATAAAAACCCATCTGCAACAGTTGATAGATGTAGAAGAAGAAAGGATGAGAGCTGCTTGGTGATCAAACAAAGATTGTCTAGCTCTCCAACCAACCTCTACCCTACTGTCAAGATCCCTTGTTCACCATCCACATTGTTTGGCTATCGAAGAAACTCAAGGGTGAGGCTGCTGCTTTGATTTGAACTACTGTAATATAAATAAATTAATAAATCCAGATTGTAAAATATCGTGGCTGGTTTTTGGTTGCTTGCTCCTCTCTACTTCATGTTCATTTACAATTGCAGCTGGTTTTTTGTTGCTTGCTCCTCTCTACTTCATGTTCATTTACAATTGCAGCTGGTTTTTTGTTGCTTGCTCCTCTCTACTTCACGTTCATTTACAATTGCTGCTAGTTTTTTGTTTCTTACTCTTCTCTCTACTTCATGTTCATTTACAATTGCAGCTGTTTTTTTGTTGCTTGCTCTTCTCTCTACTTCATGTTCATATCTAGTGACCAGGTTCAGAAAGCACTGGTCTGAGTAATATTGGACAAGTCGACCAAGTGCAGAAGACTTCTCTAATAAAATAGATTTAGATAGGAGAATGATTAGTCCTCTCAGCTATTGCAATGGGACACTTGGATAGTCCAATCAATTGATTAGGACCATATATGAAGGGTCGCTTGGCTCAGAATCTAAATCCTAGGAAATGGAGAGGCTAAATTGTGTGGGTCATAGAAAAGGGTGACAAATGAATTCCCATGGGAATTCACTTCCCACAATTTGCCCCATGATTCCCATCTTTAAGATGGGTTGCAAAATTTTGGAAAATGGTTTCTCATCCAATAGTCATGTTTTTTAAAGAGGATAAAAGTCTCATCTCCTCTCAATTTCTAGTATCTGCACACAAAAATTGGATTCCTGATGATAGCTTTCTCAGTACCCAAACCATAATAGTCTCTTTCATTGGGAACCTGTTTTTCAAAAACAGATTAGTGACCCCTTTTAAGATTCTAGGGAGCCAAACAAACCCTTAGGTGCAGCTTATATTCATGGGCTACTAAGTCAAAATCACATCCATTAGATGATCCTGTCCATCCTTACCTTGGCCTTCTTTTTCATGGCCATTTTTTTCCAAGGATGGGATAGTAATGATTGCTGGACAAAAATGATGCTTTAGAACCAAAAGCTATCCATGATGGGACCAAAAACATAGATGTCATAAATTATTGTATGGGCCTATTTTAGCACAAAATCATCATCATCATCATCATCATCTAAGCCTTATACCAACTACTTGGGGTCGGGTACATGAATCCTTTTCTGCCATTCCACTCTATCAAGGCAACTTCAGTTAGACCATAGGTTCTCAAGTCTTTTCTTATGGTCTCCACCCACATCCTTTTGGGCCCTCCCTTTACCTTTTAGAGCCTTCAAATAGCAACTCACTCCCTCTTGCTGATCATCTTGACTACCATTTAAAAGCTGATCAAACAGTTAGAATCGTCCAATCGGTTGTTATTTTTAAGTGGTAGATCATGAAATGTGCATTAGGCCAAATGGACAATCCCGATCAATCAATTGGATAGACCAAGTGTACCAATGCAACTAGGAGCACTGTAAATCATAGTGTTCAGACTCGGAGCATTTTGTCATTTCTATACAGCGAACTAGGTTTACTACTAGTAATTTTTTCAAGGGCCACCTAGGATTACTTGTAGTATCTTTTAAGGGTCAATGCTTTTTATAAAGCTGTTTGGTAGCCCCACAGAGGGATCATCCAAGTCCGCACGCTTTTTTCTTACATATATAGTCAAACCTGATTAGTAAACTGAGCTGGTTTTTTTTTTTTTGAACTGCCACCCATGTTGGGCCCACCTGATGGCTACACATTTTTTTTTTAAGTGTCTTAGTAATATTCTTTTGAATTGTTCTTGTTCTTCAATTTTTTCGTTGTTGTTTCCCTTCATGGAAAAGAAGATCTAAACCTGGCCATGTCTGAGAGTAATAGAATTTGTAACCCATATCCTTCCATAGTATTCGGTTCTTAATTCTGGCAAGTGGTCCTATGGGTTGGTAATCCAGACTATTGGTCTGTTGCTTTCCTATGTGGAAGGACTATCACCCGAAGGTCTCCTAGATTGGAAGATCCTGGTGACAAAATCCGGGACCTTTTTTCAGTTGAATGTAGTCCCTGTCGTATTATCTTAACCATCTATCTGCAGGCCACATATTCTGCATAGTCCATCACTGATGGTACTCAAGAAACCCCTGATCTGGATTTACCAAACCTTGGACATCACCTGTCAAAAGTGAAAACCTATGTGTACTGTGCAAAATTGCCTGTCAAATCTATACCATACATGATGCCAGTAGTTTCGGATACCTTTTAATGTGGTTGCATTTTCACACCGGGCTGAGTGGGGTGGCATGTGGGATGCAAGGGCATACTCAGGGTGGGTGGCTCATGTGAGGCGGGCCCCACCCATGCGAGGTGGGTGGCTTGTGTGATGAGGAACCCATGTGATGTGGGGCCCACGAGGGGGTTCGGCCGAGGACTTAACCCATGAAATGTGGGGCCTAGGCTATGAGATAAAGGGATTGATTCTCTATGATGGGTGGCTCATGTGAGGTGGCCCCACCTGTGCGAGGCGGGTGCTTGTGTGAGGAGGAACCCATGTGATGTGGGGCCCACGAGGGGGTTCGGCCAAGGACCTAACCCATGAGATGTGAGGCCTAGGCTATGAGATAAAGGGATTGATTCTCTATGATCTATCGGTTTGAGCTTTTAGAGCAAGTGACTAGTTGTCCTGTATCAAATTGGTATCAGAGCGGTCAAAAACCAAAAGAATAGAAACATCAAAACATTGCCAAAACAACATTAACCAAAACCAAAATACAAACAAGCTAGCCTCATCTATTTGATCTAAGCATTTGTAATTCCAGATTTATCCCAAAACAAAGCATGCACTGAATGTTTTCAGGGGATTTTTCACCTTGAGACCTCCAGCAAATCACAAGCCACATTTGCAAGAGAATCAGCTGTTCAGATTCACACGCATCCTACTGCCATGTATTAAGGGAAATGCATTTCACAGATGTATTATGGATAGAGATAAAACTCTTAATCGGTTATAATGAGGAGTTCCTCTATATGAACACATAAATACCATAAAACCCAAGGAATGCTGCAATTACGGTTCCAAATATCCACCATCATCTTAGAGTCCAACTCCACAACAACTGAATGAAAACCCTTTTCCTTGAATAATTGCAGCCTCACAATCGTCGTCTCTCTTATGAAGGAACGTGCCTATAAATAAAATATGGGATTAAAGCCTGAAAATGGTGTCCTGTAATTTTCTTCTATAAACATATACAAGCAGTCGAAGAATATGTACACAAAAACTTTGGATAAAATAGAAGAATGCCGAGTCAGATATAAATATAAACACCAAATTAATTGGTACCAAGGGAAACAAGGGCCTATAAAAAAATCCAATTGAAATTCAGTGAAAGTGTTTATATTAGACAAGAACCCATAACCAATATCTAGTAATGAGTAAAAAAGAAATAGTATCTGTTCCATTGCTTGTAGGTGTCTTGTATTTTTCTTTTGGTTTGGCCTGGTTCGCAAGTGCATTGTACATCTTTTTGCATTCATAGTTTAAAGGACTTGAAAGCTTTGACTCGACTTGATGTCCAGCTGAGTGGGGTCAACTTGAAGACCCGTCGGAGTCTTTACTTGATGCAACTCGATATTTTAATAATCAAAATTAGTCTCAGTGCATAACAGGGTATGTATCCTATAACGCATGACATGCAGTAGGTACTACACAATGCTCGGACTTAGGGATTATAGAGTACTATTTCGGATTTTCAGTTTTCAGTTTGTACAAGTGGGGCCATTCTTCATAGATCCAAAGTGCACTATGAATGATCCATGCACATAAAATTTGAAAGAAAAGGCCCTACTTATATAAACAAATGAGAAAAAAATAATAGCAATAACATAGCAATGAAGAAAATCATAGCAATGAAGAAAATCAGGAGTTGAAATTGCTGTGGTTGTAGTTGAGAGTATCAATGAAGAGGAGAGAAATAAAAGGAAAGAAACAATTCTTACCTGCTTTGCTTTGGTGAGATCCTGAATCTGGCTGCACTGTCTCAACAACAACAACTAATCCCCAACTTAATATCTTTGTATCTCGATGGAGGGAATATGTCGAATCTTATGCCAGTCCTCTCCATCTTCTTCTCGAAGCCTGCTTATGAATTCATAATCCATTCTCAGCAGTGTCAATTCCCTGAGGGCAGTCACGTGCTGCAATCCTTCTGGAAGCTTCTTCAATTGTTCGCATTGATCAATAAGCAAATGTAAAAGCCTTGGCATTGCTCCTTCCTCTACTCTCCACTCTTCTAAATCACATAAGCAATCAACATTTAAGTATTCGAGTCGAGGAAACCCTTGCGCAGAACAGACCATTTCTTTTCCCTCGTATGAATTTGCTAGCAATCTGAGAATCCGGAGGCTGGTTAGTTTCTCCAGTGTTGACATTGGGTCGTGTTGTAACTGGGTTTTTTCCAAGGTAAGCTTGGTGAGGTTCGGTGAGAATTCATGAGACTCGGGAGCTTCTTCAAACTTCCATGTAGATGCAGCTTATACAGATGCAGCTGATGTAAAGAAGGCAATGACGTCTCTGGCATTCTGCTTATACTGACCAATTCCAATTTCAAAGATTGGAGGTGGTCCAATTGGGTAAGTGACTCAGACAATCCCTTTGCATGCCTAGATAAATCTAATCCTGATATTCCTAGTTTCCTAAGATTAACCAGCTTTCTCAAGGAATCATCTAT
Organism: Magnolia officinalis; assembly: GCA_021015155.1. Classification (NCBI taxonomy): domain Eukaryota; kingdom Viridiplantae; phylum Streptophyta; class Magnoliopsida; order Magnoliales; family Magnoliaceae; genus Magnolia; species Magnolia officinalis. The sequence goes on along the minus strand of JAJHSJ010000011.1, from coordinate 2,780,607 downwards.
CCAATCGCCAGCCTCAATAGTTGCTAGAGTTTGTAAGTTACTTGAACAACTGAGTCCTCCTTCTTTAGACCCTTCACCTATTATTCTACCCCTTACACATACATGCCTTAGTTGTTGCATCTTCCAGATATCTATAGGTATGTCAATCAGATTAGATCCTACCCATTGTGGCTTCTTCCAGCTATTATGAGTAGGTATGTAGATTAGATTAGATTCTACCTCTAGTGATTGTAAATTGCAAAGGTTGGATGTCACTGATGGGTGCCTCTTAAGCTTGGTCGGAACGGATACCTCAGTGTTTGTAAATTGCAAAGATTGGCTATCGACGACGGGAGTCTTGTCATTTGATTGCTTCCTTTGAGGTGAAGGTATCTTAGGTGGGTAAGTGTACTTATTTCAGTTGGAAATTCTTCTACCTCTACTTGCTGTAGATGTAACACCCTAAGCAATGCAAAGTGTCTGTAAAGAAACTCCTGCTGCTGCTGCTTTCCAAGTATTGCATATTCTATGGAGAAGCACAAGAAGGAACGAAGACGCCAGTTTATTGAAGTATGCTTATGGATGCCACGATGGACGGAAAGTCGACGTGCTTTGCATGGAGAGAGAGAATCTACATCTCCATGGAGAAAATTTTCTCCCTTGGCTTTTGAGATTGAGAGTTCTCGCAGTAGATCATGGATGCGGCAGCTTTTAACTCCTCCAACTGAACTTCTTTTCACCATCTGAATTAGACTTCTTTGGATTAGCTCGTCAAGGCAATCTTCTGCGACTTCCTCTAATGTTTCAGCCCCTCTAGACGGTACAAATCCTTCTGCAACCCACAGTTGAATCAGCTTCCTGGCGGAGATTTCATAGTCTTCAGGGAAAACTCCAAGATAAAGAAAGCATGGTTTCAAGTAATATGGTAGATCTTCGTAGCTTAAAGCTAATATTCTTGAGATTTGCGCCTCACCTTCAACAAATTGCCAACTAATGCTCTTGAGTACTTTTTTCCACACGCTTCGAAGCCTTGCTTTCCTTGATAGCAGCCCCCCTATGATAACGATTGCAAGAGGCAGACCATGACATTTTGCCACAATCTCCCTTCCCAACTGATCTAAATCTTGAGGGCAATTGTTATGTTGTCCTGAGAATGTTTTCTTGCAAAACAATTCCCAGCTGTCGTCCTTTCCTAAAAGTTGCATCTCATGAAGATGGCTTTGGGCATCTGCATAAGAAGCTATGTCTCTGTTACGAGTGGTAAGTAGGACCCGGCTTCCATTATTCATGTCCGGAAAAGCAGACGCTAACACATCCCATGCATCCGTCTTCCATATATCATCTACCACCACAAAATATATCATCTTCTTCAAATGCTCAGAAAGCCTCTCCCTCAGCTGAAAAACTCCCATCTCGAGCTCTTTCTTAGTGGGACTTTTAAAGCATCTTAAAATGCTTAGCAAAAGATCCCTCGCATTGTATTCTTGCGATACATAAATCCATGCACAACAATTGAAATGCTTCTTCACAGCTTCATTATTATAAACTTTCATGGCAAGAGTAGTCTTCCCAAGACCACCCATTCCGACTACAGAAATCACGCATCGACGTCGCTCGCCCTTGATCAACCGCGCCACCAAGGTTTCTATGTTGTCTTGGAAACCGACGATTTCTGGTTCTTCTAGTAGATGAGAGGTCCGCCTTTGCTCTCGCAAACTCTCATCCATGGAACTGCTTCCTTCTCCACCTTCGCCGAGATCTTCAATGCTGTAAGTCGACCTTCTCCGAGAGATATCAAGGAGTTTATTCTTTATCTGTTCGATCTCCTTGCCTAGCTCACGTCGATGGACTATTTCATCACTAAAGCCAGTGAACCTCTTGATGAAACCAACTGACCCTCTTCTTCTTTTTTGTTCTATTTTAAAGAGGAAGCTGTCGATGACATCTTCGGCATCATAAGCAGCATCTCTCACATCCGCTACCCAATTCTTCACTCTTTCATCAACCTTTTGTTTAGCATCTGCATCTTTTAAGAAGGCGCGCATCGATCTCAGTTCTGCTTCGACCCACTCAATCTGATCACGCACTTCGTGGAGAAATACTCCTTCATGGATAAGAGATCTCCCAGTTTTTCTATGACAAAGGATACAACAGCCTCACCAATCATCTTAGCCTCTCTTCTTCTCTCAAGAAAATGGAATCGCTTCAAAACTCACGGATAGAGAATGAAAATAGCTTCTTTCAGTAGTCCTTTCTTTCACTAGCTTTGGTCAATGGTCTTCTTTTTTCCCTTTTTTTTTTTTTTAGGATCTTGGATCCACGTTCTCTGTACTTCCACGACTAAACTATCACCCCCAAAACACACCTTATCAATGATCCTGACCATCCAGTTTTGGAGTTCAACGTGAGCCATTGAAAATTCTGTTTAATATTCAATATGTTCGGTAAGACTCCACACATGACCATCGGTTTAGATCTGATCATTGATTATTTAAAATGAGTGATTCAGTGGGCTCCACTACAATTGTAATAATTGTAAATAGGTTTGGGTTGGGAGGCTTGAACCATGGTCCTATATATAATGGATAAGCTTTTAGTCCTATTTCCTATAAATAGATGTCTTGTTCTCCTCACATCACAAGAGAGAAAACCCTAGTCTCACTGAGAGATTCTCCTTGATGTAAGGTACGGAAGATCTGAAATGTCTTACCATTAAGTATGTCTTAAAATTACTGTGTTGAATCTCCATTATTGATGCATAAACAATTAACGATCTTTCAATTCCGTAACATAGTTATAACATATTCTACATACAAAACTCTCTCAAACCCATGACCTCCATAACCTTTTTTTTTTACACACCCACGTAGGCACTTGAAGCCATGATCTTTGTATGCCACCGAGCCATGGGTTGAAACCCATGTCAATGACCTTTATGCTCAAGTGAGTAGAAGTTGTAGAAAGAGGTCTCTCTAAAACGTTGGTAGGGGATCTGACCTTGGAAATCAGGACCTTAACTCATTGGTATTGTAATGAATTTTTTATACATTTATTATTATTATTATTATCATTTAGTAGGGAACTGGAACCCCATACAAGATTTGTTTTTTAGGGCCAGAATCCTATGTAACTCACCACCATTTTAGAAAAACGTTGGTCTCATCCCACACATGTCATAGTCGTAAGATTATTAAGACTGTTTAAATCACTGACCCAATTGTAGATGGAAGGTAGCTTAAAAACTATATTGAGTAGATGATAGTATCCACCTGACTTTGCCTATGCAATTCGAACCGTCACTGTTTTACTTCTAACCATCTACCTAGTAACCGTCACTTGTATGGCTAGGATTGCATGATCAACGTGATTTTTGAGATTGTTTCATCATCAATGATGTGCCCCATAATTTGGATGGTCCAGATACACATGCAAAAGTGCCACATAGGAGTAGGATAGGGCACAACCGCCATAACTCACCACCACGTTTTCAATAATCCATACCTAAACTTTTGAATGCAACCAATCTATGGTAGAATTTAACCGTTGGCTGACAGTCTTAATCGACTGGCCCACCTATGGCGCGTTAGCATGGGGCGGCGGATAAGGTTTAGTGGTGCCAAAGTCAAGCTACCTCTATCCAATTCCATTTCCTACCCACTTGTGTAGGACGCGGTTTCAATAGGGACCCCAATACCAGCCAGCTAGCTGGTGTCAAGGCTCTGTGGGCCCCACCATGATGTATCTGTTTTATCCACACCGTTCATCTATTTTGCCAGCTCATTTTAGGGCTCAAGATAAAAAATGAGGCAGACCCAAATCTCAGGTGGACCACACTATAGAAAACAGTGTTGACTAAGTGTCCACCGTTTAAACTTCGTAGGGCCACTGCAATGTTTGTTTGCCATTTAACCTAATCAAGGAAATGGATTGGCTACTCATCCTGCCACCAGCCAGGTGGCTGGTGGTCGGTGCTCTGTGGGACCCACCCTGATATATATGTTTCATCCATTCGGTTCATCCATTTTTAAAGATAATTTTTAGGGCTTGATTTAAAAAATGAGAGGGATATAAATCTCAGTTGAACCACACCAAAGGAAAACAATAGTGATTGGATATCCACCATTAAAATCCTCCTCAGGTCCACTCTACTGTTTATTTGACATTCAATCTGTTGATTAGGTCATACAGACCCAGATGTCGTGAAAAAACAAAGATCAGCTTGATCCAAAACTTTTATAGCCCCTGAAAAGTTTTTAATGGTCGACGTTCATTCAACACTGTTTCCTGTAATGTGGTCCACTCGAGATTAGGATATACCTCATTTTTGGTCTCATACCATAAATTGATTTAGAAAACTAGATAGACCGCATGGATGAAACACATACATCATGGTGGGGCCCACATAGCACCTCCCACCAGCCATTGGCTGGTGTCAGGGGAAGTAGCGAATTGGTTTCGATAAGGTCACACAAATATAGCTATTCGAAACTTCCGCATCCCGAGAAAGTTCCAACAGCAAGCGTCCAATAACAGTACCTCATGGGGTATAGTTCACTTAAGATTTGTATCTGCTTTATTTTGGGGTGTAGTCCACTTAAGATTTGTATCTGCTTTATTTTTGGGTTCATGCGCTCAAATGAGCTGGCAAAATGGATGGCTAGCGTGGATAAAACAGATACATCTTCGTGGGGGCTCATGAAACTTTAACTCCAGCTAATTGCTGGTATTGGGGTTACTAGCACTTGATTAAGGTATTAGTTGGTATTAGGGTTACTAGCACTTCATTAAGGGGTTATGTACTCAAAGTTTTGGGAACAAAAAGGGAAATTTCGAGAAAAGTATCCCCAATTTTTTAACAATTAGATCATATAATTTTTAAGGATAAATTTTTTTCTCTTAAGGGATAAAATGTACAACCCTATTTTTTTCAAGCCATATAAGCACTAAACTAATTAAATTAATAAATTAATTTTTAGGTTATTAACAAAACTAAGTACTTAGCCTAGTTGGTAGGGGTACTCTTGGTGGAATGATAGATTAATGAATTGATTCCTAATACTATAGTAATTTTATTAAAACCCCTAAAGCTGAGTAATCAGCAGTTTTCTATCCATTCTTTTTGTTTTGTTTTGTTTTTCTGTTTTTTTGTTTTTTTGTTTTTTTTGAATTTTGTATTTGAAATTCTAAATCTAACTAATGACCATAGTAGATTAACCCTATATCCATTATTCTAGTTTATGGAGAAGTTTTTGAAGGAAAGAGAACAACTTTTGTGCGAGATTCCCAACTAAGAGATTTCCCACAGTGATCTATGAATAATTATGATGATTATAAATTATGCTGTAAAACAGTTTTTAACCAACAATTGCAAATTTTCGGATATTTTCTATCCAAGTGATCCTTTAGTTATTTCGAAATTGATAATGAGAAGACTATTGCATGGGTTGGACCCAATCTAAGAAATGGATTAAATTAACAAAAGCAGAAAAAGTAAAAGAGAAAACCTTTTCTTTTTTTTAAATAATTTGAATTGTGTAACAAAACCAAGCTTACTACTTTGGTCGATCAATCAAACATTGATCGATTGAACTTGTTGATTTTTGTCCAGAGGTCAAAAAATTGTATCGTGGTCCAATTAATCGTAGTCCTAAGTTCGATTGATCAACGGTTGAGAGTACTGATTAAGAATGACAAAAAAATGTCTAACAACTAAAATGAATTAAATTTGACTAGTTTCAATTGATCTATGTACTAGTTCGATCGAAGGTGACCAAATTTGTCCAGAGACTTGAGATGCTAAATTCTAAATTTTATCAATCCATAGCCGATTAATCAGTCAATCCATAGCCGATTAATCAGAAGATCGATCAAGGGCCATTGAGCTGGCTCGATCGATTGACTGTACTGATCAACAATTCCTTAATGGTTTTCAAATTCAAATTCCACAAGGATGTAGATCTGTGATTAAAGCCGCCCACCAAACTAATTGTACTGTGATCTTGAGTGGGCAACCTGATGTTGAATACTCAGTGTAATTGTGTAGTCACTAAGTATCGTGAACTTATGATTGTATGGAGCCCATTTACTTGGGCAAATTTCCGTTGAAAGCACGACCATTAATCACATGATCACGTGATATAAGTGCGTCAATAAGGGCATCAATGGGCTGGGCTCAGGCATGAAAATCAGAATTTTCTGGCCTGACAGCCCAGCCCAAAATAAGTCAAAATTGGGCCGAGACCTACCTCTGGTCTGGCCCGTTGACAGCCTTATGTACCAACAATTTCATAAATTTTGATGTATGTGATGAATGTGTCCTCCCTCAACCTTGTATGGTGTAATGTATTGTGCCGTCATCCAACCATGTGATTCGGTGAACATGTAGCCACTTAACCATTGGAAATTGTGTTGGAAGGGAGACCATCCAACCTTACCAAAATTATAATTATGTATGAGTGGTCACTCGATCATGTGATCATGTGAAGCATGTAATCCATGTATGCTTGTAATGAATGTTGGACCCCTCACCCTTGTAACTTATGATTTTTACAGATCATTTCAGGTCTTGATCTCTAAAACGTGAGTGATATAAATCTCAGGTGGACCACACCACAGGAAAACAATAGTGATTGGATATCCACCATTAAAATCATCCTACGGTCCATTGTAGTATTCATTTGACATCCAATCTTTTGATTAAGCATACAGGCCCAGATGAAGGGAAAAAACAAAGATCAGCTTGTTCCAAAACTTTTATGGCCCCCAAAAAGTTTTTTATGGCCCACGTTTATTCAACGCTTTTTCCCGTAACGTGGTCCACTTGAGATTGGGATATACCTATTTTTAGTATAATACCATAAAATGATTTATAAAAATAGATGGACAACATGGATGAAATAAATACATCATGGTGGCTATTGGTCACCGACCACCAGCGATTGGCCGATGGATGGCAGGGGGAGCAGCCAATCCGTCTCCAGTAGACCACATCTCGGCACTGTCCATCCATTTTTGATAAATCATTTTATGGCACGAGCCCCAAAATAAAAAGGATCCAAATATAAGGTGGACCATACCATAGAAAACAGCGGTGATGAACGACATACCAATAAATAGTTCTAAGGGCCCACCATAATGAATTTTTTTGCCTTCCAACCTGTTGATAATATCACATAAACCTTGATGAACGAAAATAACAGATATCAGCTTAATCCAAAACTTTTGCGGCCCATTAATAGTCAATTACACCTTTTTCCAATGGTATGGTCCACTTGAGAACTGAGCCTGCTTCATTTTTGGGATCATGCCCTAAGATGATTGGGAAAAACGAATGGACGGCATGGATATGTAACAAATACATCAAGGTGGGCCCCACGGTAAGTCCCACACTGTCCCGGGTGGGTCCGGGGCCGCATTAATCAGCTCCGGGACCCGGATTTCCTGCGAAAGCCTTCGCAAGAAGTTCCTGCCAAGGAACCAGGTGGGCCCATTTTGATGTTTGTGAGAAATCCTCTCCGTCCATCCGTTTTGTGATTTCATTTTAGAACTTGAGGATAAAAACTAAGAATATTCAATGCTCAAGTGGGCCGAAAACGTGATTATTGAATGTCTACAGTTGAAATATTCGTGGGGCCACAGAAGTTTTGAATCATGCAAATATTTTTGTTTTTAGTTCATCCCAGTATGAATGACGTTATTAACGGTATGGATGGCATGTAAATGTTACTGTCGAACCCAAGGAGGTTTCAACGGTAGGAATTTTCCTAACCACCTTTTCTTTTAGTACAACCCATTTGAGTCGTAGATCCTTCTGAATTTTGGCCCCATGCTCTAAAATGATCTTAAAAAACGGATGGACGGTGTGGATTCTTTACAAACATCACGGTGGGACCTACCTGGGTTCCAGTGCAGGAACTTCCTGCGATGGGCTTTGGCAAGAAATTCGCGTCCCAGCTCCCGTAAAACAAATACAGAACCCTAGGTTCTAAAAAACAGAAGAAAGACTTTCGATCTTCAAGCTTAACTCTTGAACTCGAAGCCCTAATTTCTATTCCGCAACTTCACGTACGGCCTCGAAAACCACATCTGAATTCTACAAATCCAAAAAGCCGTTGAAGGGGGGATTTTGGCTGATCAATCGGCCCTACAAGAAGGTTTATTTAATGTATTTACAATAGCATTGGAGCCCCGAAACAAAGGAAAAATATCAAATTTCTGCCTTTGAAGCTCAACAAATCAGTTTTTTTGATTGATCGGATTACTTCTCGAGCTTGATAGAGGTATATTCTTGCCCCTTAATATCACATAATGATTTTTTTATTTTCGGATAAATATTTATAGTTTCTTTTGGGTTTTTTAGATATAACTGATAACACTTGATACTTTTCCTATTGAAATTTCAAGAACAATCTTGTTGAGATACCTGATTTCATTTTCATCGCTTTCCTGGAAGACGTGTTCCTCATTGAGAGAGAAATCTTGGTGCATAGGTCTGAGGTTTCCGGTTAACTCTTAGGGCCTGTTTGGGAGCGTGGATTTGGAACACCTTGGATTTGAAACCACCTGGATTTGGAATCCTCCCATCGTGTTTGGCACCCTGGATTCAGAATCCCCTGTAATCCAAACGTAGCTATGCATAGTATATTTATAGGGGTTTGAATTTAATTATTAAATCAACTTTAATATATCTAATTAGTGTCCGTATGTAATGTTTGGCACACTGGTTATAATAAGCTCGTTGAAATATGTACTTTGCCCGAAAATGATGAAATTCAAAGTCTCGGATGGGCCACAAGCACAGGATCACATTCGAGTGACTAACCAATGATTTTTAACCGTTGATTTACATGGACAATGTTTGGATGGTGCAGATTATCGTATTAAAGTAATTATAGTAATGTAGGTGATAATTTGATTGTTTTGGGATATCGTCAGGGCCATCTGCCCAATAGATTAGTAGCCTAGTGAATCACATGTTACACATGCAACTCTTGGAAGGATTTTAGATGTAATCCAAGCTTCTACCTTGGATTTCAAACCCCCTCTTTGAGGGTATTTGACACCCTCAGTTACTTCATGGTGCCAAACATACCAGAGGATTTGAAATCCACCAAATCCATGGTGCCAAACACCCCTTAGTATCTCTAGACAGTTGCACTTTTGCATCTGTAATGGTTTTGTGGTGAATCATTTGCATTCGTTTACCGTAAATTTTTAAATTGATGTATATGCTTCTGCTTGTGTTACAATTGGTATCTTCTGGGGTCTAAATGAATCTTTTGGACTACGTCAACAATCCGATTGGGCGGTGGGACACACACATCCAGTAGGATGGCTTTGATTGCCAACCGGTTGGAAGTAGGGCCACAATTCCCATTGGGCCTTGATTATATGTCCATTATGTCATCCGGTTGCCTAATATCCCATACAGTTGTAACTTAACCCAACCTGATTTATCATATCTTCAACCCTAACCCATCACAGGTTTGGATAGGTCAACCACATAGGTTGTTTTGTTCGGATCACCATCACAAAATGGGACCAATCACACAGATCCACTGGACCTGACATGCGTCAGTGGACCTTGCCAAATCAGTGTACATCACGAGCTGGAAACATGAGGATTTCGTGCATGTCATCTAATAGGGTAAAGTTTAAAAAATCACCCGTGACTTCTTCTTTTTGTTTTTCTCCTTAGTCGGTCATGAGATTGAGAGAGATCATGGGTCGACAGTTACAACGAGTAGAAGAGAGGAATCGAAAGAGCGACTCAAATCTAGCAATCAGGATGAGTACCATAGGCTTTCAAGGGAGGAGGATGGAGCGCTCTCGAGTGAAATAGGGATTTCAAATTAAAATCCTTATATATGCGCTTGAGTGTAATACCATATAAACGGTTCCTCTTGTCAACACTTCAGTCTGAGCCATTCGTTCTAAATTATCCCTATCCAATGGCTATAAAGTCAAGGCCAATGTTATTAAATGCGATCGCATATGCGTATACTATTGATCAAATTGCATATGCCATGATCGCATATGCGATCCTGGCAAGTATGCCATGACATACTTTTATATGCGATAAATATGCTATCGCATATGCGAGTATGCGATTCCATACTGCATATGCGATCGCATATTTCCCAATAGCCAAGAGCGGAAGATTTTTATTTTTATTTTTTATTTTTTCAAATTGGAGAACTTTTGCCTATAATTAGGCACTCATATCATGGCATACTTTTATATGCGATAAATATGCTATCGCATATGCGAGTATGCGATTCCATACTGCATATGCGATCACATATTTCCCAATAGCCAAGAGCGGAAGATTTTTATTTTTATTTTTTATTTTTTCAAATTGGAGAACTTTTGCCTTAATTAGGCACTCATATCCCCTCCATTTTCACTATTCTTTACTCCAAAGCTCTAAATCTCTTACTCTTTCTCTCTTACACTCTTTCTTTTTTACTCTAATCTCTCTACAATTATTTCAATTATGTTTATTTTTTGTATTTTATAAGTTGTGCTTACTTTTTGTAAATCAAGTTGTAGTTATAACTTGTAAGTTGTTTCAAGTTATCCATTTATCATTAAAATTTCTCTGTTCGAAGTTTATAATAATCAGTTATCTTTTAATGTAGCTTGTTGATTGTTTTGTTAAAATTTATATAATATAATATAAGTAATTAAATATATCACTAAATGAAACACTCAAACTATAATGAAATAAGTAAAATAACCCAATCCAATCATGTGTACTAATTAGACGAGTTTTTCCCTCTTTTTTTTTTTTTTGAAAAAAAATATGCCTTTTTTGAAAAAAAAATATGCCATGGCATATGCGATTGTGCAATCGCATATGCTGATCGCATGCAATTGCATATGCGATTTGACAACATTGGTCAAGGCTGTAGTTAAGCTTGACCATGTATGTCAGATTCGAGTTTTGTTGGGTTGCCGGAGGCTTCAACATGACCCATGGTCAGTTGATGATTTTCAGACCAAACCTAAACTGATATCAGCTCAACTCGGCCTAAGTCAACCAAATATTTGGGTTGGGCTTGACGATTTTGGGTTGAGTCCAACAAGGTTGCACCCCTATTGTAGAGAAACTGTCATTTTTTTAGAGATTAAAAAATGATAATTATTGTTATTGATTGTAAATGAATCAGAGCATTGGGCTTGTGTGTTATATATGTAAATATATACTATATAACAAATCAGGTTCGAGATGGCTTTTGGGTTTGAGCAAGGGTAGACCCACACCCAATCCAATTATTAATCGGGTTAAAATTACTAACAAAACCCATAACCACACCCATTTAACTATCCATAACCAGCCAATGTTGGGCCGTGTCCCGGTAGTCATCCAGACTACCTTAGCCAATTGTCACCCTTACCCAACCTTAATCCCTTAAGCTCTGGTCCTAACCTGGCCTTGTGCCTCCTGTGTTGATCCGCATGGAATGGAGTTAAAGTGGTCAGAGGTTTCAAATAAGTCTGATTTTAGATTTTTCTGGATATCTTCCATCCACAATGAATCCTAACATGTCATAATCATTAATGTGTCATTAACCATTACAATGGATACACTTGATGCATGGTCCATATTGATTATCCCTACCATTCATCATGTGGGGCCTAACTTTATTGCCCATCCCTTACATATATCACTTTGATCATACAATCTCAATCATTGATTAATTGCTAGGGAAATGAGCAGTAGGAGAGGAGAGAAGAGAAGAGAAGATGAGAAGATAATTGGGAAGAAAAATCTTTCCTTGAAAATGAAAAATTAGAGGGTAGTGATAAAATGTTTTCGGAGATTTTCCCCAAAAATCCCCTTCTTTGATTTTCTTTTCGAGTGTCTTACTGACTCCCAAATGAGATAATGTGCAAAAGTGAAAAAAAGTCTTTCTTCGCCTTTTTGAAATCCAAAAACTCCCAAATACATCAATGATTGGAGGAAGTAGATGATTAAAACCCCTTGAGGGATGAACGACTAAGACAGTCTCAAATAGCCCTTTGCATCTTGAGAAATTTGGGTTGGAAATTGGTTCTCTTATGGCCCATTTGAGAGCTTGGATTTGAATTGCATTGGAATCCAAATCACAACTACATTGGAATTAAGGTGATTTTAATCCGCAGTTGTGTTTGATTGAAATGCACTAGAATTCAAATCTTCCGTTTGGGAGCTTGTATTTGGAATGCATTGGAATTCCTTAGTATATTCACATGACCTAAGTTTGATTAATTGAATCAGCTTTCATATCCCAAATTAGTGTGTGTTGTATACACACACACACACACACACACACACACACACACACACATGATTTTTGATAGAATGTATATTCATATGACCTAAGTTTGATTAATTAAATCAGCTCTCATATCCCAAATTTGTGTGCGTGCGCGCGCGCGCGTGCGCATGCGCACTTGGCTAGCAAATCAATTCTGATTCATACTCCTGGGGATGTTGTGTGTGTTTATTGATACACTTGGCTAGCATATCAATTCTGATTCATGCTCCTGGGGATGTTAGCAACATTCCCAAACTTTTTCAGTGACACATGAGATGCCCAATTGTTATCGGGACTGTTCACTCTTTCATACAACTAGAGATAAGACATGCTGACTGACTTTGCGTTACTTAACAAAACTCTACCCTGCACTGCAAGTCACAGTCCACCTAGTGGATAGCTCCCAACATATGAAGTGCATACAGAATCCAAACCTTGCAATAGAGAGATGTTAGAAATTATATTCATCTATGTTGTCTCTCATTCAGCTTACTGTACAGGTATATATTCTCCCTTGGAAGGACAAGGTACAAACTAACTGCAACTGGAAGAATGCCAAAGATAAAGACCAATCGTGTCAAATATCCCAATGGATGGGAGTTAATTGAGCCTACTCTTCGTGAGCTGGAAGCAAAGATGAGAGAAGGTCAGTCATTTATGACAATTTGGGGTTGGGTAATCCAACACAGGTGTATAACCCAGCCCTTCACCTGCTGCTGCACCTGCCAATGTGGAATGTTTGTGCCATATCTGAGCCATCAGCCTAAGAATCTGGCTGGATGACTTCTATGTGGCCCATGGTATGAAAGAAATGGACAGGCAAAATATACATAGCGGGGCTGCTAGATGGGTGGTTTGGATGTTCTACTGGTGTGTACCAACATTGGCACTTTTGCGGTGGTATGATGATCCACTGTGTATGTGTGTGGAATTAGCAAATTTCTAATGGCTCTATGGGTTTGCCTTGATCCGCTGTGTATGTGTGTGGAATTAGCAAATTTCTAATGCCTCTATGGATTTGCCTCTCTTGATTGGTGAGTCTGCATTATATGCTGATGCAAATTCTATGTTGTGAACAGCTGAAAATGATCCACACGATGGTAAGAGAAAATGCGAAGCGCTGTGGCCCATTTTCCGAATTGCACATCAAAAGAGCCGCTACATCTATGACCTGTTTTATAGAAGAAAGGAAATATCCAAGGAGCTATATGAATTCTGCTTGGATCAAGGCTATGCTGACCGTAATCTAATCGCCAAATGGAAGAAGGTTAGCATCGGTGTCATTATCTTGACTACATTCTTGCTTCTTAACTTTACACACACACACACCCACACACACACAGAGGCTCACGAGAACTTGTGAGAGCTTTTTGAGAACTCATTTCCTGTGATATGAGCCCAAAATCTGAACGGTCCATGTGATGCAGCACCCCATGAAAGGGCCCAACTTTTACCTTGATCCAAAACTTTGGTGGGCCATGGCAAATGGAAATAGTTTCCTCCCTTGATTTGCCTCTCTTTGCTACAGCCCACCAGAGTTTTGGATCGGGGTGAAAGTTGGGCCAAAGGGTTTCAGGGGGTGCTGCATCATGTGGACCATTCAGATTTTGGGCCCATGACATGTGTGCAAATGTGCGCAGATGAGCATGACTCTCTCTCTCTCTCTCTCTCTCCTCTCTCTCTCTCTCTCTCTATATATATATATATATATATATATATATATATATATATATATATAAATATAATCTTCCTCCCCAAATATGATGAATTGTTGTGTACACAATGGTGAAGGATTCTGATCATGTTGGGACTATGGTTTGGGATCAGACCATTGATCTGGTGGGCAACCGTAGTGGACAGGATTCTTCAAAAATCTCCCTCATCTGAAGATCTGAAACCTTCAAAAGTGTCCTATTTCTGTTGGGGATTTGTAGGCAACCAATTGAATGGTTCAGAACTTCCTGTTGGAGATTGTTTGGGCATCCCTTATTTCTGGTGCCCATCAGATCAGCAGTCTGGATCACTGAACCATGGGATTCCTATTTATGGAATCCTTAGCAAACTATACATCTGATGAGACTCAGGACCCAAAATTTCCTCCTATTCTTCATTTGTTTTTCCATTATTATTGGATTGTATTAGGGCTTGTTTGGTAAAACTTATTTTCAGCACTTACCACTAAAATAGGCTATTTTAAGTGATTTTCCTTGATTCATATTGTTTGGCAAATCCAAAAAATCAAGTGCTTAATTTGGATTTTCACTAGAAAATCAGTTTTCTAAGCTTCTCTTCGTTAACTTGACACAGAATGTGATAAGTGATTTGCATTAAGATCTTTTGTTACTTTTCACTGAAATACCGTTCATAACTTTAGCCTCTTCCAAGTGACTTCTGATTTCACGTTCAAATAACTCCTATTTTGATGTAGCAAAGTTCTATGGGCCCCACCATGATGTATGTGTTATATCTATACCGTCCATTCATTTTGCTATATCATTTTAGGGCATGAGTAAAAAGAATGAGGCAGATTTAAAGCTCAAGTGGACTACACCACATAAAGCAATGGGACCAATGGAGCCCATTGTTGAAACCTTCCTAGGGTCCACCATGATATTTATTTCCCATCCAACCTATTCATAAGGTCACACAGACTTGGATGAAGGGAAAAATAAATATCAGCTTGAGCCAGAACTTTTGTGGCCCCCAAGAAGTTTTCAATGGTAGGCATTCAATCCCCACCTTTTTTTTATGGTGTGGTCCACTGGAGCTTTGGATCTACCATATATATATATATATATATATTATATATATATATATATATATATATATATATATTTGCTTATGCCCTAAAATGATCTGAAAAAAATGGATGAACGGTGTTGATGTAACAATGTATATCATGATGGGGTCCTTAGAACTTTATAACATCAACACGATATAGACCCAAGTGCGGTGTTCTATGCTACTCAACTCGAGTCCGCCAAAACCGGTGCGGACGCTGGTAACACGATGGTGGGTGTTGCTCTGTGGGCCCACCTTGATGTATTTGCTGTATATCCATACTGTCCATCAGTTTTTGCAGCTCATTTTTAGGCCATGGTCCCAAAAATGAAGCAAATCTTAGTCTTAAGTGGACCAAATCACAAGAAACAATGGTCATTGGACACCTGCCATTCAAAACTTCCTAGGGCCCATTGTAATGTTTATTTGCCATCCAACTTGTGAATAAGGTTACACAGACCTGGATGAAGGGAAAACACAAATATCAGCTTGATCCAAAACTTTTGTAGCTATTCGGGAAGTTTTTAATGGTGGGTGTTCTATTACCATTGTTTCCTGTGGTGTGGTACTCCTGAGATTGGATCAGCCTCATTTTTGGGCTCATGCCCTAAAAAAGGCTGACAAAATGGTGGGACGGCATGAATTTCATACATACATCAAGGTGGGCCACCTCATTTTTTTTAAACACCGCAGTGACTTTTTTAGCCATTTACAATACTAGGCAGATAATTATGGTTCTCCTGGGCTCCACCATGATGTATGTGTATCATCCACGCTGTCCATCCATTTTGGATCATTATTCTAGGGCATGAGCCCAAAAAAGAGGTTGGAGTGTGTGTACTGACATGGGTGTGCGCTAACAAGCTGACTCTAAATATATATATATATATTATATATATATATATATTTTTTTTTTATTTAAAAAAAAGGTCACATAGACATGGATGAAGGGAAAACACGTATAAGCTTGAACCCAAACGTTTGTGTTCCCAAGAAGTTTTAATGGTGGGCGTTCAATTACCATTGTTTCTAGTGTAGTCTACCTTAGATTTGGATCTGTGTCATTTTTTAGCCCATCCCCTAAAATAAGCCAGCAAAATGGTGGGACAGCATGGATTTTCACACATAAATCAAGGTGGGCAACCTTATATATATATTTTTAGCATGGCACATGGGTCCAGAGGCCATTTGCAATTGAGGTGGTTAGTGACGGTGCTCTATGGGCCCCACCATTATGTATGTGTTGTATCCATGCCATCCATCCATTTGGAATCATTATTGTAGGGCTTGAGCCCAAAAAAAGAGGCTGATCCAAATCTTAGGTGGACCAAGCCACAGGAAAAGTGTTGATTGAATGTCCACCATAAAAAATTCCAAGGGCCAACTGTAATGTTCACTTGTGATCTAACCTGTTGATTAGGTTACACAGAAATGAAAGGAAAACACAAATATCAGCTTGATCCAAAACTTTTGTGGCCCCAAGAAGTTTTTAATGGTGGGTGTTCAATTACCACTGTTTCTTGTAGTGTGGTCCACCTGCCTCATTTTTGGGCTCATGCCCCTAAAATAAGCTGGTAAAATGGGTGGACAATGTGGATTTCACGATACATCAAGATAGGCCATCTCATTTAGCATGGGTCAGGAGTCCAATGTTTAGCCTGCGACTCAACATTGCATGTTGATTTTTGCTTGCATGGTGTTCCGTAAACACCATAAGTAGGCCTGTAAACACTATAAGCAGGCCGTTGATTGAATAGTGTCTTCAACCTTAGGGATATTAGGAGCATCCCATATGCATCTTGGGCTCAACCTATCAGATCAATGTGAGGATGGGCCCTACATATTCAGTCCTATGCTTCAGGGACCTATATTGAGTGACATTCTATTGTTGGAATGCACAAGGAGGAACATATAAAAAGATGAATAAATTGGGATAGTATCTTGAATTTGGTGGCATGGCATAGCAGGTTTCATATCATACTCTGCAAAAGATATTAATTGAGACAACAGGGCCAAATATAACAATTTGCTATTTTTCAGGCATTTATAGTTAGCAAACACTTTTGTGTGTGTGTGTGTGTGTGTGTGTGTGTGTGTGTGAAAAACTGCTTATTTTCAAATATCAGGAACTTTTTTTTTTTTTAGACAAATTACCAAATAGATTTTTCGGTACTTGTAAGCACTAAAATTCAGTACTTAAAGATTCCAGCACTTATTTAATTTTCAGACTTTTTTCAGTTTACCAAAATGAAAAAGAAAACTCCACATTGGCAATTGTTACTTTCTACCCATTTAGTTCAGCAGGTAGGGATCTCAGTGGATCTGGCCAGTTTGTGGGCCAGATCAAGCCTGACTAGATGATGCCGGGCTTGACATGGAGCCCTACTGGATCATGAGATGGGTCAGGTTTCCCATGCCTGAGCCCAACCCAATTCAAAAATTTCAGGAACGAGTCCGGCATTGTAATCATTTTCTACATGTAAGTTTGTGATATGTAATGAATATATTCAAAACTAATCTACATAACTGCTGTTATCGTGGACTGGACCTAGCCTAACTCAACCAGTTTCAGGCAAGTTATGAATGGGTCACTACCTGTTTTGGACCCCCCACCTCACCTAGCCTAACTCAACCAGTTTCAGGCAAGTTATGAATGGGTCACTACCTTTTTTGGACCCCCACACTCTCTCTCTCTCTCTCTCTCTCTCTCTCTCTCTCTCTCTCTCGCCCTTGTGTTTTCTCTCTGACCCTTGTGTTTGACTTGCAGCCTGGGTATGAACGGCTCTGTTGCCTACGATGCATCCAACCACGGGACCACAACTTCCAAACAACATGCGTCTGCAGAGTGCCCAAGCACCTGAGGGAAGAGAAGGTTATAGAATGTGTACACTGTGGGTGCAGAGGGTGTGCCAGTGGAGATTGATCCAAACTTCTTCCTGGTAGAATGACATTGCGACTGCGATCAATTCGTGTAATCTATTTAAACCAACTGATTTTGGAGGTTGTGATGAATCTCGGAAAGCACCTCTAGATTGTAGTCTGTTTAAACCGTGCATTGGTTCGTTTTCATGACTATAGGCTGTTGCTCAGACCTAGGAACATACATAGTGAATTTTCCGTTATGGATTCTTACCTTTGTGGAAAGTACACCCAAAATCAGATGATCAAAGCCATATCTGGTTGAGGACCAGCCAAAATATTGTAGTTTATTTATACTCTTACAAGCTATTTTGTTTGCCCATGATTAGATGGCTTTGACTGCCCCAGTCATGGTGATTATGGAGGCACTTGCAAGCGGCCTCTTCTATCCAACGGTCATTATTCATTCATCATCATCAAGGGTTGGTCTGGCCATGCATCCAAATGAAAATGTGGAACCGCTCCAAACTGTATATTATCTGATGGATACTGCAATGGCTGATTTCTTTCCTTAGCCATTTCTTTTGCTTTTGTGCATGGATTGCTGAATGTATTTTGGTTTCAACTTGTTGTGTGGAGATATTGAGCACTTAAGATTGCCTATAACTCAAAAATTCTCTTCTGGCAGATGATCATGACTACTCGTTTCATTGCTTCCTATTTTGTTATTTAGGGCTCGATTGGATCTAAAGTTGCTTAAGATAATCTACTTATTTTACAAGTAGATTATCTTAGTTTCTACTTACTAAGAAGATAAGTATGTTTGGCAAACAATATACTTATCAGCTTCTCCTCTCTTTCGTCTCTCCTAATGCCTCTAGGGCCTGTTTGGATGCTTGTAAGTTGGGTTAAGTGGGAAGTGACTTATAGGGAAGTTACTTATAGGTGGTGTTTTGACGCAAGGATGAACGTGATGAGGATAAATACTCCGAATCCACGGAGCTTCTCTGGACTCCTCACAGAGACTTCTCGAATCCACGAGGAAAGAAAGCAGAAAATAGAAATAATTTCTATTAAATTCAAAACTGATTAATTAATCTATAAAAATGACTTCACAACCTTTAAATAAGGGTACCAAGCAATGGAAAAGAAATCAGAATCAAACTACAACTACAACTCCTAGAATTCGCGACTTACTATAAATAGTAAACTTACTATTTATAGATGGTTGTGATGTCTACTAGTGCGCAAGGTTTTCGGCCAAAAATAGTGTCCTATTTGGCTTCACCAAACCGTTCTCCTAATTATTCTAAGCTCTTTTCACGTTGGGCGCAACTCCTAAAGCCCAACGGATGAAGAGTTATAATCAAACTAAAACTTACTATTTATAGTAAAATTGAAATTAAAACAGGAAAACGACCGTCAATCCAGGGGTTTTTCGCAATTCCGGGCGTCGCAACCCGGCGTAGCGGGGTTGGTTGGCTAAAGTAGCTCGTTCTACCCCAAAATCATATATTTTACGTCAGATAACTCATTCCGGATTGCGAGTTAAGCTTGATTTAAGGTCCAATGGTCTGGATCACTTCTGTTATCGACCGGGCCTTTTCTGATCCATCTTGGCCATGTAACTGTTCGTGACCCGCTCTACATCAGTGTCCTCCACTTCAAAATAACTCGTCCTCGAGTTCTCGGCATGCTCTGGTTCATGATACTCGGTCAGGTCTGCGACATTGAAAGTCTGTGAGATCGCCATGTCATCTGGAAGATCAATAACATAGGCATTGTCATTGATCTTTCGAATGATTGGTACCGGTCCAATCTTTTTATTCTTCAACTTGTTATACGTTCCGGTCGGAAATCTTTCTTTGCGCAGATGGACCATTACTTGGTCGCCCACCTCGAACATTTTTCGTCGCCGATGCTTGTCCGCTTCCTCCTTATACTTCTCGTTTGAGGCATGTAACTTGGTTTGTACTTCTGCATGAATGTTCATGATCTTGTCTGCCATATATTCTGCTGCAATGCTCATGCTTGGGAGCTTGGGCATAGGGACCAAGTCTAGTGTGTGGCGAGGTACTCGTCCGTAAATAACCTGGAACGGGGATTTTCCTGTCGAGCGGTTTACCATGTTGTTGAATGCAAACTCCGCTTGAGACAAAGCCAAATCCCACTGCTTCGGTTTTTCTCCTGAAATACATCGAAGGAGGTTTCCCAACGTGCGATTCACAACCTCAGTTTGATCGTCAGTTTGTGGGTGGTAGGCGCTGCTGAACTTAAGTCATGTATCGAACGAGTCCACAAAGTCCGCCAAAAGTGGCTTATGAACTTCGTGTCACGGTCAGAAGTAATAGTCTTGGGAACCTCGTGTAGTCGCACAATTTCTCTGAAGAATAGATTTGCTACGTGTGTTGCATCGAGAGTCTTCTTGCATGGAATAAAGTGCGCCATCTTGGAGAAACGATCTACTACCACGAACACCGAATCCATGCCGCGTTGTGTTCGTGGCAGACCAAGTACGAAGTCCATTGATAAATCCTCCCAAGGACCATCAGGCACAGGTAACGGGGTGTAGAGGCCCGTATTCTGAGATTGCCCCTTGGAGGTCTGACAAACATGACAACGTTGTACGACTTTTCCCACATCACGTACTAATTGCGGCCAGTAATACCGCTCTTCCACAAAAGCTCGCGTCTTGTCTCGCCCAAGGTGTCCACCGAGGCCACCTCCATGTAGCTCCTGAATAATCTGCTCCCTCAGGGAACTTTGGGGATGCACAATCGATTCCCTTTGAAGAGAAAATCGTCCTGTATATGAAGGTCGCTGGGGTGACCTTCTTGGCACTTCATCCAAGAATCTTTGAAGTCTTCATCCTCGGCATACAGCTCCTTGAGACAGTCGAAGCCGACCACCTCGTTGCTCATTGTAACAAGTAATGATGCATGACGGCTAAGTGCATTAGCCACCTTGTTCTGCTTCCCTGACTTGTGCTTCAGAATGAATGTGAATTCCTGTAAAAATATAACCCATCTTGCATGCACACGATTCACGTTAGTCTGACTATTAATAAACTTTAATGCTTGATGGTCAGTGTACAGAACAAACTCTCTTTGAATCAAATAATGTCGCCAATGTCGCAGCGCCTGAACAACTGCGTACAACTGAAGCTCATAAGTCGATCACTTCTTTCGGGCTTCGCTGAGCTTCTCGCTGAAGAAGGCTATCGGCCTGCCTTCCTGTGATAATACTCCTCCAATTCCGATGTATGAAGCGTCACACTCAACCTCAAACAATTTGTCGAAATTAGGAAGCACTAAGACCGGTGTTGTAGATAAACGATGCTTGATCTCATAAAAGCTCTTGTCAGCTTTATCGGTCCACTGGAATGGTCCCTTTTTCATGCAATCTATTATGGGCGCGATATGGTGCTAAAATCTCGCACAAATAGACGATAAAAAGTCGCCAACCCGTGAAAACTCTCCTCACCTCATGAATGTTTGTCGGGATCGGCCATTCCCTAATATCTCGCACCTTTTCATCGTCCACACGTCCAATCGTCAACATCCTAATACAACTGTCATATAAAAACACTACATTCTTCAAGGTGTCAGTACATCACTTTGTTGAGGTACAACTTGTTAATTTGTAGGACTGCAACACCTGCTTGAGATGTTTCCTGGCTCCGCATCCCTGGCTATATATCAATATGTCATCAAAATATACTACAACACAAATCGGCCAGTGAACGGTTTTAGAACTTGATTCATCAAATGCATAAAAGTACTTGGTGCGTTCGATAGGCTGAAGGGCATGACCAGCCACTCATACAACCCTTCCTTGGTCTTGAATGCCGTTTTCCACTCATCACCGGGTCGGATACGAATCTGATGGTACCCGCTCCTTAAATCAAGTTTAGAGAACACCTTGGCCCCTTCTAGCATATCGAGCATGTCGTCCAACCGTGGTATTGAGAACCGATATTTGATGGTGATTTTGTTGATTGCCCGGCTGTCGACACACATGCGCCAGCTTCCATCTTTTTTTGACGTTAATAATGCTGGTACGGCACATGGGCTCATGCTCTCTCTCAAAAGACTCTTACGGATCAATTCCTCCACTTGCCCCTGAAGTATCTCACACTCCTTCGGACTCATCCGATAACGAGGGCGGTTGGGCAGGCTAGCCCCAGGGACGAGGTATATGTGATGTTGGATGTCCCTCATGGGGGGCAATCCATCAGGTAAATCCTCAGGTCAGACTTATTTGAATTCGTTTAGCAACAGCCTTAAGCTTGAAGGGTTGTTTGAGGGTTCCTCTTCCTCGCCCTTCACCACTACGGCGTATACCTCGCCGGTTTCCTTGGATTCCTCCATGAAATCCCGAATGGTCAAGAGGGAACTCCCCTCCACTTTAGAAGCTTCAGGGTGGTTCTCTGGTGCCATAGGGGCAAGGATTATTTTTCGACTATCCTTGACGAATATGTAGACATTATCTCGTCCCCGATGGGTCGCATCACGGTCCGACTGTCAGGGTCGACCGAGTAGCATATGACAAGCTTCCATGTCGACCACGTCACAAAGTATTTGATCCTTATAATTTTTGCCAATTGAAAACGAGATAGTGCATTGTTCAGTTACCTTGGTCTCATTCACCTTTTTTATCCAGCCAATTGAGTACGGGGAAGGATGTTTCATCGTTGGTAGCCGCAACTTATTCACCATCACTCTTGAGACGATGTTCTCGCTACTACCGCTGTCTATGATCACATCACAGACCTTTCCGTTGACAGTGCACCGAGTACGAAATATATTGTGTCGCTGTGGATGTAATTCCTTTCGTGGGGCATACAGTAATCGCCTCACAACTAGAAATTCACCACGATCCTCGCCCGTCACTTCATCTTCACCTGTTATTTCTTCAGTGGTTTGTTCATGTTCATCAAAGCCATGGTCTTCTTCTGCGGCCTCATCTTCAGTGCCCCCTTCGTTTATAGTCAAGTGTGCTGCGGGACGTTGAGGACAAGTGTTTGATAAGTGGCCTGGCTGGCCACAGCGGTAACAATTGTTCGACCTTAGCCGAGCATAAGGATTTGAAACTCTACTCGGGCCCGCTGTTGTGGGTGTTGCACGTTGAGGTCTGGATGAGCCGCTCCCCATATCACGGTTTGCGGTTGTAGGAAGTTGAGGACGTTCTCCTACTGAATTTTTTCCTCGTGCCAGCACTGGATCCTGCGTGGGATCCGTCATGGGGGCTCGAGTTGAAGGATATGGACGAGCATGAGCTCTTGCAAGTTATGTTTCTACCCTACCCGCCAATTGAACTGCTTCATCCATGGTCCCAACTAGGTACATCTGAACTAGGTCCTGAATTGTCGGCCGCAACCCCCACCTATAAATCGTGCCACTTTCTGTGACTTAGATTCTGACAGATCATTTCGTGTAGCCAACCGCTGGAATTCTTCTGTGTAATCTGTGATGGTTCGATTTCCTTGTCGGCAATTTTGATATTGCTGGAATAGTATCTGCTCATAATCACTGGGGAGAAATCGTGATCGAAGAAGACGTCTCATCCGTGGCCATGATGAGATATGAGCCTTATTCTGACGGGCTCGTGAGAGTTGTAATTGTTCCCACCATGCAGAGGCACCAGATTTTAATTTTAATGCTACCAATTTTACCCTTTTATGATCTAGCACGTCCATATAATCAAAATATCTCTCTACTTCGGCTAGCCAATCGAGGAAATCTTCTATACGTAATAAACCATTAAAACTAGGAAGTTCAGTCTTACCTCGGTAGTCTCTTTCAGCACGATCTACATGATCGCCTCCATGGATTGGTCGTCGGACAAAACCCTCATTAAGGTCTTCGTCGCTAGAACTTGAATCATCTGGTGTAGCCCTACGGTTTGCCACTGGTAGTGCTCTACGGAAATCGGGGTTGCGTCGTACAGCCACCATGGGTGGTGGAGCCACCATAGGTGGTGGAGCACCGCCTAGGGCTCGAGGCGGAAGTAGCGCATCCGCAAGACGGTCGAGCGTTACCTGCAGTCCTTGCATGGTCAACTGACTCTCCCCGTGAAAAGCTTCAATTCTTTCCGAAAGATAACGAATCCCTGGATTACCGTCTACAGGATTTTGATTCATACCTTCGTTGTTTGCCATCGGCCCGAGGGGAATCCTCGCTCTGATACCAATTGAAGCAGGGATGAACGTGATGAGGATAAATACTCCGAATCCACGGAGCTTCTCTGGACTCCTCACAGAGACTTCTCAAATCCACGAGGAAAGAAAGCAGAAAATAGAAATAATTTCTATTAAATTCGAAACTGATTAATTAATCCATAAAAACGAGTTCACAACCCTTTAAATAGGGGTACCAAGCAATGGAAAAGAAATCAGAATCAAACTACAACTATAACTCCTAGAATTTGCAACTTACTATAAATAGTAAACTTACTATTTATAGACGGTCGTGATGTCTACTAGTGCGCAAGGTTTTCGGCCAAAAATAGTAAGTGTCCTATTTGGCTTCACCAAACCGTTCTCCTAATTATTCTAAGCTCTTTTCACATTGGGCGCAACTCCTAAAGCCCAACGGATGAAGAGTTATAATCAAACTAAAACTTACTATTTATAGTAAAATTGAAATTAAAATAGGGAAACGACCATCAATCCAGGGGTTTTTCACAATTCCGGGCGTTGCAACCCAGCATAGCGGAGTTGGTTGGCTAAAGTAGCTCGTTCTACCCCAAAATCATATATTTTACGTCAGATAACTCATTCCGGATTGCGAGATACGCCTGATTTAAGGTCCATGGTCTGGATCACTTCTGTCGTCGACTGGGCCTTTTCTGATCCATCTTGGCCATGTAACTGTTCGCGACCCACTGTACATCATGTTTGGGGGAGAAAATTCACCTGTAAGTAACTTATAAGCATATCTACCAAAAATTGCAGGGGTATGGGGGTGAGAAATCACTTCCCCAATGGTCGGATTTTTAAAAATTGGGGAAGATGGAGAAATGCACTCTTCCTCTCTGCAATTTCTCTCTGTGTGCAATGACTGCTCTCCCTCTCTACTCCTCTCCAAAATGGTAGGGTTTGATCGCAATGTTCCCTTTTTTCTACTTCGAAAACAAAACAGGAGTGGATTAGGTGTAGGTGTTACTCTTACTTAGGCATGCTCACCCATGCACATGCGCACCTTTCCACACGTGCCATAGGCTTCTAATCCGAACGGTCCATGTGATGAAACCTCCCATTAAACCACTAGGGACCAATTTTCACCTTGATCTAAAACTCTGGTGGGCCATAGCAAAGTGAGATGAAAATCAAGGGAGGAAACTATTTTTTTTTTTTTATGCCATGGCCCACAAAAGTTTTGGATCGATGTAAAAGTTGGGCCCTGGGGTTTCATGGGGTTAATCATCACGTGGACCATTCAAATCTTGGACTAACATAATGTGTTATGAGTTCTCGAAAAGTTCTCATAAGAACTCAGGGCTAAACGGCGCACAGCTGAGCATTCGACAAGAAGTGGATTGTGTACTAAGTAAACTCTCTGTGCATCCACCGTGATTTATGTATTTGATCCACCCTGTCCATCAATTTTAATAGTAAACTCTGTGGATGGTTTAAAGTAAGACATGCCCAGTGGAATATATACAATTGTACAATGTACACTCATCAGATGTCTGATTTGTTTGATGGAGGTGACCTTTGTTCATGATCCATTCATAGTTGGTCACACCAGAAATATGATTTGGATCACTGGAAGGTGGGTGCACCAATGTGAATTCGGCCTGAACAAAAATTGCTTGAAGTTCAGACCTACATCATATGCTACTTACATAATGTTGCTGCCGTCGTTTGAGAACGAACTGTCAGTTTGCCTTAAAAAATTCATATGTTTCTTTCAAGTAAAAAACACCGCAGAACAAGTGTATACTAATTTTAGGACGTGGTCCCAAAAATTAAGCTGATCACAAATCTCATGTGGACCCCATCGCAGAAACAGTTGTGACTAGTTAAATAGAGCCATGGGCTGTTTGCCTGTTTCTAATGGTGTGGTCCACCTAAGATTTGGCCCTGCTTAAGTTTTGAGATTTCATCCAAAAATGGCCCTGGTCACTTGGATTATTTTAATGCATTTTTTTTTTTTTAAAAAATTTTCATTTAATTATTTTCATGCATTTAGATTTTTAAAATTGGACGGTAATGATAATTCTGATTTTGTTATATATGGACCATTTATGCTTAGTGGTATATATTTCTTAACTTAATAATAATTCTTTGATTTTTAGATCTATTTGCGAAATGAATTTGGATTCTGAGATGAATTAATGTTTCTTGACTTATTAATATTTTAAAGTTTATTCCCAATGCTTAAATTGAGTTATTGCTTCATATTATACATGTTTTGAATTCACGGGCTTACTTTTATGGCCCACTTGATAATTAGTTTGGCCTAAGAATTAGCTCAAATATTAATCTTGATGGGTTTAATAAAATTACATATTTGATCCCATGCATTTTTATATGACCATAACATTTTGGAACAATTCCTTAATCCAAGTTCTGCTTGGTGTGAATATACAACTTTTTACCTGTAAGTAACTTAAAGGTTACCAAAATAGAAAAACTTTCCTGTAAGTGACTTACAACTTACATTTACTTACGGGTTACCCAAACAGAAAAACTTTCCTGTAAGTGACTTACAGCTTACATCCAAACATGTTACTTGTAATTAACTTTCACCTGTAAGTGACTTACAGATAAGTCACTTACAACTTAAAAGAACTTATAGGCATCCAAACAACCCTAACTGAAGTGATTATGTACTTTTAAAGTAAAAAAGTTATAACTTATAAAAAGTTATAACCAAACTCGCCTTATAAAAAGTTATAACCAAACTCGCTTATCTGAGATAAGTCTCTTATCTACTGCTGTAAGTAGAATAAGGTAGGTTTGGACGTGGCTAGTGGATGTAAGGCTAGATGAGCTTCCTCTCTTGCTCTCTTTCTTTCCTAGGTGAATGGATGGGCTAAAGCAACGGTGAGTATGGGTGTTAGGTGAGAGACGTGAAGTGATTGATGATGGATGGAAGATGGTTTAATTTGAAAAGAGAGAAGAATGTGATATTTATAGGCTTGTTAGTTTTTTTTTGGTTGCGATTTTTGGGAATTCTAAGATTAAAAGCTCTAATTAAGAGGATTGGTTGTCGGAATGGGATCGCTATGTGGTGTAATATGGGTGGTTCGATCGATGAGTAAAATGCATAATTTTGAACGAAGGGAAGAGCAGAGAGGTCATTCCACCCTAAGTGTGTTTGTTGATGCATGCATGCTAATGTCATCACCTCACCCAACCTTGTTCCAAAAGATGGTGGTTGTCCATGTAGCAGGTAACACATGCCATGTGGATGGGCCTCTTTTTTGCTGGGGTCCCTCCCATGGTGGACTTTTGCCCATGTCTACTCGTATTTGCCTTATTATGGTTTTAAGTGTTAATGGGCTTGTGTTTGGGCTTAAATTAGTCTTGGGCTCGACTTGGACTCAACTTGGGTTTTGGCTGCGATTTAGGGTTTCTACATTGCTCTAATAAACTTGCTAGCATTAGGTGGGGTGTTTATAGATGTCCCTCTTTGGCAGAAGTTGCTCACAACTGAGTGCCAAAGCGAATAGACACCCCACTCTCACTAGTCAAATTTGGATATGGTATGAATTCGTTGCCTTAGTGTCTATGTTAGTTGATTGTTCGGAAATAGATAACTTGCACATATCATGAGGATTTGGAAAAATGTTTCAATTGTCCCTGCGCTTTTTGTGGCATTACGGACAACTAATCCCAACCCTTTCACACCTTATTGGTATTAACATTGGAATGAATTTGGAAAGTACTGTCTCTCCGCTTTCTACGGCCTTATGGGGATCTCCGTACTGACTGTATCTGGAATGTCCTTTGCTTACACGATCACCCTAGGATTATTTGTCTAGCTTTGATCGTCAAAGTGATTAGTTGCCCTGCGCTCAAGTCCTATCATGACTCAGAAGAGTTGGCGTGAATCAGCCCAATTTACTAGAGTTGAGGGCGAAGATTGAGTCCCATTGAGTCCAAGACTCACCCAAGCTGTAAAACCATGTGTGGGAACCATCATGATGTATGAGTGAAATCCACCAAAATCATAATTTTTGTTGGATTATTTTAGTATGCTAGTGGGAAAATTCATGTTTTTCCAAAATTCAAGTGGGCCACACCACATGATCTCTAGCAGATTTAACCACCAAGGTCGATAAGGCTTATGATGTGGCCACTCAGCTGAAAACAATTCCACGCCAAATATCCATTTGGGAACTCATTTGCACGTCCAAAACCCATTGTGAAATGTTCATCAAAACATTAAACGACGCATACATATCTCGTACATATATCTCGAAAAGCACCCCAGAAATGGTTACCCACATGATAGGACAACTCCTCGCACTACGAGCCATCACTTTTTTAGATGATGAGCACCACCCAAAGAATACAACCATTGGAGATCCTTGAACATAACTGTCAGTCATAGGGATCGTGCACAATATCCCATTCATTCCCATTGACAATGGGTCAAGTTTGAATGTTTGCTCACTTCGTACTGCTACACATCTTGTACTGACCCGTCCATGTTTAGGTCAACTAACATGAATGTGAGGGCCTATGACAATTCACAGAGGTAGGCCAAGGGAGATATTGACCTTGAACTACAAATAGGCCTAGACACTTCCACAATCACCTTTTAAGTCATGGACATCTCTTCCTCGTTCAATCTCCTCCTTGGCTGCCATTGGCTGCATAAAGTTAGGCCATTCCTTCGACATCAGTACTCTCCATTCTTACTATTCCAGAGCAACATTTTCCCACGAAAGCAATCTGTTTAGGGGAGCCCAATATTCTGGTCATCAATGCATGTAAGCCAGAAGATGAAAGCTCATACCACACCTTTCCATTTGGAACCATTAATCATGAGCCAGCTACGCGACCCTCGGAGGCAAGATGCATTTTCACTACAGCTGAGCGTCAAATCATCATATACCGGCTCGAGCACCAAGACACTGTCAAAATGATTAAAGTGAGACAAAAGGTAGATAAGGCAGGATTGGAATATGTGCAAGGTAGATAAGGCAGGATTGGAATATGTGCATCCCTTGATAAACAAACCAGAGGAGCCTGCCCCTAAAGGAGATGTATGGAGCCAGATTAGGAGAATTTCGCACCATTCACCCCGATAAGATTCCATAGTACCGGAATTATCCACCTGGACAAGAGTTTGATTCATGATCCACCCCATCACTACCTCAGTCACACTAATAAGGAAACTCATGAGGAACATCTGAGCAAGGGGCAAGAAGTACCCCCCATCGATTGGTCATCCATACAAATCCTCGAGTTACAACAACACGAGGAACTTTAAGGCATCAAAAATGAAAAAGAAGCCACCACATCCGACATGGAGAGACGCAGGGCGTCAACTGGTTCACTATCCCCTTGACAGTGGAATCAGCCTGCCTACCAACTAGCATGAATGGCCTTTAAAAATAAAAATAAAAAAGCCGCTGTAAATAGCACTCGGCACCCTAGATCACATGAGGGGCAACCATGGTTTGAAACACCGTCATGTTCGATGTTTGACAAATTAAAAAAAAAAAAAAAAAAAAAAAAAACATAGAAAACTCCCAAAACCAAAAACATTAAAAAAATCTTTAAAACCCAAAAACATCATAAAATTTTCAAAACCTAAAAACATTCGCAATTTTACAAAATCTAAAAAAAATCAGAAAATCTTCAAAATGCCAAAAAATAAAAAAAATCTTTTTAAAATTCCTTGCAATAAAGTGTCCAACCTATCTAATGGGTTACGTGAGTTTGAAGCCGACATTTATGATTTCAATTTAGAATTAGTCTTCGAACTTCACAAACACATGAATTTGAGGTCTTGAATTTCATGTTCAGCATGGTGAACTTTGACATACATGATAACATGGACTTATTTATGCTCTGCATTGAAGAATTATTCTTTAAGTTGTAATATGTCTGCCATGTTTGAAGGTTATAGCAATATTGAAATGACTGGAGTGACCGAAACAGAGTCCACGCCTATTATACAATTGATCCTTGGTTTCACGATCCTTATAATTAAGTGCCACTCCGGCTTCACTAGCTATTTATATTTACTAACATTTTAAAATAGACGCTTCCCCAATCCAGCACATGAATATGTTGTGATTTCGCTCCATGTTTCCGTAACTTCAATCGACACGTCATTATTTCCACCTACTCATTGTAAGCCTAGATATCCATTAATCCTTACGATACAAAATTTCAACTCTGCTATCATGACTTAAAAGATCATAGTGGTTAGACAATCTTAACTTCCTACCAAAGGGCCTTACTTGCCCCATTGCTGGGCCAATCATAAAAGCTCCATTTCTTTTGATTAAGCATCATATACAGTACCCTAAAAACAAAGTAGTAGCATACAATGCTCAGAGTTTCAATGGTGTAAGCTAGTTCTTCAATTTGCACAATAGATGCCCCATAGAACACACCGATCGTTCATATAGTTTTCGAGATGTGTAATTCCTAATCCTTTAATTAGTTGCCAGCTGATAAAGTGATTAATTATAAAAGAAATGCGATAACAATCTACATTCGATGAAGCGAAGGCCATAGAAACAATGGCTAGGAACATTTGCCATCATATCAACCATAGGTATCCAGCCCAATTGTGCAAAATGAAAATCCAAACTCAATACAGACATTCTGTAATGCAGAGAAAGATGCCTAAAAAATAGAAAAATTGTGGAAGCCTCCTAAGCCTACATTGTACAAAAATTGCATTCTATTTCAATTTTCAACTAACATATTACAGGAAAACAGTGCATACATTGAATAAATCAAACATTAAGTGACCGTTTGTGTGAATTGAATTACAAAACATATAATGAATAGTAGCACATGGTACCATATTAAAAGATTTGTAACAAAAATACATAAATCCTCAAGATACAATTAGAAAATATCATCCAAACATCTCATCACCATGTAGTCACCAATCCACTATTCTTCACTTCGTTTACTCACTTTGCACGTGCAGGTCACCACGATCTTTGCTGTGAAAAAAATGTTTGGAAATCAAATTTGTGATTAAAACCCAAAAGTTATATGCTAGAATTTAGTTGCCAAATCTATAAAAGAAATTGAAGTATATACCTAACGTTAAAAACTAATCATGGATGAAACCGGAAGTACAAGTTCCTAGTACATGAGATCCAAACTTTGATTTGATAGGCTCTGCCATAGATGGAAGATGCTAAAAAAAAAAAAATCTTATAGATCAAAGCTCCTAATATGTTGATCAATGCCCTACAAAAGACAGTAATGAAAATAATACATTAATTGCGTGGAAAAAGATGGCCGGAGATTGGATGTCATGAAACTCCCAATTAGATTTAGGTCATAATTGATAACAAATAGAGAAGTTTTAAAATTATAGGAACATTAATAACACGAACAAGTTAACTTAAAAAAAAAAAACTAACGCAAACAAGTTTCAAGCTCATGATGTGATTATGGACTTAAGATCATGGAATGAATGCAAACAAATCCAAAAGCATTGGCTTCTCAATGAGTTCTCTATATACAATAAAAACTATACTGCTGCAACTGAACATTATAGATGCTGTAGCTCCAACTATCATATGGGACCAAACAAGTCAAAAACCAAATGAAGAAAACATAAAGCAGAGGATAAGCCCACACTTGTGTGGATTCATGACCATCCACATGGAGTCACACATACCAATATGGAAAATATGTGTGAGATACCGGCTTACCCTTAGATGAGCCGTGTGCAAATTCAGGCTTTTGTTCCTGAAGTTGGGCACAATATATAAAGGAAATGGATGGCTAATACAGCTCTTTCTGAGATCCATTTGTTTGTATACAGTGGTCCATCTAAGGAGTGAAACACTTAATTTTTAAGCCAGAAGTTATAAAAATAAAAAGAGTGTAACCCACTTGATAGAAAGCTTTGATCTCACACCCTAATGCTGCATTGGTGCATGTGGCTACGTTTGGTTGGGCAACGCTCCGGACGCTCGTGGGCTTAGGAAACCTAACCCACAACTTCTGCCAGAGTCCAAGAATCAGGTTGGATGCAAATCAGGTGAGCTAATCTTATGCGAATTTATATCTATGGCATATTAGATGAGAAGATGGGCCTGAATTCAGGTTGGTCTACTCATAAGTTGGTGTTGCACAAAAAAGTATCTATAATTCAAATAAAATTGCCCACCGTGTAATTGAAGATACATGTGTGGCCTGCCTTGTTAATTGTCAAGCGTGATCTTTTCACACGGTCTTCTTCACAAGGAGGTCGCCCTTTACCTGGTCAGCATGTGTACTGTGAAAGCCATCCCTGAGTGTTTTATCTTTGATACACTAAACAAACAAAATAGAGAAATATTTAGGCCATTTTTTTTTTTTTTTTTTTGTTTGTTTGTTTTTTTTTGTTTGTTTGTTTTTTTTTTTTTTTTTTTTTTTTTTTTGAACAAAAG
Organism: Magnolia officinalis; assembly: GCA_021015155.1. Lineage (NCBI taxonomy): Eukaryota > Viridiplantae > Streptophyta > Magnoliopsida > Magnoliales > Magnoliaceae > Magnolia > Magnolia officinalis. The sequence goes on along the minus strand of JAJHSJ010000011.1, from coordinate 2,748,091 downwards.
AGCCAAAACAGGGAATGGGAGGGGCACCACAGAAAACAGGCCTCACCGCAAAAGACCAACAAAAAACCAGAAACAGAGGAACAAGAACACTCTTCGGATAGGGCCAGACAAAAACCAGAGGCCCCATCTATCATATTTAGGCCATTCATGTGAAGAGGCAATCCATGGTAGGTATTTGTGAAAGCCCCTAAAAAAAAAAAATCCACTTGCTAATGCATCCTCATGCACCATTCTAGATAAGAACATTTTCTGCCAGTGGAGTCATCGAGGTTCTTTGCTTCACTTATTCATGGATGACTGTTTGCTAATGCATCCTCAGAGTACATATTTGATTAATCCAGACAGTCGTCTTAGCAAGCTTATTGTGAATGAACAGCCCTGTTCGAAAGTCAAACTGAAAACATGATGTTGATCATATGATCAATGGCCTTCAAACAAAAAATGGCCCACAGTCCACATTTAACAAGGATTAGTCATTGATCTAACAAATAAAGTTGTCAAATCAATGTAAATTTATACAATGGTCAACCAAAGAAGAGTCAGGTAGACTAGATGGCTGATGCAGTGATTTCTTCCTGCCTTACGATGACATATGCGTGTTAAACTGGAGGAGGACCTCTAGCATGGTTTCGTCCTAGAAGGGTCTTGGATGAAGCATTTCTTCAAACGATTAGTGCGCACATTTCTATAAAAAAAAATAATTGAATACTTTACAAAACTACAAATTACTGTCTTCCTTACAATGCATAGATACAAACTTTAGAACGAATGGAGAGGCTAGCAGTAGATTTTCATAGCAAGAATTTTAAGTGTTTAAAAGAATAAATTACTTAAAGAATATAACTTGAATTTAAAATTCATGAGATTCTATATTTTTTCTAAGTTAAAAATATCATATGATTATACTAACTTATACTAACTTCAAGTATCGATTAACAGGTAAAAAAAATGAAGAGGTGAAGGAAGTCTAACCAATGTAGCTCACGAGAGAAAGTCCGAGTGCTTATGTTGCCCTCTAGCATATGTCGATGGAGGGTATGTGCTGAATCTTATAAGAATCCTCTCCTCCGTCTTCTCCTTGAAGCCTTTCAATGAAATCATTGGGCATGTCCCACAACTCCAATTTCTTGAGGGTAGTCACATATTGCAGTCCTTCCGGAAGCATCTTCAATTCCTGGCAGCAATCGATCCGTAAATGTAAAAGACTTGGCATCGATCCTTCCTCCACTCTCCACTCCTTCAATTGATATAACCGTTCAAGATGTAAGTATTCGAGTCGAGGAAACCCTTGTGTAGTACAAACCATTTCCTTTCCGTCATACGAATATTCCAGCAATTTGAGAATCCGAAGGTTTTCCAGCTTCTCCAACGTCACCAGTGGGTCTTGCTTTAAATGGGAGTCTCTCATGGTGAGCTTGGTGAGGTTTTCTGGGAATTCAGAAGACTCAGGAAGCTTCTCTTTTTCTCCATGCAACCGCAATTTAATTAACTTGAGAAGACTTTGGAAAGGCACCAACGATGGGAATTTCGATCCTGTCACAGATAAGGACTGCAGGAACTCCAATTTCACAACGGATTCAAAAAATACTCTATCATACTCTCCTTCCGAATCTAAACGTATTTCTAATTTTCTGAGATTTGTGAGCTTTCCCAAGCAATCCTCCATCCATTTTCCAGCCTTTACATGCATTAGACTCTGGAGATTGCTAATCTGGTCGAGTCGCGGATACCCTTCTATCACACCCCAACTTACATTAAAAGCCTCATCACCTGCGCTCTTCACATGGAAATGTCTTAACTGTTGCATTTTCTCTATTGTAATGGGTACTTTGATGTTATGAAAAGATGTTACAATCAGTGTTTGTAAATTGCGAAGATTACCTATCGATGATGGGAGCCTTTCTAACCAAGTGCCGGTAAACCCAAGGTACCTCAAGTGGATCAATGCACCTATCTCACTCGGTAGCTTTTTGATTGCTACATTGTGAAGATCTAACACCCTCAGCAATTTAAAGCCTTTGTAAAGAAACTTCTCTTGTTTCCTTTCGAGCCTTTCATCGATTTGGGTGTGGATCAACACAGATCGAAGGCGTGGAGTGGATGATTTCAAGGAAGTGTATTCACTTAAGGCATTACGGTGAATTGCAAGTCGACGGGCTGTAGATGTGGATAGAGCATTCACATTCTCACCATGAACTTGAAGAAACTTATCTTGTTTTGCTTCTGATATGGAAAGATCGCGCAGAAGATCATGAATACGGCAGCTTTTAATACCCCCACTTGAACTTCTTTTAGCGAGTTGAATCATACTTCGTTGAATCAACTCTTTTAGACAATCTTCTCCTACCTCCTCTACTGTTTCATCCCCTCTCTGTTGTAGGAACCCTTCCGCAGCCCACAATCGAATCAGTTTCTTAGCACTGAATTCATAGTCTTCTGGAAAAATGCCTGAGTAGAGAAAACATGGTTTCAAGTGATAAGGCAGATCTTTATAGCTGAAAGATAATATCTTGAAGATTTCGACTTCCCCATGAATAAATTGCCAGCTAATGCTCTTGAGCACATGCTTCCATTCCCATCGTTCTTTTCTTGATAAGAGCCCTCCAATGACTACGATGGCAAGAGGTAGACCATGACATTTTTTCACAATCTCTCTTCCCAACTCCTCCAAATCGCGAGGACAGGCAATATCTTGTCTTGAGAATGTTTTCCTACATAACAATTCCCAGCTCTCACCTGCTTCCAAAAACCGCAATTCATACGGTATGCTTCGCACATCTGCATGTAAAGCTATGTCTTTTTTACGCGTGGTGAGCATGATCCTACTTCCATTATTCATATCAGGGAAAGCATCCTTAAGATCATACCATGCTTGGTTTGTCCATATATCATCTAATACCATCAGGTATCTCTTATTTTGCAAATACTCTGAAATTTTATGCCTCAGCTGAAAGGCATTCATTTTCTTGAGCTCCTCTTCTGAGAGCACCATATAGCAATTTATGATGTTCTGAAGAAGATCTCTCAAACCATACTCTTGTGATATAGAAATCCAAGCACGAGAGTGAAAATGTTTCTCGACGCGGGCATCGTTATAAACTGTCTTGGCAAGCGTCGTTTTACCGAGACCACCCATTCCAACTACAGAAACAACACAACGACGCAGCTCGCCTTCTGTCAATCTGTCCACCAATATCTCCAAATCTTTCTCAAAACCAACAAAATCTGGTTCTTGAGAAAGAGGAGAGGTGAGCCTCCATTCTTGGAGGCTGGGACCGGCGGAGCTTGTTCGTGCTCCCTGGCCTATATTTTCAATTCCATAAGTCGACCTACTTTCGGAGATAGAACGGATTTTATTTTTTATCGATTCAATATCCGACCCCACCTTGTAGAGAACTATCCAGTCATTGCAGAAGAAAGCGAACCTACTAATGTGGCCGACAAATCCTCTCGGCCTAAAGGTCTCTATCTTGAAAATGAAGTTGTCGATGATATCTTCAGCATCATATGCAACATCTCTCACGTCCCGGACCCAATTCTTCACTCTTTCATCTGTTTCTTGTTTGACTTCTGCGTCTTTCAAGAAGCATTGCATCCGCCTAAATTCTGCCTGGAGCCATTCAACTTGATCGCCAACCCCATGTATGAAAACGACTTCTTGAATTAGCTGGTCACTTAGTTTTTGGAGAAGGAACGTGACAATGAATTCTACAATGGCCATTTTTTTTTCACTCTTTTCTCTCAAAGGAAAGAAATCCAGATCAGAGCTTTCCTTCTCTTGAGTTCTTTTTTCTTATGATATGGTCCATCTATTTTTCCAGATCATTTTATGGTAAAAGACCAAAAATATATCCAAATCTCAAATGTATCACGTTACAGGAAATAGTATTGAATGAGCATCGACCATTAAAAACCTTTTGGGGGCATAAAAGTTTTGGATCAAGCTGATTTTAGTTTTTTCCCATCATCTGAGCCTGTATGACCTAATCAACAGATTGGATGTCAAATAAACAGTACAGTGGGCCTTAGGAGGATTTTAATGGTGGATATCCAATCACTATTGTTTTCCTATGGTTTGGTCCACCTGAGATTTATATCCCTTTCATTTTTGTCATCAAGCTCTAAAATGATCTGTATAAATGGATGAACCGAATGGATGAGACACATAAATCATGGTAGGGCCCACGGAGCACCGACCACCAGCCACCGGGCTGGTGGCAGGCGAGTAGCCAATCCGTTTCCCAATATGGGTCTATGACAATAGGACGTCATGTTGATCCAAAACTAAAGTCGGCCATTCCAGAGGAAAAATTGGAGAGAATTTACTACCGTTGAAACCTTCTTGAGCTCGAATTTAATGTTTATATGCCATCGAAACCGTTTATAAGGTCATTCTTACGTAGATGAAGTGAAAACATAAAAAGCTTCGCCTAGCATGAGACTTTTGTGGCCATATAAATGTTTAAACGATGGTCATTGAATCTCCACTCTTTTCTCTCGGATGCCCGCCATAAAATGATTTGGAAAAACGGATGGACGGGGTAGATTATTTTAGAAACACCACGGTGGGCCCTACCTAGCATCCTAGCGGCATTATTATTATATATTATTATTATTATTTATTTTGCGTAGAAGCTTCTTACGTAAACTGGGGTAAACTTAGACCTCAAGTTTGTGCAACAGCAAGCTCATGAAAATTTAAGGCGGTGGAAACTTTATCAAGAGAAATCATTTGCGTAAACTTTTTTAGAACTATCTCACATGATATAAGCCTAAAATCTGAACGGTCCATCTGAAACAGAACCACATGAAACACTTATATACTAACTTTTACTCTTGTAGAAAACTTTGGCGGGGGCATAGCAAAAGATAGAGACAAATCAAGGGAGGAAATTATTTCCTTTTGCCATGGCCCACCAAAGTTTTGGATTATGTTGAAAGTTGGGTCCCCAGGGTTTCATGGGATGTTGCATCACATGTATGGTTAAGATTTTGGGATCATATAATGTGAGATGAGTTCGGTAAAAGTTCTCATGAGTAGTAGCATTCCTCACATTATCCATGCGTTTTGGATTATATTAGTACGTGAAAAAAAAAAGATTGAAGCCGACGTTTAGAACATGACAAGAAACAACCATAATTGAATGTGCCCCGTCAAAACATTAAAACATTAAATTTAAATTAGGTATATATTTTGATTTTCATTTCATCTTATGAATGGCATATAAACATCACCGTGGATACACATTGGTTTTATACACACCCATGTCAGTACACACACTCCATGTTAGCCACCCCCGCTAGGGATCGATGCCAAGAACTCAAGGGTTGAAACGAGGCATCTCCACTCAGTCGGTCAGTTGAGCTATGGATCTGGTGTGGTCAGAAGATCTAGATATGGGTAATATTTTTGTTTTTTAAGCTCATTCTAATAGAAATGAACTTGCGAATGATATGAATGGTATATAAATATCAGGGTGGACTCCTCAAGAGGTTTCAATGGTAGGCATTTGTCTACCCACATTTTTCTTATTGCGTGGCCCAGTGGAGTTTTGGATCTACTTATTTTTGTGTCCATGTGCTAACATAATCAGGCAAAAGGGTTCAGCAGGATGGATTTCTCACAAACTTCACGGTGATCCCAGCTAGCTTCCCCTTGGAAAGCAGTTTCCGTGAAAAGCTTTTCCCGGAAATCCACGGTCCTGTACGTATGCCTCGTGAATTCCGTGGTTAGATGCTTTTGCTCTTTGTCTGGGTCATTTCCTTTTTCTGTATTTTACTTTACCTTTGTCGTGGAATTTGCTTTGTATCTTTCTGTCGTTTAAGAATCAGGTTCCGTCTGTTTACGTAGAGTGGAAACGGATTGGCTACTCCCCTGCCACCAGCCCGGTGGCTAGTGGTCGGTGCGCTGTGAGCCCCTCCATGATGTATGTGTTTCATCTACACCGTTCATCTATTTTTACAGATCATTTTAGGGCTTGATCCCAAAAATGAGAGGGATATAAATCTCAGGTGGAGCACACCACAGGAAACTAATAGTGATTGGATATCCACCATTAAAATCCTCTACGGCCCACTGTACTGTTTATTATGTTGATTAGGTCCTACAGATCTAGATGAAGGGAAAAAACAAATATCAGCTTGATCCAAAACTTTTAAAGGCCCCAAAAAGTTTTTAATGGTCGACGTTCACGCAAGACCGTTTCCTGTAAGGTGGTCGACTTGAGATTGGGATATACCTTAATTTTTGTCTCATATCCTAAAATGATCTATAAAAATAGATGGACGGCATGGATGAGACATATACATCATGGTAGGGCCCACATAGCACCGACCACCAGGAGAGTAGCCAATCCTTTTCCCGTAGACTATGGTAATAGCTGGGCTACTGTGAATGGCTAATGCAAAAGGGGTGCCTGTAACAAAAACAAAAACTCCAAGGAGTGGATTTAAGACCGTCTCATCCACCATCAAGTCTAGTCACAGCCTGGAAAAGTTCAGTGGGGACCAACTCGCCTCAGTTGGGGTGAAGATCGTCCAACTGAGTCCAGACACATTGAGTCTTAAAACCATGTGGAACCTACCATGATGTGCCAGTGGCATAGGTACTCCATCCATCAATTTTACTATATCATTTTAGTATGTTAGTAAAAATCACTTTGATCCATTAAACAAGTGGGCCACACTACAGGGAACAATGTGGATGGGATATCAAAACTATTAGTATGTTATGCTGTGAGCCACTTTAGAGGGACATTAGGACAATATTAACATATTGAGTTCTATACAAGTTTTCCTCCTTTTATCCTTTATATGATTTCTCTCTTTAGTTTAAAATTGAATTTTGAACTTTAAAGTTTAAATTCAAATTTTAACTTGAGATTAGATATGGCGAAATTGGATGAGAGTAGATAATTTTCAGCCTTATTCAAACTCTTTGGCCGTTTCCCATAAAAGAGAGGGGTTCTCTTTTTAATCACATAAAAAAAATAAAAATTTATTGGTTAAAAGTAAACAAAAAGACTTTTGTAATACCCTGAATTTCAGGGGCCGAGTATGAACTCGGCTCTCGAATTCTCGGGTGCCACGTATGCCCTGATGGATTCCAGATTCCAATGCATTTGGGTTTATTCATAAGCAATGAGGAGTTAAGCAAACCATAAGCATAAGAATATCATAAAATGTAAATATGAGCCGCTAAACATATAAGATATTCAACATATAGTGCCAAGAAAATCCAAACCGGGAACTAGTCTCACTCAGATAAATATCCCAAAATGACTAGGACCTTGGCCCATGTCCCGCGACCATCCAAACATAAACTAGAAGAAACCGCTGAAAGTCTGATAGTACGCTGGCTCCTCCTCATCATCCACGTCGGCATTTTCTAGCGCATCCTGCTCCATCATCTCTGCATCAATGACAGGTTCTGGTTGGTGTTTTAAAACACCGTCCTAGAGTGGGAGTGAGTAGCTAACTCAGTGGTACCATTAACAATAAGTTACACAAATTATCATACATAAGAGTAAATTTAGTGAACAACATACATCATAGAATCCTGAATACTCTGGTTAATGCAATGCATGATTTAATAACATGATGCATGCCTCTCACCACCAACACTCCCTCGAGCGACAACATCTAACGATCGCGAATGACTAACACTCCGTCAGTGTAACCTCGACTGCCGAATTGCAAAAGTAAATAATGCAATGTCATGTAAATATTAGACAAGTTGATTAATTAGGTTCATTTATCCAGAAGGTTGGGGAAATCGAGATACCCTTGTTGGAAAACATTGTCCTAATCCGATCGCGCGGCTCTAATGGCCGTGGCCGTATGACTCTCACGATCCTTATGCCTCGTGGGTTCGTCAATCCCATAGCTCTTAAGCTCATACGAAAATAATTGAGACTTCAAAGTCCTGCTCGCGGTCACTACGGGGAGGTCGTCACCCCATCATAGGCCGACAACATGGGCACAATGTTCCGTACCACCGTCCCTGGCTCATGAGTCTTGGTGCTCACTGGTCACTACGGGGAGGCTCGTCACCCCAGCGTAGACCGACAGTACGGGCATAATGTCCCATACCACCATCCCCGGCTCCTGAGTCTTGTGGGCCGCAAATCATGATTAACAGTGGGCGCAAGGGTCACAAGGTACCTCGGGTTCAATCAAGCATGTACAATCATGGTTAACATCCAAGGATGGTCAATCAGTGGGCTAATATGCCCTCACACGACGAACCACAGACTGTATGGCTAGAGAACGACGTCTTGTGTAGTCTAACTATGGCCGACAAGTCGCAGTTTGACTAGTTGGGCCAAACTTGCCGATGGGTTAATGTAACGGAAAGGTTGCCCCAGGGATTTCGGTTGATCGACCGATCCATAAGGGGACATGTGCACATGTAGATAACATATATTCATCAATTTCAGGGTCAATCTTACAAATGATAGGCATATATCAACATTACAGTCATATGGACAACAACACACCAGACTCCACCAACACATCTGCATGTGAAAGAGTTAGCATTTCAATTTTAGCAGCAAATGGAGCTCAAGGTTAACACATTCCAGCAATTCAGCAAAGATGGACAGCCATACACCCCTTTCTCAATAATTTAATTTGCATGTGCCAACATAAATCACACAATTCAGCAATGTAGCGGGAATCAAGTACAATAAATTCAGCAATTCAACAATTAGACAACAATTCACCCATTCTACGTATAACAACTTGCATGCGACAAGGTTCAAGATACCAAATCAGCAATATTTGGGGAATTGGATGCTTAATTCCCTAGATAGACAAACAAACCGACATTCCACACATCCAGGAGTACTCAAGACCTAAATCCCTCTCCCAATTTTAGGGCAATCCCATGTCTACGTTCCAAATCAAGAAGTTTCAAAAATTCATCAACATGCAAGACCAATACACTACACAAATTCACTAAGATCTACGTTAGGCACGATAATTGGCCAATTAAAGGTAATGGTCCGCATCTATTGTAGATTGGAGGTCCTTGGAGTCGTTCTAGCGGCGCCGGGTTCGTAAATTCAATGTTTTAGGCCCTGTGCCAAGGAATTGCATGTCAAGACGCATGCATGCGACCATAGCTTAAGAGAAATGGAGGAGAAGTCAAAATTGTTACCTTAGATCAGCCACACCTCGTCTCTACGACGGTAGGGCCGAGGTTTCCGGCGTGCGACGGTGGTAGGGGTGCAGGAATTTCAATTCCCTAGCTCCCTTACACATGCACCCTCCTCTCTCTCTCTCTCTCTCAGCTGCTGGAAATGGCTGTAAAAATGAGGGAGAGAGGGCTGAAATGGGTTATATACCCTGGTTTTTATTTCAGTTGGCCCTGAGTTTTATAAATTCCTTCAAATGGCCTTGTGGGACCCATTTCTGACGGTTGAGCCTGCCCTGATGGCCCCCTGACCCATCTAATTTATGGGATAGGTGCCCTATGGCCCAATGAAGGGCTGTGCAAAGTTTGACGGCAAATGGATTCGGAGTTTTATCGCAAGGGTCCGACTCGTGATCAACGGTTATCGTTTCTCGATCGGGGGTCGGATTTGGTGGATGAGTTCAGGGAAATATCTTAAACCTATGGTACAAATTTGGGTGGAATCCAACGGCTGAAATGTCCTAATTTATTATCCTAAGTGGCGGGGCCAATTGTTTTAAAATTCAGATTTTTAGCCAATACTTGGGAGAGTTGCATTTTACAAGTGCCGACTGGACGGCGTAAATTGTCTGTTTTCAGGCATAATTTGAATCCATTGCTCATGATGGACCACAAGCCCAGTGAGATGGACATTGATCTATAATTTCAGAACTAGCAGCCCACTAACGAGAGGTCTAAAGCTTGTTTGGGTAATCGGGGCACTTCTGGAATAAATTGGGTAGGGAGATTTCTTGGGCGCAGTGGTTGAGATATGGATTAATTAAGTTCACAGTATGACGTATTCAAAATTAGTGAAAATGGTGATTCGGTCATGATAACTCTAAACTGTCAGTTTTAGGCTAAAAGAGTAACTAGGTTGATTTGGTTTATTAATTGAGGTTCGACCCATAGCTGGCTCGGGTTTGGGTAGATCTCTAATTTAGTTATGGTTGTTTGATTAGTCGGTGGCAGGTCGGTTAGATTTGGGCCCTATGTGAACAAATCATATGGCTAATCTCGATGTTTAAGTGATTGGTTGGATTCATTGGTTTTCTACGGTTAATTAATCTTATTAGTACGGTTCCTTATCGGTACCAGCCGCGTATAAGCCCATTTCGAGTGTCAAGAGTCAGTAAGTGATGACGTGGCTAGTTATAAAAAAAGAAAAATTTAAGAATTTTTGGTAATTCAAAATAGCGAAAATTCGGAGTGTTATAAGTGTTTCCATAGATTATGTCCATCTAAACCATCTCTTATACTATCTAAGCCATTGATCATAATCAGGAGCAATTTTAACCGTAGAATCAAAGAAGGTATTGGACCTCTGGTCCAATAGCAGTTAGGCAAACTGCTGGATGTGCATTTGTCACACCCCAAACTCGGAAATCAGGCTCACAAAATTCCCGATCACCGAATCCGGCGCCGACAGCCTCCGTAGTACCCCATTCTCGGATTCCGATACTCACATACCAGATTCCGATCCTGGGATCCTACAAGGAGGATTTTCAGTATGATTTTTTTTTTGTAATGGAGCATAACCACAAGCATAACCAAGTCACAAACAACAACACCACATATCCACTATAACAAAAACTTTTAAGTACAATGCGGGAAGGGAAATACAGTATAGTCAAAAGGTTCCAAAATGATCTGATCCACATTCCTGCCTCAGCGCTGCTGCTGACCAACGCTACCTGCACGCAACGGTCGTGCATAAGCTTACAAAAGCTTAGAGGGTGGTGTAAGTGTGTGCGCAAGGCAAACGCCAAGTGTATAATATCAGAGTAATGTGGAAGTATGCGGTAAGTCCATGAATACTATCAACTGTACTAAAGCTATGTAATGCAAGGCATGAATGCTATCGGCCATACCAAGGCCATGCGATGCGAGGCCTATGTAGCCAAATGTCATATGCGATATGCAATACAAGCTTGCCAGTACTCATCAAGTATACATATAAGTACAGTTCCTCTCTGGATATCACCGGGGTCTAATACACATCACACTGACTGCCTCCTCCCTAGCTGCACAGTCAAGCAAGTGGAAGAGACCACACTATCCGCCTGACCAGTAGTCTGCCAATACCTACCCGGCTCGTCGATAGCGGACACATTTGCAAGCTGGTCAAACTCAGCCTAGCTTATAGCCCTCTCACTCAGGCGGATAAGGCCACACCCCTTCCAACCGACCACGACACAGTGGGAGACGCGGCCTACTGGTATTCGGCACTCGGGCGCTCGTGTTTCCACTCGGTCTGGACGTTGGAGCATCTCCTGGTACCAAAAGGTTCTGGGACTTTCACCCAAGGACATCCTAAGTGCCCACAGTGTTAGAACAAAGTATTTCCGGTATCCGATACGGCCATCCACGATGTACCAGTGGAGCCACGGCCCTGATGTAACTAGGGCATGCAGTGATCAAGTCACACATATGCGAGATGCATGAGTCATACCATACAATCATGCAACAATCTCATGCGTACCATGCTATCATGTGGGGCACTCCATCTCATAAGGAGTCCCGTAAATGTCTCAGCCTAACCGGCTTATGCTATGATCAAACATCCTCACATAAAGCATACAGATGATGCATATGGGTATGAAACATGGAATTATATTATGCATGTTATATAATGATGAACTATCACAAGCATGGGCCTATCAATGGGCCCTAAGGAGAGCTACAATGCGGACATTTAACCAACATTGTACGTACAATGTGGACGTCAAACCATCATTGTTCCCTAGGCACGAACCGCCACAAATATCATTACTCAAACCATGGGGGAATCACACATTGCAATGGACCTTAGGTACACCCCATTGGGCCTTAAATACATCAAATGAGCCATATCATATGGGCCTTATATTCATCAAATGGGCCACATCAATGGGCCACACCAATGGGCCTTATGTACATTGCAATGGGCCATGGCCCATGGGCCTTAGATACATCAAATGGGCCTCCTATCATGGGCCTTATATTCACATCAAAGCGGGCCTCAACAACAGCTTCACACACATCAAGGAGGGCCTCCATAACGGCCACAAATACATCGAATGGGTTACATAAGTGGTGATAATGACTTTCACCATTGAAATTCCTAGGGCCCACCATAACATTTATTTCCCATACAATCTGTTCATAGGGTCACTAAGAACTTGATGGCCCAAGGGTCTAATGATGGGCGTTCAGTCCTCATTGAACAGTGGGGTCCACATGATAAATAAATCTATCTTATTTTTAGCCCCAAGCCTTAAGACAAGCTTGCCAAAAGGGGGACGGTTTGGATGCAACGCAAATATCATGGTGGGGTCCACCAATGTGTGGCCTACTGTGGGGCCTACTGGCCGTCACTGGCCGTCCAGCAGGTTGCTGGACGGCGTGAATAAAATACATACATTTTGGGTGGGTGCCACCGTCCGCCTGGACGGTGAGCATAAAACACATACATCTGGGCGGGTCCCATGTGGGGCCCACTGTAATGTTCACTTTCCATCCAACCTGTCCATAAGGTCACGTGGACCTGGATGAAGGGTGAAAATAAATTTCACCTTGATCCGAAACTTCCGTGGGCCCAAAATGGTTTTCAATGGTCGAGTTCAATTACCATTGTTTCTTGTGGTGTGGGCCACTCGAGATCCTGATCGAGTTGATTTTTGGAGGGGACCCACCTCAGGGGGTGGTCCACCTCATGGACGGCGTGGATACAAAATATACATCATAGTGGAGCCCTGCACGGACGCCCGTCCGTGAAAAACGCAGCAGCCTGCTGCTGCGTCAGTGGCAGCAGGCGCTGCCTTATTTTTTTTATTTTTTTTTTGAAAATCCCATATTCTTGGGGTTTCTCACATGTGGGGCCCCCATTAGTGAAATCTGCCTCAGCCATTGGTCCCCATGGCTCATAACAAGGCCATCAAGCCCAATATTGGATATGTTTTGGTGTTTAGAAAAGTTAAGGTATTTTTAAACGGTAGCAATTGATCTTTGCTAGGGTAGGGCCCACCCGTTTCTCGGACCAGTCTTATTTTTTTGGCTCAACGGCTAAAATGAGTTGGGGAAGGGGATAGATGGCTTGGATTGAATACATATATCAAGGGGAGGCCTATGTGAGTGGCCACCCTCTAAGGCTTAAAAATCAACCAGTATTTGTGTTTTCCTTCCCACGTCCACGTCCAGGGACGTCCCTGGATGTATGGCCATCACATGCATTGAGGTGGGCCCCGCTTAGGTGGATCACCAAATGGATGAATGACATGTATAACACATGCATTAAGGTGGGGTCCCTTCAAGTGGGCCACACCATCATATCATCACAATCAAGGAAAATGGAGAGAGAGAGAGGGAGAGAGAGAGAGAGAGAGAGAGAGAGAGAGAGAGAGAGAGAGAGAGAGAGAGAGAGAGTGGGACATACGTGTGATGGAGGGACCCCGACACTATGGGCCCTCCCTTGCATTCCATCATACATCAAAAGATAATCATAATGGGCCATTGGTCATATCTTAGGGTCCCAAGTGAGATCCATACCATTGATCGGTAGGCCTCACTTGGCCCATCATGAAAACATAGAAAACTACCCTATCAAAGCACCCACCGGTTGATCTCTTCGGTCCGTTGGAACGCCACCCTCCTTGTACTTCACTTTGATGGTGGAGATGGGAAGTGGATGGCTAGGATGATGGGTTTTGGAATGGGAAAGGTGGGCCTCACACATGCATTTTTTTCTCTCATGGAAGGCTTGTACGTGGGTGCTCTTGGTTGCTTAGGATTGTGGTGAGAAATGAGAAAGAGAGAGAGGGTTGTAAGGAGATGTGAGAGATGGGTGTGATGGGTGAAAGGGTGAGTGATGTGTGATGTGTACTTGACATGTATGGTGGTGTAAGAGAGAGGGTAAGAAAGAGTTGACTTTGGAGAGAGAAAGCATGGGTTGCTTGTACTTGACATTGAAGTGATTGATTGATTGATGTGATTGATTGATTGATGGGATTGATTTGACATTGTGTAGAGATTCTCTTGGGATCGAGAAAGCACGGCATTTCTTCGAAATAAACGCTGACTCACATCTTCTAGTCAGGGTATCGGATCGGTGCGTGAGTCGCGGCGTTAGAACCACGGCGACGGTACGGTCGCAATGATACAGGTCTCGGATTAAACCGACTCGAATCTAAAGAAAATGACTTACGGTCGTGCGCAATGTCGGTTATCAGTCGCGGATTGCCGGACTTCGACGGAAAGGATTGCAGGATTCATTGGAACAGTACGAACTAGGATACAGGTCTTACAGCATCGTACATCTTTGACTCTTGCAAAGATCCCATACTATGTACACTGTTGGATCCTATAGGCCCACCCATCTGGACTGCCTTTCACCAAGTTCGGTGCTTATCACATGATCTCATGCATATGATTTTGGTCATTTAATTTGGACCAATATTGGTCATTTTCGTTTCAATTATCCATTCATTGCCACAAACCAAATGGGTGAGTGTCAATTTGATTTTAAGGCTACGCTCCATCCACAATTAAGGCGGGCAATAGGCCAGGCCAAGGCTTAGTCAAATAAAAATATTGAGCAGAGACTATAATTTGAATAGCGGAATAATGGATAGTCTATACATCAATAATGAAGATTATTAATTATAATCTTAAACACATACCTTGTAGGGAAGACATTACTGATGTCGTAATATCACCAAGAGGGATCTTGGTCTTCAGCACCTTACACCCTTAAGAAAACATTTGAATAGGACTAGGATTTTCTATTTATATGGGTGATGAGACCAAAACATGTATTTATAAGAAAGATGCCAGAAAAACTTACCTATCACGCTTTTTTTTTTTTCTTCTAAAGCCTTACACCGTAGGTTTTTATATCTGTCTATAACTGTGTATAGGGACCACGGTTTAAGTGTTTTGCCTCAAACCTATTTATAATAATCACAACTGTAGTGGAGTCCACTGAATCACTCAATATGAATAATTCAATGGTCAGATCTAAACCAATGATCACGTGTGGTCTACTTAATGAAGTCTTACATTCTCTCACTTGGGCTACATTGATCTTTAAAAGGAAATAAAAAATATATATTTTTTATTTTGTGAATTTTTTTTTTATAAAACGTATTTTCTTTAAAAGTTCCTAATGGGCGCCCTACTAAATTTCAAAACAGCACTGTTGAATAATTATGAGCAACGTTTGTCAAATTTGATCCATCAAGGCCACTAATATTGGATCGTGGTAGTCAACATAATAATTAATCTTTTCAAAGTGTGACAAATTACGATCATGAATACTAATAACCTTAACGACATGGGTCAATGATATGGAGTGTGGTATGAAGATTATATGCCTAACATGATCATACATGTCTATCTCCAAGTGACCCTACTAAATGTGTCTCTAAGACACAAACCAAAGTCTTGCTAAATCAAAATTGAATGTGTACACTGAAGGAGAAGCAAGATACGAACTAAATAATAGAATCATCAAAATGAGATCTACAATGCTTGTACATGAATTGGATCAAACTAAAGCTCCCACTTATCCAATACTTCTTTGGGTCACCAATTCTTATAAAAGATATGCTCATATGTAGAGTGACAAAACAACCTTCAGGGAGTAGATTTACGATCATCTGCTTCACACAGATGAGTTCTACAGACACTAGACAATTCTATACCAAATAAAACTTGCAACTATATCACCTCATACGTAGGCTCATATGAGAAGCTATGTATTCCACTTTCAGCGTAGATGAAGCCATATCATGTCACACATTTTTAAAATACAATTTCATTAAGAAAATGTAGCAAGGTGGACATCTTGCTAGAGGTAGCCATCAAAATCTACATATCTATATTCAACAAGTTCCAAATGGTCGGACCTTTTACATGTGAGTGCGAAGTCCTTTATCATTTGCAGGTAGAATAATACTTTCTTAACAACTATCCAGTGGTTCATTCTTGTATTACTAATGTACCTGCCCAACATTCCAACCACAAGCAATATTCAAATGCGTATAGGCCTAAACATACATAATGCTCCCTATTGTTGATGCTAAGAAATATCATTCAACCTATCAATTTATAGGTCAATCTTAGGACACTGAGGTTAGTCAAACTTATTACATTTTATAATAAGTTCTTAGTCAAGAGCATAACCTTACATGTCAAACCTTTCAAAAACCCTTCAATATAGGCTATTTGCGACAAGCCAAGTATTCCTTGTGATCTGTCCTAGTGAATCTGAATGCCAATGACAAATGATGCATCATCAGGAATTTTCATCTCAAAGTTTTGAAATAAAAATTTCACTATGCCAAAACAGTAAAAAACGACACAAAAATGCTTTGTTTATGGTAGACCTCATTCGTTGCAAAAAAAATCTTGGTCTAACGGTAGATCCCATGTCCATCTAAAATTTCTACGATGGACGATGTCCGTCGTAGAAGTAAGAAAAAGTCCATCGCTAATTCATGGTCACGTCTAGGCGGTATTTGGGCGGGATTTTTATGACCGACTAGAATGTCGTAAATTATTATTTTGTGACAGATAAAATCCGTCGTAAATGTTGCAACGGATGCTATCCATAGAAAAATTAATTTTTTCGACAGACTTTTCATAATTGTGCAATGGATCATGGTCCGTTGCAAAATCTTGCAAAATTTCCTAAGTTTTGCCCAAACCACAATATTATTATTATTATTTAGAATTTAATGGAAAATTGTACTTTATTTTAATCAAAGAAGTGATTTTTAATAGAATTAGTAACGTTTGCCCTAAACTTCAAAATGATTTTTTAAGGGCATTTGGCCGAGAGGAAAAACATGAGGGGTTGACATGTGGCCCCATCATGATGTATGTATTAGATCTACACCATCCATCCATTTTTCCATGCCATTTTAGGATATGAGACAAAAACTGACACAAATCTAAGGCTCAAGTGGGCCACACTATAGAAACAGTGAGAATTGGATACCTACCATTGAAAACTTCTGGGAGCCACGGAAGGCTTTGATCAAGCTGATATTTGTGTTTTCCCTTCATCCAGGTCTGTGTGACCTTATAAAGAGGTTAGATGGCAAATAAACCTCGCAGTGGACCCAGGGAGGTTGGTTTCAATGGTAGTCATTCAATCCCCACTGATTTATGGGGTGCAGGCCACTTGAGCTTTGGATGTGCCTTGGTTTTTTGGCTTTATGCTCTAGAATCTTTAAAAATTGATGGACGCTGTGGCTGGTGTCCTCTAAGCTATAAAAAAAAAACTGCAGCAATTACAATATAAACTGCTCCAGCACAGAACCAACTACAAGCTCTCAACGGAGAAAGAAGAGAAGGAAAGTGGCAGACCTGCAATGAACCAAACTCCCAAACCACCTCTTGATATCTCCCATTAAACAAATTAGAAATCCCCCAAACATAACACCAACACAAAGCACCGGATCTTCCATCCACACAGAAATGAAAATAACAATTCCATCAGCTACAAATACAGGCAGGCATAGAAACCAGGAACACCAAAGGCAAACAGGCCTACAGGCAACACTTCCTCCCAGCAATCTCCACACATAGCATTTTACTCTGCATTCTGTGATGATGGGCCTGGATCCCGCTGTTGAATGGTCACTTTTAAGAGACCCTCCTATCATCAGGATTGAGAACCAGCAGAACTTGAGTGGACAGAGCAGGTCTCCCACTAAAAAACAGAGCAGGCTCAATCTACTGATGAAAAGGGCTCCACGCATGCTGGGAGCAGCAAAGACAGGTAGCTGCTGCTGAAGTACACTGATAGGAATGGAAGCTTGGCTGCAATATCAAAACCAGATACTGATTCTGCTGACCCGGACTGAATGAACAGAGGATATGTGCACCAGCTGCCGCGAGAACTGCAATGTGAGGATACAAGCTCGGTTGGTATAGAAAAAGTGCTGAGTACTAATAATACCAAACTATTGCATATGTCGATGGAAGGTATGTGATGAATCTTGTGACATTCCTCTCCGCCGTCTTCTTGAAGCCATTCATTGAATTCTTTGGACATGTACCGCAGCTCCAATTTCTTCAGGAAGCTTCTTCAATTGTTGGCAGTAACTGATCCGTAAATGTAAAAGACATGGCATCGAGCCTTCCTCCACTCTCCACTCCTCTAATTGATATAACCGTTCAAGAAGTAAGTATTCAAGTCGAGGAAATCCTTGTGCAGAACAAGCCATTTCCACTCCAACGAATGAATATTCCAGCAATTTGAGAATGCGAAGGTTTTTCAGCTTCTCCAACGTAGCAAGTGGGTCTTGCCTTAAATGGGAGTCTCTCAAGGTGAGCTTGGTGAGGTTTGGTGGGAATTCACAAGACTCAGGACGCTTCTTTAATTCACCATACAAACGCAATTTACATAACTTGAAAAGATGTTTAAAATGGGAGAACGATTGGAATTGGTATCCCGCCACGAATAAGGACTGGAGGCAGTCCAGTTTAACAATGGATTCAAAAAATACATCATCATACTCTCCTTCCATATCTAATTTTATTCCTAATTTTCTGAGATTGGTGAGCTTGCCCAAACAACTCTGCATCCATTTCCCAGCCTTTACACACATTAGAGTGTGGAGATCGTTGATCCGGTCGAGTCGCGGATAACCTTCTATCACACCCCAACTAACATAAAAAGCCTTGTTGCCTGCACTCTTCACATGAAAATGTCTCAGCTGTTTCATCTTCCCTATTGTGCTTGGTACTTTGATGTTATGAAAAGATGTTACAACTAGTGTTTGTAAATTGTGAAGATTGCCGATCGATGATGGTAGCCTTTTTAACCAAGTCCTGGTACAGCTGAGATATCTCAAGTGGATCAATGCACCTATCTCACTCGGTAGCTTCTCTATTGCTACATTGTGTATATCTAGCACCCTGAGCAATTTAAAGCCTATCCAAAGAAACTTGTCTTGTTTCCTTCTGAGCCTCTCATCAACTTGAGCATGGATCAACAAAGATCGAAGGCATGGAGTGGAAGATTTTAAGGAAGTGTACCCACTTGAGGCATTATGGTGAATTGCGAGCCGACGGGCAGTAGATGTGGATAGAGCATACACATTCTCATGATCAACTTGAAGAAACTTATCTTCCTTTGCTTTTGATATGGAAAGATCCCGCAAAAGATCGTGAATACGACAACTTTTAATACCCCCGCTTGAACTTCTTTCTGCAATTTGAATCATACTTCTTTGAATCAACTCTTTCAGATAATCTTCTCCAACTTCCTCTAGCATTTCCTCCCCTCTCGGCTGCAAAAACCCTTCTGCCGCCCACAATTGAATTAGTTTCTTGGCAGGGAAGGCATAGTCTTCAGGAAAAATGCCCAAGCAGAGAAAACATGGTTTTAAGTAATAGGGCAGATCTTTATAGCTCAAAGATAATATTCTAGAGATTTGGGGCTGTCCTTCGGCAAATTGCCAGCTAATGCTCTTGCATACATTCTCCCATTCCCTTGGTTCTTTTCTGGATAAGAGCCCTCCGATGACTACAATCGCAAGAGGCAGACCATGGCATTTTTCCACAATCTCTCTTCCCAACTCCTCCAAATCCTGAGCGCAACCCCCATCTTGTCCTGCAAATGTTTTCTTAACGAACAATTTCCAGCTATCTTCACTGTTTAGAAATGGCAATTCATGGGGCTGGCTTCGTGCATCTGCATATAAAGCTACATCTTTGTTTCGTGTGGTGAGCACGACCCTACTGCCATTGCTCATATCCGGAAATGCATCCTTCATAGCATCCCATGCTTCGCTTTTCCACACATCATCCAATACCACCAAGTATCTCTTGTTATTCAGATACTCGGAAATCTTCTCCCTCAGCTCTACAACATTCATTTTCTCAATCACCTCGAGCTCATCTTTAGAGAGCTCCATACAGCGTTTTGCGACGGCCTGCAAAAGATCTCTCATACCATACTCTTGTGATATAGAAATCCATGCATGTAAATGGAAATGTTTCTTAACATTTTCAGTGTTATAAAGTTTCTTAGTAAGAGTCGTCTTACCAAGACCACCCATTCCCACTACAGAAACAACACAACGCCGCGGCTCTCCACCCATCAACCGCATGACCAATGCCTCCAATTCCTTCCCAAAACCAACAAAATCAGGTTCTTGAAAATTAGGAGAAGTGAGCCTCCATTCTTGTAGGCTTTCACCAGCAAAGCTCCTCCCTTCTCCCCCACCAATGCTTTCGATGCCATATGTAGTCATTCTTTTGGAAATGTGATCGATTTTGAGCTTTATATGTTTGATATTTGAAGCGATCTTATGGCGAGCAATCAACTTGCTGGGGATGAAACAAGAGCTGTTGAGGAAAGACAAGAATCCTCGTGGCCTTAGGGATTCTACATTCAAGAGAAAGGAATCGATGACATCTTCCATGTCGTATGCAATGCTGCGGACGTCCTGCACCCAGTTCTTCACTCGTTCATTTCCTTGTTTTTCTGCATCTGCATTTGCATCTGCATCTTTTAGGAAGGACTGCATCCACTGCAGTTCTCCTTCAATCCATTGGACTTGATCATGTAATCCAATCAAGGAAATAGCTTCTTGAATGAGGTGATCGCCAAGTCTCTCGACGAGGAAGGAAACAACAGGTTCAGCAAGCATCTTTCTTCTATCGTTTTGTTTCTCTCACAAGAAAATTCAGTTGATGGGTGAAACACGAAGCAGCAGGATTTTATTGAAACATAACGGATTGGTTACTCCGCTGCCAGTGGTAGGTGGTCGGGGAATCGGATTGCGTACTGAGTTACTCAGTACGCTCTTATCGTACTGAGTAAAATCTGTTAGGCCCACTGTGAATGTATGTGGTTCATCCACGCCGTCCATCCGTTTTCTCAGCTCATTTAAGGGGTTGAAACTAAATTTGAAGCACATACAAAGCTTAAGTAGACCATAGAACAGGAAGCAGTAGGAATAATGATTTCCACCGTTGAAACCTTGCTAGGCCCCATAGTGATGTTTATTTATCATTCAACCTGTTGATAACATAAAGAAAAACATGGATTAAGGGAGAACACAAATATAAGCTTAATCCAAAACTTCAGGGGCCCTCAAGAAATTTACAATGGTAGATATTCAATTCACACTGTTTCCTCCGCTGGTGTGGTCCATTTGAGCTTTTGATATGCTTCATTTCTTGGCTTAAACCATAAAATTATATGGTAATATGAATGGAAGGAGTGGATAAAATATATAAATCACGGTGGACCCCACAGAGTTTACTCAGTACGGTTAGCGTACTGAGTAACTCAGTACGCAATCCGCCTCCGGTGGTCGGTGCTCCGTGCGCCACCATAATGTATGTGTTTCATCCATCCCGTTCATCCATTTTTACGGATCATTTTAAGGCTTGATCCCAAAATTATAGGGACATAAATCTCAGGTGGATCACACCACAGAAAAAAATAGAGATTGGATATCCACCATTAAAATCCTTCTAAGGCCTACTGTACTGTTTATTTGACATCCAATCTGTTGATTATGTCATATAGACCCAGATGAAGTTAAAAAACAAAGATCAGCTTGATCCAAAACTTTTATGCCCCAAAAAGTTTTTAATGGTCCACGTTCATTCAACACTGTTTCTTGAGATGTGGTCCACTCGATATTTTTATATATTTCATTTTTGGTATCATACCTAAAATGATTTAGAAAAATAGGTGGACGGAATGGATGAAACATATACATCACGGTGAGGCCCACAAAGCACCGACCACTAGCTATTGGCCGGTGGTAGGGGAGTAGCCAATCAATTTCCGGAAAATCCTGCTTGTTGCAAATCTAATCCGATCACATCATCACGGACTGCGTTTAATGCATCATTGCTTACAAGGTCAGGGATGTATCCCAATTAATAAAGCAAAATTTTCCTGACCATGGATGCTGGGTGGGGACATTGCCATGTTTGTGAGAAATCCACGCGGTCCATCCGTTTTGAGAGCTCATTTTAGAATATTCAACCAAAAGTGATGTGGATCTAAAACTAAGGTGGGCCACACGAGAAGAATAATGGAGAAATCAATGACTACCGTTGAAACCTTTCTAGGCTTCACCTTCATGTTTATATGTAAGGCCATTACCGCTACTATGAAGTGAAAATTCACAAAAAGAAATAGCCTGAAACAAAACTTTCATAGCCACTTGAATGTTTCAACGGTTCTTGCTGAATTACCACCGTTTCCTCTCGTGTGATCCACTTAAGTTTTGGATCCACCTCATTTTTTATTTATGTCTTAAGATGAGCTCTAAAAACGGACGGATAATAATCTATATTTCCTGAAAACAGAAAACGGATTGGCTACTCCCCTGCCACCATCCCAGTGGCTGGTGGTTGTTGCTCTGTGGGCGCCACCATGATGTATGTGTTTCATCCATTCCGTTCATATATTTTTAAAGATAATTTTAGGGCTTGATCCAAAAAATTAGATGGGTATAAATTTCAGGTGGATCACACCACAGGAAAATAATAGTGATTGGATAGCCACCATTAAAATCCTCCTAAGGCCCACTGTACTATTTATTTGACATTCAATATGTTGATTAGGTCAAAAAGATCCAGATGAAGGGAAAAAACAAAGGATCAGGTTGATCCAAAACTTTTATGACCCCCAAAAAGTTTTTAATGGCCGCTGTTTATTCAACACACTTTCCCGTGGTCCACTTGAGATTGAGATATACCTCATTTTTTTGTCTCATAGCATAAAATGATTTAGAAAAATAAATGGACGGCATGAGTGAAACATATACATCATGTGGGGCTCAAAGAACACCCAAAACCAGCTATTTGCTAGTGTCAGGGGGTAGCCAATCCGTTTCCCTACCAACATGTCTGTGGACCCCACCCAGCATCATTTCGCAGGAAATTGCCACGAAACGTTTTAGCAGGCTTTAGCAGGAAATTCGCGTATGCGTGCACTCATGAAACCTTCGGAGATAAGTTTGCGAGGATTTTTACCCACGTGGTTTGGCTAGTGACCCCAGCACCAAACAGCCAGCTGATATTATCAAAGCTCCATGGGCTCTATCATGCTGTATACGTTTTATCCATGCCATTTATTTTTTTTTTTTTCGGCTCATTTTATATCATTAGAGTCCAAAAATTAGTAAGATATAAATATTAACTGGACCACACTAAAGAAAATAGTGGGGATTAAGTACTTATTGTTGAAAACTTTCGAGTGCCACATAAGTTTTGGATCAAGCTGATATTTTTGTTTCCCTGCCGTCCTTATATGTGTGACCTTGTCAACTACTTGGATAGCAAATAAATATTACAGTAAGTCCTTAGGAAGTTTTTAATTGTAGACATTGAATCAATACTTATTTCCTGTGGTGTGGTCCACCTGAAACTTAGATTTGCCTATTTTTTGGCTCATACCTTAAAATGAGGGGAAAATATATGTACAGCATGGATAAAATACATACATCAACGGACGGCCACAGAACTTTGACAACAGGTAGCTGGCCTGTGGTTAACTTTACATGTACATGAAGCGGTTTGACTGGTGACACCGCCAGGTGGCTGTTGGTTAGCCAAACCGTCTCCAACTTTTACATGTACATGATTCTCGACACCAGCTAGCTGGTGTAAATTCTCTGTGGGCTTCACCATGATGTGTGTCCATCAATTTTTAAAGTTCATTTGAGCGCATGAGCTAAAAATTGAAACATATCCAAAGCTTAAGCGGACTGACCTAGGGGTGTACATGAACTGAGCTAGCTCAGTTAGCTCACTCGGCTCAACTCGAAAAATCTCAATTTGGCTCGGTTTGAAGTTGAGTTCGAGCTGATTTTTTGACTTCGAAAATGAGTTTGAGCCCAGTTCGAGTTGGCTCCAGCTCGACTCGATTTGGATCGAACCCAATTCGAATTGAATTCAGGTCAAACCAGTTTGGTGATTCCGTTACTTTGATATTGATATTGCTCACCAAGTGTTTGATGAAATGACTCAACGAAATGAGGCTAGTGGCAAAAAAGGTATGTATATGAAATAAATACCATTTTGTTTCTTGATTTTTATGTCACTTAGAAAGTGTTTGATAAAATACTTGTAAAATCATTGTTGCCATATGTAAAACAATGAGATTTTGAAGGTATAGTCCATGTGTTTATGAAAATGCTGCAACTCGGCCCGATCTTGGCTCAAACTCGGCTTGAACTAGCTCAAGCTATTGATCAAACCGAGCCGAGTTGGCCAGTCAGGCTTGAGGACCGAGCCGAACTGAGTATGAGCTGGGGTCAGCTAGTGGCCAAGCTGAGTGAAGCTGAGACCAGCTCGACTCAGTGTACACCCATTGACTGACCATAGAAAACATTGAGAATAATGGTGTCCACCCTTGAAACCTTCCCATGATCCATAGGGTTATAAAGACTTGGATGAAGGGAAAGCACAAAATTCAGCTTCATAGAAAGCTTCTATGTTTTTCAAAAACTTTTCTCAATCTCCACATTTTCCTAAGATGCGGTCCACTTGAGCTTTGGATTTGGCTCATTTTAAGGCTCGAACCATAACATTACTTGGAAAAATAAATGGATGGTATAGATAAAATGCATACATCAAAGAGGGCCCAAAGAGGTTTGATACCACCAGCTAGTTGGTTGGTGCTGGGTAGCCAGCCAAACCGCGTCCCAATTTTGCGGAGCGAATTGTGTGGTGGGCCACACTCCAACATGGTTGGTGTGTTGCTGTCACCAAGTTCTGTGGCCCTACTATGATGTATGTGTTATATCTAATCCATCCATTCAATTTGTGAGATCATTTTAAGTCATGACCCCTAAAATGAAACAAATCCAAAGCTCAAGTGGACCACACCACAGAAAGCAATGGGACAATGACTCCTGCTATTGAAACTTTCTTACGGCTACCATGATGTTTATTTGGCATCCAATCTATTCATGAAATCAGACAGACCTAGATGATTGGGAAAACCAAATACCAGATTGATCCAAACTTCCATGGCCCCTACAAAGTTTTCAATCCTCGTGGTACGGTCAATTTGAGCTTTGGATCTTCTTAATTTATGGTCTCACGTCTTGAAACACATGTATCATGGTGGGGCCATGCACAGACTTGGTGACGTTGTGCTCCGTTTCCCATTTTTCGTGCAGATGTGGTTATTTATTTAATTTTAAATGGTGTTGGCCTGGAATGTGATGCTTCAACGTTCACAGTAAACCCAAGTCTTACCTGTGGAAACAGATTGGCTACTCCCCTGCAACCGGCCAGTGGCCCGTGGTCAGTGCTTTGTGAGACCCGCCATGATACCATGATGTATGTATTTCATCCATGCCGTCTATTTATTTTTCTAGATCATTTTATGCTATTAGACAAAAAATGAGTTATATACCAATCTCAAGTGAACCACATTAGAGGAAACAGTTTTGAATGAACATCGACCATTAAAAACATTTTAGGGACCATAAAAGTTTTGGATCAAGACGATCTTTGTTTTTTCCCTTCATCTTAGTCTGCATGACCTAATAATCAGATTGGATGTCAAATAAACAGTACAGTGGGCCTTAAGAGGATTTTAATGGTGGATATCCAAACACTATTGTTTTCCTGTGGTGTGGTTCACCTGTGATTTATATCCCCATCAGTTTTGAGATCAAGCTCTAAAATGATTTGTAAGAATGGATGAACGGAATGGATGAAACACATACATCATGGTGGAGCCCACATAGTACCGACCATCAGCCACCGGGCTAGTGGAAGGGGGACTAGCCAATCCGTTTCCCCTTGTTACTTAGCAGTTGATGTGGCTGATGATCTGTACCATCCATCTGAAAAACACGGAAATGGGCAGTCCCAATTGCAGTTTACTGCATCCGCAGTCGAAATAAAGACAACTTACCTATTAACAGGTTCGATGGAATTTTACCGTCAAGACAGGTTAGGAAGGTTTCAACAGCGGCCGTCTTTGTCGACGTTGCTTATTATGGTGGTCTACTTGACCCTTTGATCGGCCTAATTTTTTAACTTGCATCCTAAAATAATAGGGCAAAATAGATGGACGGTACGGACCCATGCATCACGGTGGCCGTCCATTTCTTGTTAGGTATAGGGTACTTACCAGTCAGTATCTAGGTACCTAATCCGCGTCCAGGACGGAGATTGGCCACCTAAATCTGTGTCGCAGGTCAGTGGTTGGTACCCAGTCCACGTTCGTTCATGACGGATGCGGGTTTCTTGCAAAAGCCTACCGTAATGTTTGTGAGAAATCTACTTCATCCATCCATTTTGTGAGATCATTTTAGGATTTGAAACAAAAAATAAGCGGTTTTTAAGACTCAAATGGGCCTCACTAAAGTAAAAGGTAAGAAAATTCTTACAGTTGAAACCTCCTCGATGTTTACAATGATGTTTACATCATTCCTACTGGATGAACTTAAAACATAAATATTAGCCTGATTCAAAACTTCATCGGCCCCATGATTATTTCAACCGAGAACGTTCAATCCTCACATTTTTGGCCCACTTGAGTATTGGATCTGACTCATATTTTGGCTGCATGTCTTAAAATGATCTTAAAAAATGGATGGACGGGGTGGATTTCTCACAAATATCATGGTGGAGCTCACCTAGCTAGGTTTCCAGCCCTGGAACTTCCTGCAAAAGTCTTTTGCGGAATTCCTAACTCGGCTTGAAAAAGCTCAATTCACTTCAACTCAAAATTGGATTAAGATCGAGTTCATCTGCTTTTTAAGTTCGAAAAAATTCGAGTCATCTTTGAGCTTGCCCGAGCTTGACTCGACTCAAATTGAACCTCAACTAGAATCGACTCGGATCAAAATGGCTCGATGACTTAGCTATTTTGATATTGATACTGCTCATCGAGTGTTTGATTAAATGACTCAATGAAATGTTGTTTTGGGTGCATACATTCTTCACAGGATGGGCAAGTGGTGAGGAAGGAATGAATATGAAATAAATCACTACAAAAAAAAAAACTTTACATTATAAAACTACCCTCATCTCTTGATTTTGATGCTGCCCGCCGAATGTTTGATGAAATACCTATAAACTATTTTTACTATGATGCATTTTGTGAGAAATTGAGGATACATTCTATATGTTTAAGAAACTATCGCACAAGCTCGAACTGGCCTGAGCTACTGACCGAATTGAGCTGGCCAGTCGGTTCGAGGACCGAGCCGAGCCGAGTTGAGTTCAATCTGGGGTTAACTATTGGGCAAGTGGAGCTGTGCTAAGTTCGACTTAGTTCCACTTGTGATCATTTTATTTAATTTTCTTGATGGCATTGAATGTTCGCTTCAATGGCATTGAATAAGTAACTTAGATATGTCCAACAAGAATTGCATTGAATGTTCGCTTCAATGGCATTGAATAAGTAACTTAGATATGTCCAACAAGAATTAATCGTATTGATTGATTTTCTCAATGGCATCGAGGTACCCTTCGATGGCATTGAAGACCATTCGATCCCATCGACAAAGTCGTTATTTACCCGTTTTTTAATAGTAGGAACTCGAATTTCTTATAAACGATATTTAATTCTTGGGCATTTGGATGAGTTTTTTGTGTAATAGAAGTTTAAGTGATTCCACGATCATATCTCTCATCCCAAGCCTCTAAACCAAAGAGTTCTAAGTCATCTTCATTGAGATTAACTACTTTTTAATGAGGATTTTAACTTCCACATTGAAGATGTGCTTGATATTCTGCAATTTTAAATACTAGACTCAACTTCTATAGGCATATTAGAGTTTAAATCCTCTAGGAAACCCATATAGGTGAATCTTCTAAAAATTGTAACTTTCTATTAGTTGTAGCAAATTCAACTAACCTCTCATCGCCTTAGTCACCTCAACGAAGCACTACGTGTAAGGCGTTTGATCTTGGAGCTGAGACTTTGACAAAGCATCGACATCATGATCGGAGGAGCAAATAAGAGCTGATTGAAGAACGGAAGAGTATCGATCCAGCAACCTGAAAAGGCGCTAAAGTAAGTGTTGAATCCAACAAGTAAGTTGTCAATTATAAGAGTTTGTGACCTAAACTCGACTAGGTTCTTGTGTAGGATATTGACTATTGGGCTGGCTAGTCAGTTCGAGGACCGAGCCGAGCCGAATTGAGTTCAATCTGGGGTTAACTATTGGACGAGTGGAGTTGTGCCAAGCTCGACTTAGTTCCACTCGTGATCATTTTATCTAATTTTCTTGATGGCATCGAATGTTCGCTTCGATGACATTGAATAAGTAACTTAGATATGTCCAACAAGAATTAATCGTATTAATTGATTTTCTTAATGGCATCGAGATAACATTGAAGACCATTCAATCCCATCGACAAAGTCGTTATCGACCCGTTTTCTGATAGTTGGAACTCGAATTTCTTATAAACGACATTTAATTCGTGGGCATTTGGATGAGTTTTTTGTGTAATAGAAGTTTAATTGATTCCATAATCATATTTCTCATCCCAAGCCTCTAAACCAAAGAGTTCTAAGTCATCTTCCTTGAGATTAACTTTTTAATGAGGATTTTAACTTTCACATTGAAGATGTGCTTGATATTCTGCAATTTTAAATAGTAGACTCAACTTTTATAGGCATATTAGAGTCTAAATCCTCTAGAAAACTCATATAGGTGAATCCTCTAAAAATTGTAACTTTCTATTAGTTGTAAGAGATTTCACCAACCTCTCATCACCTTAGTCATCTCAACGAAGTACTACGTGTAAGGTGTTTGATCTTGGAGCTGAAGCCTTGACAAGTATCGACATCATAATCGGGGGAGCAAATAGAAGCTGATTGAAGCACGGAAGAGTATCAATCAAGCAACCCAAAAAGGCGCTAAAAAAGGGCTGAATCTGACAAGTTGTCAATTATAAGAGGTTGTGACCCAAACTCGACTAGGTTCTTGTGTAGGACATTGACTATTGGGTAGGGCCTAAATTGAGGTTTTGTGTAAGACATTGTCTCTTGTGTAGAACCTTGACTCTTGTGTATGACCTAAATTAAATCCTTGTGTAGGCTACTAGACATGGGTGCGTACGTGTTAGTCTCTATGGGAGCCTCCGGGGGAGTAAACATAGGTCGTTGGTTAGCCTATGAAAAACTAATTAAAGCCTCTTGCGGGAGCCTTCAACAAGAATGTATATTAGTAGGTTTTTGTGTAAGACTGAGATTTGTGATGAGCCTATAAAAAATCTAATAAAGTCTCTTGCGAGAACCCTTCCTAATGTAAGATTGTAAATGTTAGAAGTTAACTTGATTTAAAATCTCCAATAGTGAAGTCTAGTAAACTCATGGGTTTAGTGCGTCCGCCAGGAGTGGAGTAAGGAAACCGAACCATTATATATACTTGTATTTGGGATTGTCATTTACACACTTGTTTAATTATGCTTATGTTATTGAATGTTTAATTATATGTATGCATGATAAGATGAATGATGGAGTTGTTGGTTAACACATCCCATACACACGTGTACACTATAATATTATATACTAATTGCTTGATTTGCATGTCATTTGTAGTCTATATGATTGTACCCTCCATTAGATCGGAAGTCATAAGTTAATTGACTTAGCTTAATTTGCATATCAGTTTAAGTAGGTAATTGTGTTATTAAATGAAAATTTTAATTAGTCCTAATCACCAAATAACCTTTATTCCTTAGGTTCGAAAAGCTTCTGCATGTACAACCATGATAATCTCATTACACCACATGTTGATTTTCAAGGTGGAGTGATAGAGTGATGGAGTAAATGTCTCATAAATATTCAATCCTGATGTGTAGCCTATATGAATATTAGGATCACTTTTTAAATTTTAAATCATGTACACTCCACATGAGTTGGAGTTATGCAAATGTCTTTTTTTTTTAAAAAAATAATAATAATAATTCAAAAGATATTCATTGCATAGAAAATATTACACGAAAGCCTATTCGGGCAGTGGAAAACCAGGGCCAAGGCCTGGACTGCTTATCATATTTTATACAGGGAGGTTTCTAGAATACTCCCTGATGTAGCCTAAACCTGTTTTATCCAGAAGAGTCTGGCCCTTAATCAAACGAGGAAGGGAGGAAAGATCTTGGAAGAGCCTATTCGATTGCATTTTGCTACCAATTTTGGTCAAACCGTCTGTCGGACTGTTTACTTCTCTAAGAACATGAGCTATTTGAAAATTTCCTCGAGAGGAGAGCATCTTAATCCTAGTTAGCTAGTAAGACCATTTCCAGGAGGGAGAGGAATCCTTTGTGAGACAGGACATCATCAAATTGGAGTTTGATTTGATAAGGACTTTAGAGAGGCCGTGAGACAAACATAATTTTAAACCGTCGAGGATTGCCCGCAACTCAGCCGTATTGTTAGAAGCTACCCCGTAGCTATAGACGAAAGCGAAGATCGGATTACCGAGATGATTTCGACAAATGCCCCCTCCACCTGCTGGACCTGGATTTGAGAGAGCGGAACCATCCAGAATCCCTCTCTGGGCTTGACCCACTTGACAAAAGAGAATGAGAGGGTAGGGCAGGGAGAACCGGCGAGAGGGATCGATGCGGGGGCAGTAGAGGAAGAGGGGCGACGCTGGATATTGCTTGCAAACTGGGGGAAGAAGGTCTCCAACTACCATATAACCTTAGAGAGAACACCCGCAGCAGAGAACGCCTTATTGTCGAACCTGGTTGCATTCCTAGCTTTCCAAATCTCCCACAGAATGAAGGCTGGGGCTAGATAGAGGCCCACCTGTTTGCTGCGAAATGGAAGGGGTCTATGCCACCACCAATGAAGCCAGTTTTGGATGGAGGACTAATGGAACAATGTAATTCCAAAGAAATCTGCAAACCGCTGCCAGACACTGTCAGTGAGAGAGACATGTAAGAAAAGGTGGGAGAGGGATTTGACTTGAGGGCTAGCTATTGACTCGTTCCTGTAGCAATTACAAATAAAAGCTAACTGGATTCCTTTCAATTAAGTGAGATCATCAACGGGTAAGGCATCATGTAATAATCTCCACAGAAATAAGGAGATTTTTGGGGGAATCTTTGGACGCCACACTCACTTGGCCCATGGAATGATCTGTACGTCCTCTTATCTTTATTGATGTTCCAAACAGATTTGGCGGAGAAATGGCCAGCAAGCTCGAGCGGCTAGAGAAGGATATTGTCTGTGTCAAAAGTGCAGAAAACCACCACTTGCGATAAGGTCCTTGAGCTAGACAGGAAGAGAATGGGAAGCATCTTGCTTGATGCCGTCCACATTGAGGAAGTCAGCCACTCTGAGATCTCTCATGGAATCTGAGATGTGCAGCGATGAGAGAGAATCCAGAGGGCCCAGCCTGGTGCAGTTTGAGGTCCACATGTTGCAATTTCCACAGCCAACCACCCATTGGGCGTGTCTGTCCAGAATGGGGAAAAGACCCACTAATCTTTTACAGATTGGAGACGCATTCATTGTCAGACTGCTGGAGATGTTGACTACCGAGTTAAGCATATATTTAGAAAGGATGAATTGATCCCACAAACTGTCGTTCTCCCCTTGCTTGGCACCCCATGCCATCTTCAGACGAAGCCCTTGCATGACATTCTTCAGCTTCCTAATTCCTAGCCCACCCTTAGCTTTAGGCATGGCAATGGAGTTCCACTTTCTCCAATGAAGGTTCGGCTTGCCCTCCCGCCATCCCTAGAAGAAATTAGCAAACATTCTTTCTACATACCTCAGGATTTTCTTAGGCACGATACCGCTGAGAATGTATGAGATGAGGGCAAATCTACCTGCTTGGGAGAGAATTCTGACACTCCAGCCTTGGACCTTGGCAACCAGTTTGTCTAGCAGGGGGGCGAAGGAGGAGCATTTGATTCTGCCTTTGATTATTGGAACTCCCAGGTAAGAAAAACTGCCAGCAGCTTTGTTAATCCCAAGGATCTGTTGGATGCTACTAATCCTTGCAGAGGACAGCTTTGAGGTGCAATGGAAGGAGTTCTTACGCAGGTTCACTCTTTGGCTTGAGACAGACTGGAAGTCGGAGATGAAGTTTTTGACCACTTGGAGAGATTTGCTAGAACCGTTGAGGAACAAAACAATGTCGTTCGCATATAGTAAATGCGGGAGATGTATTTGCAGCCTAGCTTCAACTTGAATGGAGTACACAACCCATGGGAGATTAGCCTGGATAGGCCCCTACTGAAAACTTCAGTGGCAAGAATGAAAAGGCTAGGAGAAAGGGGGTTGCCTTGTCTCAAACTGCGGGAGGACTTGAAGAAACTGCAACTTACCCTATTGACTAGAACCGAAAACCAGTTATTACTCCAGCAAGATTCAACCAGTTTTACCCAGCTAACATCAAACCCAAATTTCAACAGAACCTGATGCAGAAAATTCCACTCAACCTTGTCATCGCCTTTCTCCATGTCGAGTTTCAAAACTATATTTCCTCCTCGAAACTTTCTAGCTAAATCTCTGAAAATTTCTTGACCAATGGTGATGTTTTCTGCAATAGATCGGCCCTAACAAAGGCCCCTTACTCTAAGGAGACCAACTTCGAGCATGCAAGTCAGCCTGATGGAACTCGAATGTTGCACGCGCTAGTCCAAGGACACTAGTCGGTCTTATGTGGGCTTCACCACAACCCGTGTGTCTTATATATCCATGCCGTCCATCCTAAGCCCAAGGTATGTACCGTGGGAAATATGTGATTTGTGATCAATCCACCCCATTTATTAGGTATATCCTTTGAAGTTAGGCCATGGGCCAAAAAAAACAACCCCATCGGAAACTCAGGTGGACCACAATACAGGAGAAATTGTAAGAGAACATCCACTCATTAAAATCTTCCACTTTTGCTAGGGGCCATCCACTATGATGAAAGCACATTATGAATTTTAGTCCATTTCAAAACTCGGGTGGGCCACACTATGTTAATGTATAGCTTTTAGGTATGATTTTAGATTGTACCCTATTGTCAGCCCCACACGAATTTTACTTAAACCTGATCTTTTGGGTTTTCTGGTGTTTGGAGCTTGTGCAATTGGTCGTGTTTGGCAGACCCCTAAAAATAAGTTAATCTCATTTTAAGTACTTAAAAGTAATTATGGATCACATCCGCCACATTTTCATTATCATTTTTCACAACCTCCAAACATAGCCTAAGATTGGAATTGCTTTTGTAAATTGAAAAACAACACATTTCATAAATAAAAATAGGACATCATTACATATCATAGGGAATAATAACACATCATAGCATGTCGAAAGATTACGTAAAAGCTACAAGCATCCTCATGTGTTACAACTTGAAAAATGTCATCAAAATATTAGGGTTGTCAACAGGCAGGGCCTAGGGTTGTTTTCAGCTCGGATTTTTAACCGTTTCAGGTCGGACCATTGGGCTGCGCCTGTTCAAAATTTTGATATTGTCAGGCCCGAGTCAGCCCATTGACCCCCCTACAAATATCTCACTGCCATTTAAGCAAAAAAAAAAGTGACAAAAGAAAATATTAAAGGAAAATGGACTCTTATGGTCCCATTCTTCACCCCCATGCATCATGCCACTTCACATGTGAGAATCATCACAGTCTCTAATTTAGAGCTGGTCGTTGACAGTTTCATGGCCAATATGGATAAGAAAAGGCCCGGTCGACGACAGAAGTGATCCAGACCGTCAGACCTTGAATCGGGGGTATCTCATAATCCGGGATGAGTTATCGGGTGTAAATATATAATTTTTAAGTAGAACAAGCTACTAGTGCAAGCCGGATTTGCGAAATACCCTCGGATCGACGGTTGTTTCCCTATTTTAATTCTGTTTTTACTATAAATAGTAAGTTTTAGTTTGATTATAACTCTTCATCCGTTGGGCTTTAAGAGTTGCACCCAACGTGAAAAGATCTTGAATAATTAGGAGAACCCCTTGGTGAAGCCAAATAGGACACTTACTATTTTTGGCTAAAAACCTTGCGCACTAGTAGACATCACAACCGTCTTTATAGTAAGTTGCGAATTCTAAGAGTTTTTGTTATAGTTTGCTTCTGATTTCTCTCTGATTGCTTGGTATCCCTATTTAAAGGGTTGTGAACTCGTTTAATTCATTCATCAATCAATTTTGAATTTTATAGAATTTATTTTCTACTTTGCTTACTTTCTTTCTGGTGGATTTGAGAAGTCTCTGTGAGGAGTCTAGAGAAGTTTCGTGGATTCAGAATAGTTATCCCCTTGAGGAAGATGGTGCTTGACCTCACATCCTCCCCTGCGTCAGTCTCTCTCTTGTCAGGGAAAAAAAATTTGAAAGTTGCATGTTAAAATTGGTTTACTTAAAACTATAAGATTGGTTGAAGTATCTACTTACTCTAAAATTAGTCAAGGATAAAAACAGAAGTATAAATTCCTATCCAATTGGTTGAAGTGTCCTTGTGCAAGCAGTCATGCAAGAGGAGCTGTAGTGTAGTTGGGAGATCCAAACTAATATAGGCACTACTAAAAATGGTAGAAGCTTGAAATATCTTTCTGAATTAAAGCTCCTAATTTGTTAATCAATGTCCTATAAAAGATGGTTTGGAAAAAATTACATAAATTATTACCTATGAAAATAATGGTGTATATTGAATGGCGAGGAGCTAAATTTAGTTGAAATATTACAAACAGGAACCAAATTTTAAACTTAGGATATGAATTAATATTTTCATCCAATATTAGCTTCAAAGCATGGAAAAAATTCAAACAAGTTCAAATGCATTGGCTCCATATTAGCACATGTGGCTGTATATTGTCTGGCAAGGCAATACAAAAAATTCTGGGCCACACCAATTATTTAAATTCCGAAACAAAAAAATACACAAGAAAGCTACTGAGACATCAGACAAAAGAGCAACATAAAAGAAAATAAACAGAGGTGGATAGAGCATGTTATTCACCAGCAGCATCTCCCCTGTGCTGCCTACACCATCGACTTGAGCTGACGCAGGGAAGGACGTAAAGAGGTCGATTACTGTCTTTCTCAGGGATAGCTAATCCGAATCCACGAACCTTCTTTAGACTCCTCATATAGGTTCCTCGAATCTATGAGAAAAGAAAATAGAAATAATTTCTAATTATTCAAAATAAATTGATTGTGATAATTAAAAAAATAAAGAAAAAAAAGGGAATTACAATACTTTAAATAGTGAAGTCAAACCTAGGATGGATTTTCAGACTCAAACTCCCTAAAAACGTGACTTACAAACTTATTTTTTATAGACAGCCATGATTCCTACAAGACTTCTTGGTTTTCAGCCAAAAATAGTATTCAATTTGGCTGGCCTAACCATGTTATTCTCCTAATTTTTCTTAGCCCTTTTCATGTTGGGTACAACTCCTAAAACTCAAATGATCAAAAGTTATGATTGAATTAAAACTTACTAAGCGTGATATGATGGAATAAAAAGGAGTTTCAACCGTTGATATGATGGAATGGAATCTCGCAAATCCAGCGTGCGCAACCCAGCATAGAAGGGTCAGTTGGCTAAAGTAGCTTCTCCTACCCAAAATCATTTATGGTATGTAGAAAAATTCATTTCGGTTTATGAGATATGACTGTTTTAAGGTTCTGACGGTCCTATCACTTCCACTTCCAATCAGGCCTTCTCTGGTCCATCTTTGCCATAAAAGTGTCCATGACCCGCTCGCGCCAAACGAAAATAACATTCGCCTAAGCAAACAGAGCCCACTCCAAATCGAACAGGAAACAATCTGCACAGAAAGCCACGACATAATCCAAACCATTTAAACAGCAAGGAAGAGATCTGGCAGATAAGCCGAGCAAGAGAACACTCAACAACACAACCACATGCTGCCCTGCAATACAGAATCTTGTCCCCAACCGGCCGCCCCTCCGCCAAAGAGCCATGCCAGGAAAATGACCCACAAAACCTATACTCCAGATGAAGGAGAAGATAAAATAGAGCCCCTGCTAAGATACACTAAAGAAAAACACACACAGAATGCTACTGTTTGAAAACATCATCCCAAATATCTCACACAATTCAGACACGAGGAAGTCAACAGATAAACAATAAAATGGAAATAAAAACTTCCATTCACGACCATACTCTATGTCATGTCGAATAGCCTCACATGTGCCAAGTAGCTTCTTCTCCTTTAAAACAAGAGCTTATATATGAAAAATTCTTTAATTAAAACCCAAAATAACATGCTATAAACTGAGTGAGAAACTAGCAGTAGATTTTCATAGCAAGAATTTAAAGCATTTAAAAGAATAAGTTGCTTTAATTCAAATTTAAAATTTCAAGTATCGATTAACAGGAAAATTAAAATGAAGAGGGGAAAGAAGTCTCACCAATGTAACTTGCAAGGAGAGAATAGAAGCGCGTAGAATCACTACGTTTATTGTATGTCGATGGAAGGTATGTGATGAATCTTTTTCCAATCCTCTCCTTCTTTTTTCTGGAGCCTTGCTTTGAGCAATGGATGCATACTCCACAACTCCAATTTCTTGAGGGTAGTCACATGTTGCAGTCCTTTGGGAAGCTTCTTCAATTGCTCACAGTAATTTATCCGTAAATGTAAAAGACTTGGCAATGATCCTTCCTCCACCCTCCACTCCTCTAATTGATATAACCGTTCAAGATGTAAGCATTTCAGTTGAAGAAACCCTTGTGCAGAACACGCCATTTCCACTCCGATGTACGAATATTCCAGCAATCTGAGAATGCGAAGGCTTTTCATCTTCTCTAATGTCGCCAGAGGGTCTCGCCTTAAATGAGAGTCTCTTAAGGTAAGCTTGCTGAGTTTTTCTGGGAATTCACAAGACTCAGATAGTTCCTCTAATTCTCCTTGCAAATGCAGCTTATGTAAATTGAAAAGGCTTTTGAAAGATGCCAATGATGGGAATTTGGATCCTGCCACAAATAAGGACTGCAGGCACTTCAATTCAACAATGGAATCAAAAAATACCTTATCAAACTCTCCTTCCAAACATAAACCTATTCCTAATTTTCTGAGATTTGTGAGCCTTCCCAAGCAACCCTCCATCCATTTTCCAGCCTTTACACGCGTTAGAGCGTGGAGGTTGCTAATCCAATCGAGTCGTGGATGCCCTTCTATCACACCCCAACTTACATAAAAAACATCGTCACCTGCACTCTTCGCATGGAGATTTCTCAACTGTTGCATCTTCTCGATTGTACTGGGTACTTGGATATTACAAAAAGATGTTACAATTAGGGTTTCTAAATTGCGAAGATTGCCTATTGATGATGGAAGCCTTTTTAACCAAGTCTTAGTACAGCTGAGGTATCTCAAATGGATCAGTGCACCTATCTCACTTGGTAGCTCCTCTGTTTTCACATTGTGTAGATCTAACACCCTTAGAAATTTAAAGCCTGTGTAAAGAAACTTATCTGGTTTCCTTCCAATCATTTGATCAACTTCATGAGTGTAGATCAACAACGATCGAAGGCATGGAGTGAACGGTTTTAAGAATGTGTACTCACCTAGGGAATTATGGTGAATTGCAAGTCGACGGGCTCTAAATGTATAAGACGTACCCACATTCTCATGAAGAAAATGGAGAAACATATTTTCCTTTGCTTCAGATATGGAAAGATCCCGCAGGAGATCATGAACACGGCAACTTTGAATACCGCCGCTTGAACTTCTTTTAGCAAGTTGAATCATATTTCGTTGAGCCAGCTCTTTCATATAATCTTCTCCCACCTCCTCTAGCGTTTCATCCCCTCTCTGCTGCAAAAACCCTTCTGCTGCCCACAACTGAATCAGCGTCTTAGCGTGGAACTCGTAATCTTCTGGAAATATCCCCAAGTAGAGAAAACATGGTTTTAAATAACAGGGGAGATCTTTATAGCTCAAAGATAATATACCTGAGATTTTGACTTCTCCCTCGATAAATTGCCAACTAATGCTCTTGCGTACATTCTCCCACTCCCATGGTTCTTTCCTTGATAAGAGCCCTCCGATGACTACGATCGCAAGAGGTAGACCATTGCATTTTTTCACAATCTCTCTTCCCAACTTCTCCAAATCCTGATGGCAGCTGTCGACATGTCCTGGGAATGTTTTTTTACAAAATAATTCCCAGCTATCTACATCGTTTAGAAACCCCATTTCATGGGGCTGGCTTCGTGCATCTGCGTGTAAAGCTACGTCTTTGTTTCGCGTGGTGAGCATGACCCTACTTCCATTATCATATTCGGGAAAGCGTCCTTGAGAGCATCCATGCTTCATATGTCCATATATCATCTAATACAATCAGGTATTTCTTCTCTTTCAAGTATTCTGAAATTACATGCCTTAGCTGAATTACATTCACTTTCGTGAGCTCCTCTTCTGAGATCACCTTATAGCAATTTACGATGTTCTGCAGAAGATCTCTCACACCATAATCTTGTGATATAGAAATCCATACGGAAGAGTGAAAATGTGTCTTAACACGAGTGTCGTTGTAAACTTTCTTCGTAAGAGTCGTCTTCCCAAGACCACCCATTCCAACTACAGAAATAACACAACGGCGCAGTTCCCCCTTCATCAATCGAGCTACCAATATCTCTAAATCTTTCTCAAAGCCAACAAATCTGGTTCTTGATCAAGAGGAGAAGTCAGCTTCCAATCTTGGAGCCTTAGCCTGGTGGAGCTCATTTCTGCTTCCTGGCCTATATTTTCAATTCCATAAGTCGATCGACTTTCGGAGATCGCACGAATTTTATTCCTTATTCGTTCGATCTCTGAAACCAACTTATGTCGAGCTACCAACTTATTGAAGATGAAAGCCCACCTTGTAATGACCCCCACAAATCCTCTTCGCTTCAAGGATGCTGTCCTGAAGAGAAAGGTGTCGATGACATCCTCAGCATCGTATGCAACATCTCTCACATCACGCACCCAGTTCTTCACTCTTTCATCTCCTTCTTGTTTGCTGTCTGCATCTTTCAAGAAGCATTGCATCCGCCTAAATTCTGCCTGGAGCCATTCGACTTGATCACAAACACCACTTAAGAATTCAGCTTCTTGAATTAACAAGTCACTGAGTTTTTGGAGAAGGAGATTGACAACGAATTGAACAGTTATCATCTTTCCTCTCTCTCTTTTATCTCTCGCAAGAAAGAAATTCAGATCAAAGCTTTCTTCTTCAGATCAAAGCTTTCTTCTTGAGTTGATGTTCTGCCTCTCTATTTACGTAGGCAACTTGACTCCTTACGCCGCAAACCAGTCATGTTTCGCACTACCATTCAATGGCACGTGTTGTTCTTCAGTTCATGAATCTGGAGCCGTGAATGCGTGGCCGTGACCTGGATGGTACCCGGAAGCACCAATGCCAACGTGGGTGCTAATCTTACCGTTGAGGAGTTGACCCAACTCGATGTATGTGGTGTATATCTATGCTATTTATGTGTTGAGAGCGTATGAACATTCAGTGCCGTAGCCAACCAGCTCAAGAAGGGAGGCGGAGGATTTTTTTATGAAAGCTTTGCGAGGAAGTTCCTGCGCAAGGATGCTAAGTGGGGCTACTGTGATGTTCGTTTGAAATCCACCCCGTCCATCCGTTTTTAAAAATCATTTTAGGACATGGTAACTAAGATGAGATGGATCCAAAATTCAAGTGGATGCATGAGAGGAAACAGTGGCATTCCGTGACGACCGTTGAAACATTCTATGCCCACAAAAGTTACGTATCAGGATAACTTTTCCGTTTTTATTCATGAGGTTTATCTAAAAGCAGAAGTGATTGAACGAGTAATGTTGAAACCGAAACGGGTTAGCTACTCCCCCTGCCACTAACCCGGTGGCTGGTGGTCGGTACTTTGTGGGCCCCGCCATGATGTATGTGTTTCATCCATGCCTTTCATCCATTTTTACGGATCATTTTAGGTCCTAATCCCAAAAATGTGGACCACACCACAGGAAAGCAATAGTGATTGGAGATCCACCATTAAAATCCTCTTAAGGCCCATTGTACTGTTTATTTGGCATCCAATCTTTTGATTAGGTCATAAAGACCTAGATGAAGGGAAAAAACAAAGATTAGCTTGATCCAAAACTTCTATGGGCTCAAAAGTTTTTAATGATCAACGTTCATTCAACACTATTTCATGTAATGTGGTACACTTGAGATTGGGATATATCTAATTTTTGGTCTCATACCTTAAATGATCTAGAAAAATAGATAGATGGCATGGATAACACATAAATCATGGTGGGGTTACAGAGCACCAAAAACCAGCCATTGCTAGTGTCAGGGGTAGCCCATCCGTTCCGTTGATACCTTCTGTTGATGTAGATTTCAGCACGCCCTCCTGAGACCTTCGCTATCTGCACACAGGGAAGAAAATAGCCGAAGACCCTGGCTCTAGCCAGAGGGACCTCTGATGCTTAAGTCAGTCTCAGTGAATTATAGAGGTGGCGTGTTAGAGATGGTGATGTTTTCGTACCTTTCACTGGAATGGAGACTCTCTATTTATAAGTTTGAGAGGATCCTATTATGCCAGGATTCTCCTCCTGATATGTCGGAGATCGAAGATATCTTGTTTCTGGTCTCTATCCAATCCCGAGATCCTGGGAATCGGAGATCCTCCTACAAGATATTCGGAAAGATATCGAATCATCTTTCCTTCGTCTAATCCGGCCAACACTGAATCAACCCGGCCGAGACGAGGGATAACTCGACCCGGCCGAAACCGACTCAATTTAGATGGCTCGGATTTACGAGGTGAGATAACTGAACCTTATATGACACACATCCGAATAACCCATTCGTCGCTTGTGTCGGCTCAATTTGACGCGTCTCCTCGATTCGTGACCTTTGGCTCGGAACCACTATATGCCTCGGATAACCGAGCCATTAGTTCGAACCCTCGGAATGCGGTTTTTATCCCCAACAGTAAGCCCCCTTACTCCGTATGTCGTTCACGGCACTATGGAGTAATAAAGCTTGAGTCGGTTCACCATTTAATCCGAGATAATAATTGAGCATTAATGCAACTTCTGACGTGAGACGGTTCAATATCCAAAATCACGCATGATGACGGCCGTCGAATCGCCTTTCCGCCTATGAGCGTTGAACACGTAGCCAAAGTACTAAGTCGTCAGCAGACACTTTCCACGTGTCAAGAGAGGGGATCGTTGCGTGCGTCGCATCACCTTCGCATTAACTGCCAGCGCCAGGTGGCTTTGTTTATAAAAAGGGGAAAGGTCCCACAATTCATATTTTTACTGCTTAACTCATCTTCCCGCTCTCTCTCTGCAATTTGTCTTCTTCTTCCACCTGTGTCTTCTTCTTCCAACCGCAAGCTTTTTAGCTTACTGGTATCCGTCTTCTTCCCTCTCGCTGATGAGTTTTCCCCCTTCTTTTTTCATTAACTTAAACGGCAATGGAAGGTACTCACAGCCCTCGAGAAGGGATTTCAGGAGATGAAGGCGAAGCGCAACGTTTTTGGAACGTTACGGAATCGCCTTCTCTCCTAGCAGAAATCGCGATAGACGCGAACGCTGCCTTCGTTTCCGAAAGGAGCGTCGGAACTTCGGCTGAGTGCTCTGCTCCGGCGAATCCTTCTGATGGGAGAGGATTCCTGAAAACTCGACCAGGGAGGCCCAATCTTCCCTTAGACCTAGAGGAAGAAGGAGAAGAGGAAGAAGGAGAGGTGTTGATTGCTGAGGAGACCTCTGGGACGGTTCTTCTTGATAAGTCGGTTCCCATCAATAGGTCAGTCTCCGCTGAGGCTGAAGAAGATGAGTCGGAAGACGACTCATGTGGTCCAGTTCCCTCGGTCTTGACTGAGTCCGATTTAGATAGAATCCGAACCGGATATCACATCCCTGATTCGGTTATTATTCACCTTCCTCGTCCGAACACTTACCAGACTCTCCACCTCCCGGGGCAGTAGCAATATTCCAAGTTGCAATGCAATGTGGCCTACGCTTGCCCCTTCAACCCATAGTTCGAGGTGTCTTATCTCGTATCCGGATTGCGCCCGGGCAAGTAGTTCCGAATGGGTGGAGAAATTTGTTCGGGTGTGCGGTACTGTGGGCCGAGTTAGAGCAACCACCGTTGACAGTCGACGAGTTTCTGCACTTATATCAAGTACGCGTTAATCCGAACTATCCCGGCTTCTACGTGTTTGCTGCTTGGCGAGGCAAAGGAGGTTCCTTAATAACCGACCCTCCCACCTCCAATAAACACTGGAGAGAGCGTTGGTTCTGGGCGAGTGGTCGCTGGGAATCGGCCGATTCTGATCTTTCCGAGGCCCGTGTGCCTCGGACATTCCTTAAAGCAGGTGACTCGGCTGTTTAGCTTTCTTTCCATTCTTTATATGCGGATTCTGACTGATTTTTTTTTATTTTACTAAACAGAAATTCCGAAGACGAGGGAGAAATTGGGATCCAGCGCTTTGGCTCGGATCAAAGATTTGAGGGCACTGGACGCGGCAGATAGATCCTGGAAGGTGCTCTTGCAGCCCGAACGCCTTCATCTCGCAGGTTTAGATTCGGCTGTCACAGGTAATTTAGAAGGCAACTTCAAACCACTTTTGGATTCTATCTGATCTGCCTTAATTTTTTTTGTTTTTTCAGACTTGCCTGAAGCCCGACCTTACCAAAAAGCTGTTCCCGAACCAGTCTCTTCTGCCATGACAGGAGCTCGCCCTCTCCCTAAAGCGGTTTCGAAGAAGAAAGCTCCTCCGCGTTCAATCCTTCTGTCGGAACCGAGACCGACAAAGAAATTCAGAGTTCTGCCGAAGGAGAAAGAGACGGCGCAAAAGGAGAAGGAGCCGACAAGTTCCTCCCCTCCTGCCGTCGTCATAATTCCGATCCGGAGGAAGGCCAGAAGTGAGGGAAGAGGTCGTAGTCGCTCCCCAGACTGCTTCTGAATCAGGACCTGCTGATACGGAAATGCCGAGACAAAGGGACGAAGCAAGGACTGAATCCTCCCGCAGAGAGACAATACAACAGGAACCATCCGCCTTTCAGGCGGTCGTGGCGGGAATGGTTCCCTGGGCTTTAGCTCATGGCGGTGAAAAGGATTTCGCCAGTCTTTACAACGCCCCCATGACTCAGACTGTCGGTCATGCGGCGAAGGTGTTATTTGAACTAGCACCTTGTCTGGTCAAGGCATGTAAAGAATTGGCCTCGGTTCATAAGCTGCAGACTCTTTTGGCTGAAGCCGAAGGTCGCCGCGAAGCCGCCGAAATCCGAGTCGGCATTTTGACTGGCGAGTCAGCCCTTGCTCGGAAGGCAGCTGAAGATGCCAAGGCGGAAGCCGCTTCTGCTAGGAGAGCTGCTGAGAATGCCGAAGCCGATGCTGTGTTTGCTAGGAGGACCCTCGAAGATTCGCAGGCCGAAGTTGCTCGGATATCGGCCGAAAATAAGCGAATCGTCGAGGTTCATGCTTCTTGTGAAGACAGTCTGACTCGGGCCAGACTCGAAGCATCAAAGCTGATCCAGCAAGCCTAGGAAGAGGTTCGGGAGGCCGAGAAAGCCAGGGATCAGGCGGTCCAAGGTTTTCTCGAGTCGAAGGAGTTTGAGGACGAAAGAGACCGCTTATTTCAAAGCGGATATTTGGAATGCCTTGATGATGTGAAGAAGGCGTTTCCCGACCTCGATCTCTCCGGACTTGAAGGAGAAGGAGCTTCGGGTTCCGAGAATCCCGACGATAATCCTGTCGACGCTGCCACAGAACCGATCATTGGGGACGAGACTGATATTGCTGGGATGGCTACGGAAGTTACTCCCGCCGAGGGACATTGAACCAGGCTTCAGTTTTTTTTTTTTTTTTTTTTTTTTTTTTTTTTTTTAGAAATCTATTCATGAAGGACAATTTTGATGTAAACACCTCAGTAGATAAATCCAAAGAAAATATACTTAGTTTTATTCATGCGTCTCGACTAAAAAGAATTTTTTACTTCTGGAGTGTCAAGTATCGGACTGCAAATGCCGAGCTAAGGATAATAAATCTTGAGATGCTCTGCGTTCCAAGGGTGAGGCAACAGTCGTCCGTTTAGATCTTCCA
Source organism: Magnolia officinalis (assembly GCA_021015155.1). NCBI lineage: Eukaryota > Viridiplantae > Streptophyta > Magnoliopsida > Magnoliales > Magnoliaceae > Magnolia > Magnolia officinalis. The sequence goes on along the minus strand of JAJHSJ010000011.1, from coordinate 2,703,898 downwards.
ATCGATATGTTCCTGGTCGGATGGTGCTTGAGATGATATATGGTCCTTCCCAGTTGGGTCCCAATGTGCCAGAACCGAGCTCCTTTGTATTGGGAAATATTTTCCGGAGGACCATATCTCCCGCCCGAAACCGTCTAACCTTAACTCGGGCATTATAAAACCGAGTCACCTGTTGTTGCCGAGCCGATGTACGTATCCGTGCCACTTCTCTTTGCTCGTCTAGAAGATCTAACCCGAATGCTAACAGTTCTTCATTATCTTCCGCATCGAACGAACTTACTCGAGCCGAGGGTAACCCAATCTCTACGGGAGTAAAGCGTAACGGCCGAACCGTAAGCAAGGGAAAACGGGGTTTTTCCCGTGGCGGTCCGAGCTGTTGTTCGATACGCCCACAGGATTTTCGGTAGTTCCTCGGCCCACGCCCCTTTGGCGCGATCAAGCTTGGTTCGGAGATGTTGTTTGATAATTTTATTGACCGCCTCGACTTGTCCGTTCGTCTGAGGATGATAAGGCGAGGAATATACGTTTCTGATTCCGAGGTTATCACACATCTCGCGGAAGCTTCTACTATCAAACTGCTTCCCGTTGTCAGTGACGATTGTGCGAGGCACTCCGAACCGGCAGATAATGTGTTTCCACACAAAATCGGTTATCCGTTGCTCGGTTATTTTAGCTAATGGCGCGGCCTCGGCCCACTTTGTAAAATAGTCGACAGCTACCACAGCGAACTTGGTTTGACCTTTTCCGATGGGAAGTGGACCGATGATGTCGATCCCCCATTGTGCGAAAGGCCAGGGACCCGTCATAGGAGTCAACATCTCGGGAGCTTGCCTAGGGATATTTGCAAACTTCTGACATTTCTCGCACCTTTGGGTGAGTCTGCGGGCGTCTTGTTGGATAGTCGGCCAGTAATATCCCTGTCGTAAGACCTTGTGGGCGAGTGATCTCCCTCCGGAATGATTTCCGCAGATTCCTTCATGAATTTCACGTAGCACATAATCGGCTTCACTGGGATTTAAACATCGAAGCAGCGGAGCGTAATAACCTTTCTTATATAGGGTACCGTTAAGTATGGTGTATCGGGAGGCTCGAACCTTCATTCGTCGTGCCTCGACACGATCTTCGGGCAGCCTGCCCTTATCGAGATATTGCATGATCGGATCGAGCCAGGTAGGTTCCGTGTCCGAGTCAATTACATGGACGATCGAGCGAAGTGGTTCACTAATACTCGGTTCTGCGACGTATTCGATAGGGACAGACCTGGGTATGTCGTCTTCATTAGCAGAAGCCAGCTTTGCTAATAAGTCGGCTTTGCTATTCTCGATTCGAGGGATCCGAATGACCTTACAAAACTGAAACGCGCGGATCATTTCTTTGGCCTTTTCCATGTAGGCTTTTAGTTGCTGTTTCCGCGTTTGATATACACTGGTAACTTGGTTGACGACCAATTGAGAATCGCTGAAGACATTCAAATGTGTAACTCCCATGCTGGCTGCTAAACGGAGACCGAGTAAAAGTGCTTCATACTCAGCTGTATTATTTGATGCTTGAAATCCAAGTCGTAAGGCATATTGCATGTATGTATGATCCGGGGTCTCCAATACCCCCCGGCCCCGCTTGCCTTTGAGTTGGAAGAGCCATCGACATACAGCTTCCAAGGGGTATGGGATATAGCAGGTATTGACTCATCGCTGTTTGCGGTTATGTCATCATCCGGAGATTCTATCGGTGGTGTCGCCTCGACGATGAAATCAGCCACCGCCTGTCCTTTGATTGCAGCTTTAGGCTTGTAATGAACATCAAATTCACTTAGTTCGATTGCCCATTTCGTGAGTCGACCGGAAACCTCAGGCCTCTGTAAGATCTGACGCAGCGGATAGTCGGTCATGACAATGATAGTATGAGCTTGGAAATACGGCCTGAGTCGTCGCGAAGAGATTATCAGAGCTAACGCAACCTTTTCCAAATGCGGATATCTTGTCTCGGCTGGCAATAATGTTTTGCTGACGTAATAGACCGGCAATTGTTTTCCTTCGGACTCTCGTATCAGGGCCGAACTAACAGCCGCCGCGGAGACCGCCAGATACAGTAATAGAGGCTCTCCCGATTCAGGCTTTGATAGGACAGGTGGTGACCCGAGATGTGATTTTAGCCGCTGGAATGCCGTCTCACATTCTTCCGTCCATTCTAGGACCTGTTGTCCTTTTAGCTGTTGAAAGAAAGGAAGACACTTATCCGTGGCACGGGATATGAAACGGTTGAGCGCCGCCAGTCGTCCGGTCAGCCTTTGAATATCCTTGATTGTTTTCGGGGATTCCATGTCAAGCAGAGCCTTTATTTTCTCTGGATTTGCCTCTATTCCTCGCTGACTCACCAGAAATCCGAGGAACTTCCCAGAACTTACTCCGAATGCGCATTTATTCGGATTTAGCTTCATCTTGTATTTGCGTAACACGAGAAACATTTCTTCCAAATCGGCTACATGATCCGTCGCATGTATACTTTTGACGAGCATATCGTCAACGTATACTTCCATAGTTCGACCTATGAGCCGAGAAAAGATTTTATTGACTAATCTTTGATAAGTCGCGCCTGCATTTTTCAAACCAAACGGCATCACTCGGTAACAATAAAGGCCTTTGTCAGTGACAAAGGTTGTTTTCGATTTATCTGACTGATGCATTACAATTTGATTATAGCCTGAATACGCATCCATAAAGCTAAGAAGTTCATGCCCTGCTGTGCTATCCACTAACTGATCTATTCTTGGAAGAGGGAAACTGTCCTTCGGGCAGGCTTTGTTCAAGTCGGTATAGTCAATACAGACGCGCCACTTCCCGTTAGGTTTCTTCACCAATACGACATTCGCGACCCAGTCTGGATAGTATATTTCTTCTATGAGATTCGCTTGGAAAAGCTTGCTGACTTCTTCTTTGATGATAGCATAGCGCTCAGGGCCGAGCGGACGTCGCTTTTGTCGGATTGGTCGGTAGGTCGGATCGATGTTGAGTCGGTGTGTGATCACAGACGGATCGATCCCAGGCATATCCGAATGACTCCAAGCAAAAACATCAGCATATCGACGGAGCAGGGCGACCAACTTTTCTTTTAGGGGAGACCGTAGAGATGAGCCAATTTTTACTGTCTTGGACTCTTCTGCTTCCACTAAAGGAATCACGATGAGATCCTCAACTGGCCGACCTCTTTCATGCGTCTCCCCTCGGGGATCCGGCGATTCAATGTTGCTATTTCGGCATTTATTTTATCAGCCGGCTTTTTTACGGCTGTCATATAGCACCGCCTTGCGTCTTGCTGATCCCCTTTGACAACTCCCACTCCCGATTCGGTCGGGAATTTCATTAGGAGATGGTATGTAGATACCACGGCTTGGAGGAGACTCAGAGATGGTCGGCCGATTATCGCATTATACACTGACGGCTGATCAACGATCAGGAATTCAGCCATTATCGTCGTTTGATGTGGAGAAGTTCCGGCTGTGAGGGGCAAGGGGATGACCCCTTCGGGCATTACTTGCCCTCCAGAGAATCCGATCAACGGGGTCCGTACCGGACGTAGTGATGATCGTCCGACGCCCATTTTATCAAAAGCTGAGGCGAATAGTACATCCGCAGATGACCCCGTGTCAACAAGTATTCGGAATACTTTTCGATTGGCGATGGTCAGGGTGATTACTAGCGCGTCGTCATGAGGATGATGAATACCTCGGGCGTCTTCTTCTGTGAACGAAACGCAGTATTTTTCTCTTCTCGGCTCCTTGGGGCCAAGCGATGATCATAAGCTCGGACTCAGGCCGACTGAGATTTCTAGAATGATTTTTTCGAGCATTGTTTGAATCGCCTCCACCGCATGGACCACCGATGATCGTTCGGATTTCTTCCGTAGGCTGATTTTCAATCGGACATTCTTTGCTTGCCACGGCTTTGACCACATGATCCTTGAGTCGGCCTTCTTTTATGAGCCGTTCGATCTCTTCTTTCAAATGAAAACAGTCACTCGTATTGTGCCCATGGTCGCGATGATAGCGGCAGTATTTGTCCTTGCTTCGGCGATTAGGGTTGCTTCTGAGCTTATTGGGCCAGTTGACAAAGCTTTCGCCTTTAATCTCCATCAGCACCTGTTCTTGAGTCTTGTTCAGGGGGGCGTAAATAGAGAATCGTCGATCTGGTCGTTTGCTCGACCTTTGCTCGTCGCGAACTCGCTCGTCTCTACGCTTCTTCTCTCCGGTTGAATCTGGTCCTTTTTTGACCGAGTCTCTGACCAGAGCTTTTGTTTCTCGCATCATCCGCGTCTCTTCGGCGTTCGTATATTTATCAGACCACGCCATAAATTCCGCCAGAGTATCGGGTGGATTTTTGTCCAAAGACGCCAAGAACGGTTTGTCTTTCACTCCCTGCATGAGTGCATTAAGCGCTGTTTCCTCTGAATGCTTTCGAACCTGAAGAGACTCAAAGTTAAAGCGCTTGATATAATTTCAGTAGTTCTCCCTGTTTTTGGACTATGTTGTTTAGATGTATAGGGGGTTTTAATTTTCTTTCCCGCCAATAAAGTTGGTGAGGAAGGCATCGCTGAGCTCGGCGAACGAGCTAATGGATTTTGGCTTCAGCTGTCTAAACCAAAGCCTTGCTACGTCTGTTAACGTAATAGAAAAGGCTCGACACATTACCTTATCCGAGGCATCGTGCAATTCCATGTATGTTTTAAAACATTCGATATGTTCGACCGGATCAGTTTTACCTGTAAAGGACGCGATTTGAGGCAATCGGAACCTTTCGGGCAACCGAGCCTGCATTATCTCGTCCACAAAGGGCGACGTTTTTACCTCGGACCTTGACTGATATGTTGTCGGCCGTTTCTCATATCCGCCATTTTTTTTTCATTTCTTCTCGCACCTCCCTTCTAAGGTCTTGAATGTCGGCCTTCCATGGTTCACCGCTTTCGGCCGTTCCTTCGGGTGGGGGCCGACTACGCCTCCTTCGATCTATCTCATGGCGAAGATCTGTGGGAGGTAAAACGGCATTGGCCGACTGAGCTGGATGGGGCTCGGAGACCAATTGAGGTTGGCTAGGTTGATGGAGCGATCGTGGTGCAGAGGGTTGGGGATCAACCGCATTATCTGCCGATGCTGGGGCACGTGCTGTTTCCCCTTGGAAGGGCTGCTGCACTTGTTGCTGGTATAGCCGCTCGAGCATTTGCTTCATCACGTTCATGTCAGACCGGATTTCCTGGACTTCCTGGTCCAATCGCCCATCGCTCCGAGCCCGCTGATTATTGTTTGCTGCGGCCGTAGCTCGGTGGCGATTATTAGGCGGATTTTGAGCAGCCTGAGGTGGCGGATGGGCCGCCGGCCCTGTAACGGCCACCTCGTTTAATTCATCTTCCTGAATTGTTCTTCTCGTCATCACCATTATGATTGGAATGTAGGGGGATGGCTTTTCGTACGTATCCCACAGACGGCGCCAAACTGTTGATGTAGATTTCAGCACGCCCTCCTGAGACCTTCGCTATCTGCACACAGGGAAGAAAATAGCCGAAGACCCTGGCTCTAGCCAGAGGGACCTCCGATGCTTAAGTCAGTCTCAGTGAATTATAGAGGTGGCGTGTTAGAGATGGTGATGTTTTCGTACCTTTCACTGGAATGGAGACTCTCTATTTATAAGTTTGAGAGGATCCTATTATGCCAGGATTCTCCTCCTGATATGTCGGAGATCGAAGATATCTTGTTTCTGGTCTCTATCCAATCCCGAGATCCTGGGAATCGGAGATCCTCCTACAAGATATTCGGAAAGATATCGAATCATCTTTCCTTCGTCTAATCCGGCCAACACTGAATCAACTCGGCCGAGACGAGGGATAACTCGACCCGGCCGAAACCGACTCAATTTAGATGGCTCGGATTTACGAGGTGAGATAACTGAACCTTATATGACACACATCCGAATAACCCATTCGTCGCTTGTGTCGGCTCAATTTGACGCGTCTCCTCGATTCGTGACCTTTGGCTCGGAACCACTATATGCTCGGATAACCGAGCCATTAGTTCGAACCCTCGGAATGCGGTTTATCCCCAACCACTTCCTTCAGTTTTGTCTAACTCATGAATAGGTGCTTTGAATCCCCACTCATTTACGGAGGCGATTGGCCAGGGAATTTGTTAGTGTGTTGACGTTGCTAAGTTCTGTATGCCTCTCCATAATGTATTCTCTCCATGAGGTATGTGTTATATCTAAATCGTCCATACATTTCGCCAGATTGTTTTAAGGGTTGAGCCCAAAAATAAAATAGATACAAAGATGAAGTGTAACACACTGCAGAAAGCCGTGGGAGATTGAACATCTACCATTGAAACCTTCGTGGAGGCTTACAAAAGTTTTGGATCAATCTGATATTTGTTTTTTTTTTTTTTTTTTTTTTTTTTTTTTTTTTTTTTTTTGTGTCCTTATTTGTGTGACCTTGTGAATGGATTGGATAGAGAAAAACATTATCATGCGCCCTGAGAATGTTTTAACGGTGAAAATCATTATCCCTACTTCTATTGTTATGTCCACTTGAGCTTTGAATATAACTCATTTTTTGGAAACATGCCCTAAAATGATAATACCAATGAATGAACAGTATAGATATAATAAATACATCATGATGAGGCCACGAGTTAGCAGGTGTGCGGTAGAGCGGCTACCATAGTGCGGAGCCTCGAATCTAACTCTTTTTTATCTGGTGCCAGAAAAGTTCTGAAAATTGTAGGATAGTGTGGAAGTTTCACGTTCCAACGCTTTCTTCAGTCATTGCAAGCAATGGAAGTTCTCCGCGTGTGAAATTTACATAGGGGGAGTGAAATTTATATGTGCCCTGAATAATGTATTTCTTAAATCTATACCGTCCAACCATTTTTTTCGTATCATTCTAAAATATGAACCTAAAATCAAGCCAAATCCAAAGCTCAAGTGGACCACACTACAGGGAAGAAACGGTAAGACTTGATATTACCGTTAAAAACTTCTTGGAGCCACACAAGGCTGTGATGAAGAACCTTGTGTTTTACCTTCATTTAAGTATGGATAACCTTATGAACATGTTAGATTGCAAATAAGCTTTATGGTTAGCTCTGGAAAGTTTTAACGACAGTTTGTTCGGTCCTCATTATTTCTGCTATTTTATGTGGTGTGGTTCACTTGAGCTTTTGATATACTAACCATTTTAGATTTTTTTCTATCATTATTTGGAAAATTTGCTGGGTGGTGTGCATCTAACACAAAAGTCACGGTGTGACAGAAGTCTAACACGCAAATGTAGGCGGATTTCTTGCGAAAGGCTTTTGCAGCAGGAAGGTACTGTGTGCTGGGATGTAAGGTGGGGTCCACCGTGATGTTTATGAGAAATCAAACCTGTTCATCCATTTTTCGAGCTCATTTTAGGACATATGATAGAAGATTAGGAGGATCCAAAATTCATCCGGGCCATACAAGATGAAACAGTGGGAAACCGAATTCCTACTGTTGAAACCTTCCTAGGCTCTGCCTTGATGTTTATATGCCATCCAAACCACCTATAAGGTCATTTTTACTGGGATGAGGTGAAAACATGGAAAACTTAGACCAATGCAAAACTTTTATGGCCATATAAATATTTCAACGGTGAAAACTAAATCCCCACCTTTTCATCTCTTGTGGCCCATTTGTATTTTGGATCCACCTTATTTTTTATCGTGTGTCTTAAAATGAGATAGAAAAACGGATGGACGGGTTTGATTTCTCACTAACATTGCAGTGGGCACCACCCGGAATCCTTGTGCTGGAACTTCTTGCGAAAGCCTTCACCAGGAAATCCGCGTCCCATGCAGATCCATCCGGCGAGAAAAATTCGGCGTACTTGTAAGCTGTAGTCAACCGAAATGACGTGGATCGATGAGAAGAGACGGCATTGGAATTTCTTGTGTTTACAATGGAGCCGATTACGTACTAGCGGATTAGCTACTGACAGGTTGAGTAGCAATACCAGCTACTGAAGTGACGTCACCAAGTTCCGTGTGCCCACCGTGATGTATATTTTATATCACGCCATCCATCCATTTGGAGAGATCATTTTAGGGCAAGATATAAAGAATGAGTTAAATAGAAAGCTCCAATGGACCCAGCACAGGAAACAGTGGGGACAGTAACGCTCACCATTAAAAACTTCTAAAGGCTGCGAAAGGTTTATATCAAGCTGATATTGTGTTTTCACTTCTTTCACATATTTTTTTAACTTTTGAACGGGTTGGATTTCAAATAAACATTATGATGGGCGTTAGGATAGTTTCAACAGTGGAAATCGCTCTCCCCACTGCTTTTTGTGGTTGGGGTCTACTACAGCTTTTTATCTCCCTCATTCTTTGGCTCATGCAGTAAAATGATATCTCAAAATGGATGGACGGTATAGATACAACACATACATAATAGTGGGGCCCGCATAACTTGGTGACGTCACTTCAGTAGCCGACTCGCTGCTCAACCTGTAAGTATCTAATCCGCGTTCGTCCCAAGCTCGTAAAAGGCTGCGGCTCTGAGGCCACCATAAGGTGTAGGTTTATCAAAGCGGTTCATATATTTTTATATCTCAATTTAGAATACATATGACAACAAATGAGGGAGATAAAAGGGTTAGGTGAGCCACACAGTGGCGATTAAAAATCTCACCATTAAAAACTTATTCAAGTTGCAAAAGTTTTAAATAAAGCTTGATTTGACTTCATCTAAGTTTTTGCCAACTTATGAACAAGTTGGATGGAAAATAAACATCATAGTAAGACTTAAGAAAGGTTTCAACTGTGTGAGTCATTATCACTACTATTTCCTATGATGTGGTCTACCTTTTATCCCCATTATTTACGAGACCATGTCGTAGAATGATATAGCAAAGTTGATGGACGGGGTGTTGATACATACATAAATAAAGGTGGATTCGTCTAGCCCCAGCCTATTCGAAGCTTGGTCTTTGCGGGGAGTTACCCCATCTGCCTCCGCTTTCAACAAAGATGTACTCACTCACTTTAAAGTTGATGTAGAGCGGGTTGCGGACAGTTCCATAGCCAAGATGGATCAGAAAAGGCACGGTCGACAACCGAAGGGATCTACACTATTAGACCTTAGATCGGGCGTATCTCGCAATTTGAAATGAATTATCGGGCGTAAAATATATGATTTTGAGGTAGAATGAGCTACTTTATCGACCCAACCCTAGTATGCCGGGTTGTACAAGCCGGATTTGCGAAATACACCCAGATCGATAGTCATTTTCCTGTTTTAATTCCATTTTTACTATAAATAGTAAGTTTGAATTTGATTATAACTCTTTATCCGTTGGGCTTTAGGAGTTGCGCCTAACGCGTAATTAGGAGAACAACTTGGTGAAGCCAAATAGGACACTTATTATTTTTGGCCGAAAACCTTGCGCACTAGTAGACATTGCGACTGTCTAAAAATAGTAAGTTTACTATTTATAGTAAGTTACAATTTCTAGGAGTTTTAGTTATAGTTTGATTTTGATTTCTCTCCCATTACCTGGTATCTTTATTTAAAGGGTTATAGACTTGTTTATTTCATCATCAATCACATTACGAATTTATTTCTATTTTTCTTACTTTCTTTTCTTGTGGATTGGAGAAGTCGCTGTGAGGAGTCTAAAGAAGCTCTGTGAATTTGAAGTAGTTATCTTTAAGGAAGACGGTGATAACGTTCATCCCTGCATCAAAAGCACTAGCCCAATAAAATGAATCAGAGAAAAATCTCATGTGGACCATTAAAATTCTTTTGTAGACCATAATTATATTTATATTATTTTTTATTTTTTTGGAGTTAGTACATACATGCCATTGTTAGTACACATCATACATGAAGCCATACTAAGACCTCAGTGTTGAAAGAGGGTATCTGCACTTAGTTTACTACCTGAGCTATGGATGGGGTGTGGATTCTCCGGTTAATAGACCATAGGTTTTGGATCAAGATGATATTTGTTTTTACCATAGGTTTCGGATCAAGATGATATTTGTATTTTCCCTTCTGTAGGTCCCCCTAACCTCATGAATAGGTTGATGACAAATAAACATTGTTGATGACAAAATCTGGACCACCCTCCACTCCGTGCGATCTCCTCGAGTGGACCCTGGCCCTGCACAAAGGGTGAGCAAAGGAGACCCTGGCTAAGCCGGGGGACCCTTCGATGCCTAAATTATGTCAAGGGAATCGGGGTCTAAGTAGAATTGTAGAGGGAGAGTGCGAGATCTTGCGTACCTGTAGCAATGGGGTCCTTATGTACTTATACCTGACTGCGTTAATCACGGCACGATTCACTCAATCAGGGAGATTTTCGGATCATGGATATATTGCACGTAATCCAAAGATCATGTACCATATCATGCACATCGTGCGTATCTGCGAGCGAAGTAACCGGCCACGTTCACTTATGGTAGTTCCTAAGTTCGGCTTGAGGAGCGCTCGCCTTGGAATATGGAGTCGGCTCGGAGCTTTAGGCAGGCAAGGTCTCAGTCGGAGTGGTTATAGATCTTTATCGGATATTGTCCGCTCTCATAATCTGAGCCGAGCCGTTAGTTATCTGTCCGATCGGATCAACATGCCATCAGGCCTTGGAATTACAAGGGGCTCAGATCTTCCCATAACAGAAGCCCCATACTCTTTGAGGTCTGCTAAGGACGTGGAGAGTAAACACACGTAAGATCAAATGCCTCATCCACTGGTTTTCCCGAGCATGCCAGAGTTATTACGTTTTGAAACTTCATGCTCTTAAGGTTTCCCGCCTACGGGTCTACGCGCAGTGGACGCGTGGCGACAGTTAAGATTTCGAATTACCACTCGCCAATGATTTGTTGCCACATACACCTGGAGTAACGTTTTGAACGAAACCTTTCCTTATTCGGGCGTCGTTTCTCTTATCCGAAGCACGCCGATTGATGTCAGAAGCACACCACCTGACAGAGCCCGAGCCAATGGTGTGTGGCCACATCAGCTCCGAGGTTGTCCCACAACGATTCGGCTGCGGTCATCATTGCTAGTCATTAATGCAGAGATTTGGTGAGGTCTATATAAATCCTCCTTCGAAGATTTCAGTTCACTTCTGTGCTTTGTGTTTGAGCTGGTACCGGAGGAGGCGATTTTCGGCGTAGGCGATTCCGGCCAATTAGGGTTTTCCGTTTGGCGATTCTGACCAGCAGGATACTTCCGGCAGGAGCGATTTCTGGTGTTCATCCAGTGAGTCCCCTTGTGTCTCTTTGCATTTTTTTCTTCTTAAGATGTCGTCCGACCTGGAGACTGTTCGGGATTATGATGACGACTCCGAGTCAGGGAGCTTTGGTAATGGGAGAGGGACCTCTGAAGGCCCCTATAAAGTTTTGCCTTTATTCCCTCCGCCCCGAAAGTAGAAGGAAATGGGGGCCCAGACTTGTAGGGTTGGCAGAAAAGAAGACTGCTCGAGCCCCCCGGACCGTGACTGCCGAGGTTACTGAGATGCCTGCGAGTGGGCGGGCCTCGGAGGCAGTCCCAGGGGGCTCCGTGCTGTCGAAGTCTCAAATGGCATGGATCGGCTCGGAGTATCAGATCCCGAACTCCGTACGGATAAGGGCCTCCGAACCTCTTGACACTGCCGGTGCGCCTGCTGAGGGAGAAGTGACCATTTTTCTTTGTGTACTGCAGTGCGGGCTTCGACTTCCTATGCATCCCTTCGTCTGAGCCATTACAGCCCACCTTGGACTAGCTCCTGGGCAATTCACCTCCAATGCCTGGAGGGTTTTAATGTCTTCCTACATTATTTGGCGTCATGTCGGGAACTCAGAGCTGACCCCCGCGGAACTGATGAGCCTATACCTGGTCAAGCACAATAGTCAAGAACCATGGTATTATTTCGCGACTCGTGACAGTAAAGGGTCGGGGCTGGTAATGAATCTTCCGTCCTCCAACAAGGACTGAAAGAATAAATGGTTCTGGGCTGCGGACGAATGGGAGGCACCGGTGACAGAAGTCAGGAATCTGACGACTCGGGTTCCTACTCAATTTTCATTGCCAGGTTAGACTGATGATTTACTTTTTTCTGACGTCCTTTTTTGTTGCCTCAGTCAGACTGACCTGGAGTTTTCTTTGTAGATTTTGCAAGGGGCACACCTCTCCTCGACTGGGCTCAAAAGAACTGCATAGCTAAGGCTAAGGCGCGATCGGGAGAGTTTCGCTCCTGGTTAGACCTGATCACAGCTGCCAACCTTTATTCGTCTGGGCTTTACAAGTCACCGTCTCTCCCGATATCTTTTAGTAAGTTTTCCTTCCATTCATTCTAGAAGAATCAGACTTATCCGTTTCGTTGCTGATTTGTTATTTTTTATGCAGGCATAGTCGAGGCATCTGGTTCTCGGAGGAGGAAGGCCGTCCCGACGGCTGAGAAATTGTTGAGGGCTGAGCCCCAGATGAAGACCATCGTTCGGATGAGGCAAGGAACTCCTTGCAGAGAGGACCCCTCAGCTTCAGTTTCTGTCGCTGTAGCTTCAGTTGCGGCTTCCATCGCCGCAACTGCGATTATGGCTCCTACTGAAGTCGGGGTTTCAGCAATCATTGTTCCAACTTCAGCTATCATCGTTCCGACTCCGGCAACCATATCTCCTTCCCCAGCAACCATAACTCCTTCCCTTCTGCTCACCACCGTTCCTCGCACTGAGGAGGCTCGTCTTGCAGTCGCGGCCCCCTGCATAGTTATTCCTTCATCCTCTGAGCGGGAGGATGTCATTCGGATGACCGATGCGATGATATCCCCTTTTGAGGTAGGGAATGCCCTCGGGTCCGAGGCTCAGGCATTGGCCGGTAGCAGGACTGGGCCACAAAGGAGGGAGGCTCAGCGCATGTGGGGACGAGCGGAGTAGGGTATGAGCCGGGCTTCCATGTTTTTTTTGGCTCACTGGGCGGCCAAACATGCTCCAGAAGAAGAGATCGCCAATTTGCTTTCCAAGTCGGATGAATCATTCCTTAATGATCTGGCAGCTGTCTTTTACAAGGTATTCCCTATCTCCTCGTATTTCTTAACCTCCATTTTTTGTATACACCTTCTTATTTTCTTGTCCTTGCTTTAATTTAGTCTGTTCGGAGGCTCTTCCTAGCCTGGGAGAGAGTGCGTGAGCGTCGAAAAATAGACGTCGAAGTGGAGGCACTTAGAGCTGAGGTGGGAGTCTTGCGGGATGAGGCGACTCTCTTCCGACTAGAGCAGGGCGAGTTGCGTCGGCAGCTCGAAGATGGGAAGGCCAGGGAGATTCGGCTACAGGAAGTCACGACTGATCTCGAAGTTAGGGAGCTACGACCACAAGGGGTCGTAGAGGACTTTAAAGCTCGATGCGACGCTGCTACCGTTGAGCTGACCTGGGCCATGGCTCATGCGGACTCGCTGGCTCAAGAGAACGCTCGACTGGATTAGGCCCTTGATCGAACTAAGGTCGAGGCGGCATAAGAGTAGACCCGAGCTGTTGCTTAGATGAGGGAGACTCAACGGCCTGAGGACGAAGCTTCTTTGGCCGAGGCGGTGGCCCCAGCAATAGAAGCCTTTAAAAATTCAAAAGAGAGGGACGTCGAGGCCACCAAGTTTTACTACCGCGGCTACGATGATTGTATCGAGGCAGTCAAAGGCACGTACCCGGACCTTAACCTTGACTCCTTGTTGTCCGAAGAAGCTGGAGAGATACCTGCTGATGAAATTCGCCCGGATCAGGCCCCTGACACCCAAGCTCCTACTCTGTCTACGTAGCTTAGATTTTTTCTTTCTTTTTTTGAAATAGTCAAAACTTTTTCTTTTTGACTACTCTTCGACCTTCTGATGAAGGTTTATGAATGATGATTTTTCATATGTTAATCCGTAGTTAATTTTTGAATGTTGGCTGTTGATTGTTGGTTGCCGATTTTCGCCAAGGCGTGGCCGTGCCGACCCTTTAGTGGGTCAGCTTCTTTCAATGCCGCCTTGTAGAGTTTGAGGCCTTTATAACCTGTTTGTTGAGTCCAGACTCCTAAGGGGTCAGCCCGTCCCACAACTGGCGAGAACCTTCCGCTTCGCCCGTTAGTTCGTCAGCCGACTCCTATGTTGGGAGAGTCGGGTCAGTTTTTGGGCTTTACCCCTGACTCAGAGGGGATGCCATGTAGAATTTTTGTGGGATAATATACTAACCCCCTCTTTAAGGGATTAGCTCATTGAGTCCGCCCCTGCATGTGAGAGGCAACTTTTGCTTAGTAGATAATTCGTTCGTGTAGATGCGAAGAGGCGAATTTTATTAAGAGCCTTGAAGGCTTATCGCTCGGAGGCATACATCTTGCTGAGGGCCTTAAAGGCCCGTTGCTTGGGGGCGTACATTTATTGAGAGACTTAAAAGCTATTCCGTCACAGGTGATAAACTTTCAGATGCTCGGCATTCCAGGGGTGGGGGAGCTGACGACCCTCGAGGCCTTCCAAGTGGTAGGAGCCCAGTTTGGTAGAGCGGACGACCCGATACGGCCCTTCCCAATTAGGCCTGAGTGTCCTAGCCCCCGACTCAGCGGTATTCTGGAATACTCGGCGAACGACCAAGTCTCCTAGTTAGAACTGCCTAGTCTTAACATTTGAATTATAGAATCGCGCCACTTGTTGATGCCGAACAGCGGCTCGGAGCCTCGAGACATCTCTAACTTCTTTGAGTAAATCTAAGTTGGCTGCAATCTTGTTGGAGTTTTGATTTTCTTGGTAGTTCTCGACTCGAGCCGTGGGAAGACCGATTTCGACTGACACCATCGCCTCCGAACCATAGGAGAGTGAGAATGAAGTCTCTCCTGTTGAGGACTGAGTTGTGGTCCCATAAGCACAGAGGACGAATGGAAGTTCCTCGGCTCAACCGCCTTTCACTTTTTCCAAATTCGTCTTGAGATGGTGCTTGATGACTTTATTGACTGCCTCTACCTATCCGTTGGACTTTGGATGTCAAGGAGAGGAGTATGGGTTTGTGATGCCAAGTCCCTGACACATGCTTCGGAATTGTTGTTGTCGAATTGCCAACCATTGTCTGACACGATGGTGTGCGGAATCCCAAATCGACAAATGATGTTTTTCCAGACAAAGTCGACCACCTTCTGTTCTGTGATCATGGTAACCGGTTCGGCCTCGGCCTGCTTGGTGAAGTAGTCGACAGCTACGATGGCGAACTTGACTTGCCCTTTTCCTGTAGTAGAGGGCCAATGATATCGATTCCCCATTGAGCGAACGACCAAGGGTCACTTATAGGAGTCATTTCTTCCGCGGGTTGTCTTGGCACAGCCGCGAAGCGCTAACATTTATCGTATTTTCGAACATAGTCCTTGGAGTCCTCCCTGATAGTTAGCTAAAAATATCATTGTCGGAGTATCTTCAGGGCGAAGGCTCGATTGCTGGAATGGTTTCCACAGATTTCTTCATGAACCTCCCGTATGGCATATTCTGCCTCGTTGGGTCGGAGACACCTGAGATAGGGCTGAGAATGTTCTTTCTTGTATAGGATACCATCCAGGATAGTATATCGAGCTGCTCGGACCCTTAATCGCCTAGCTTTCAGCCTATCTGAGGGGATCTCGCCGGACGTGAGGTAGTTAAAGATTGAGTCCATCTAGCTTGGACTGGCATGGACCGGATTGATTTCCTTCTCTTCCGACTTGTCATGCTTGGATGCTTTATAAATTTAACAGGGATGAGTCGCGGGATCTTCCCTTCCGCAGCAGAGGCGAGCCGCGCTAGGGAGTCAGCCCATAAATTTTCTGCTCTTGGGATTTGATGGATAGTGCAATTCTAAAATCTTTCGATCAGTTTCCTTGCCTCATCAAGATAAGCGATCATCCTTGTTTCATTAGCCACGTATTCGGTAGAGATGTGATTTACTACCAACTGAGAATCGCACCGGACCTGAAGAGATTGGACACCCAGACTTGCCACCAATCTGAGTTTGGCTAGCAAAGCTTCATATTCCACCTCATTATTTGAGGCCTTGAACCTGAGTCTGATTGCATATTGAATGGTCATGGAATCTGGCACGATCAGGATGATTCCGGCTCCGGCCCCTTTGACATTGGAGGATCCGTCCATGTAGAGAACTATCCTGGGTCTGATATAGCCTTCTGGTCATCAGGCGAAATCATTTCGACTTCTGTGCTGAACTCTTCTGTGCTTGGAGTGGTAAATTCGGCGATGAAGTTGGCCACAGCTTGACCCTTGATTGCCGCCTTCGGACGAAACTGGATGTCGAACTCACCGAGTTCGATGGCCCACTTGGTCATCCGACCAGATACCTCGGGCCTCTGAAGAACTTGTCTGAGAGGGGAGTCTGTCAACACAATTACAGAATGAGCTTGGAAGTATGAATGTAACCTCCGAGCTAAAACAACGAGGCTGAGCACTAGCTTTTCTAGGGGCGAGTATCTTATTTCTGCTGGTACCATAGCCTTGCTCATGTAATAAACATGGTGTTGTTTGCCCCCGACCTCCCTAATTAGGGCCGAGCTGACGGCCGAGGCTGAGACTGTGAGGTAGAGGAACATGAGTTCACTTTCTTCAAGCTTGGACAATAGAGGGGGTGAGCCCAGATACTGCTTCAGTTGCTGGAAGGCTTGCTTGCACTCCGACGTCCACTCTGCCTTCTTATGAGCTTTCAACTGTTGGAAGAAAGGGAGGCAATTATCTGTTTCTCTGGATATGAAACGTCCGAGTGCCGCGACTTGCCCTGTAAGGCATTGTATCTCCTTGATAGTCCGAGGCGAACTCATGTCGAGGAGTGCTTTGATCTTGTCGGGGTTCGCCTCAATACCTCTCTGACTGACTTGAAAATATAGGAATTTTCCTGAGCTGACTCTGAAAGCGCATTTCATGGGGTTCAGCTTCATCTGAAATTCTCGGAGGACGACGAACTTTTCTCTGAGATTCGTCAGGTGATTGGATGCTTTAATACTTTTCACCAACATGTCGTCAACATATACTTCCATGGTGTGTCCGATCTGTTTAGAGAACATTTGATTCACTAGCCTTTGATATGTGGCCCCAGCGTTTTTTATGTCAAATGACATGACTCGGTAACAGTAGAATCCCTTATTTGTGATAAAGGTGGTCTTCTGCCTGTCTGGGGGGTGCATCGCGATCTGATTATATCCGGAGTATGCATCCAGGAAAGAAAGCAATTCATGCCCCGCTGTGCTGTCCACCAGCTTATCGATCCGAAGCAACGAGAAACTATCTTTCGGACAAGATTTGTTTAAATCTGAGTAATCTACGCAGACCCGTCACTTCCTGTTGGCTTTCTTCACAAGGACCACATTTACTATCCAATCGAGATAATGTACTTCTTCTATAAATTCAGCATCGAGCATAATGGAAACCTCGTCGGCTATTGCTTCGTATCGCTCGGCATCGAACAGCCTTCTCTTTTGCTTGACAGGTTTGTGATCTAGATCCACATTCAGCCTGTGGACCATGACTTTCGGAGAAATTTCGGACATATCTTGGTGGGACCATGCAAAGACATCTTTATGTTACTGTAGAAATGTTAAAATTTTGAGTCGTTGCTCAGGATTCAATGATGTCCCGAGCTGAACGGTCCTGCCCGGATTAACCTCATCGAGCAGTACCTTCTCCAGGTCTTTCACGGATGAGCCTTCCACAGGCCTTCTGGGGTCTAGAACCTTGATAGTGAGTGTCTGCTTAACTGACCCTTTCTTTACTACCATCGCATAACATCTCCGAGCCTCTCGCTGATCGCCTCGGAGGTAGCCTATCCCGCCCTCGGTAGAGAATTTCATCATGAGGTGATAAGTGGAGACGACTGCTCTCATTGTGTTGAGGGAAGGTATGCCTAGGATGATGTTATGTACCGATGATACATTGATAAGTACGAAGTCCACCATGAGTGTAACTTGATGTTGTCCTTCTCCCGCAGTCATAGGGAGAGAGATGGCTCCCTCGGAGATTACTCTTTCCCCGGCAAAGCCATGCAAGGGAGTCTTCTGTTGAGGGTCAAATATTACATATTAGACCTCAGTTATTACCTGCTTTTATGAACGTGGTACTGTTTAACGGCCCGATTTAATCATGTTTGTGGTGCAAGGTGTATTTACGAGCTGGACTGAAAAAGGATGCTAAATGCATGAATTTAACGCTCTGAAGTCACCAAGCCAAGAGACAGACCCCAGGGGACCAAAATCGAAGAACTTGCACGTCAGAAATCTGAGAAAATCACACCACTCGTGTTAAACGGGCTTGAAAACCGTCTAGAATGCAAGATCACAGGGTTCCCACCATCCGTTCGGCTCAAGACTTCATATATGGCATGAGGACCATAAATTAACCGTACATGTCAAATTTCAACCAGTGGATCCTCGTGAAAATAGCCCAACGGACAGATCAGCCCATGAATTGTCGATCTGGGGCCAACCAGATATCTGGATGTGCTACAATTGTGGTCCCACCTCGTTAAATGAGCTGATAAAATGGATAAATGGAGAAGATTTCTCAAGACCATCACCGTGGACCTCACTTGAGTGATGTGTGCACCAGGCACAAGTGCACACGCTGTGCACGACAATTCCACAGCGATAAACACGGCGTGGACCCGTATCCAAAACGGCAACTGCCATTTGGGCTACCACGACCGACGTAAGAGGCTCTTTTGCGGAAGTCAATGGGCCACCATCATGGCCCACATGATCAATCCAAGCCATCCATCATGCAGGGGGGAAAAACCAATCGAATCCATGCTGACAATTGGCGCCCATGCACACACACATGCCGGCCACAGTGAACACAAACAGGCTGTCCTGCAACGTCCAAAACGGTTACAGCGTGATTGCTTCCTTGAGCTGCATCAATAGACAACCAAAACAGTCCATCTCCAGTCGAAATCTCGAGGCGAAGACAATGGACGAGTTGATTTCCTGGATAGCTCCGTTCATGGGCCCCACTGAAGCCGAAAGGATCCGTTTTCGGATTCCTTACGTGTTACGCACGTCCGGAGAGACCCGAACGATTCGAGCTGTTATAGGATCTTGGCAGGGATCAGTCTGTCCATCTAGACTGTCCAAAATATTCCCAAGGTGGGACCGACCAGAGCCAAGACGACTAAACGTCTTAGATCTTACATGTGATGCGTCCAATTGATTTCAAACGCAAGTCGATTTTGCTATTGCTGCATAACTTCTTGCGGACCTTCTCCATCGCCTCTGTAACCACAACCGACTCCAGCTGTCTATGCACCGCCTCTCTGTGCGGAAGCTCTTCTCCTCCGTCCTTCCTGCTTATAAGAAAGAGAGACAAAAGGGGAAGCAGCTATCCTGGGACGTTTGGAAGAGAGTTGTTAGTTTATAGTTTCTTTTCGTTTCTTGTTTTCTTTTTTTTTTTTTCTTAATTTTGGAGTGCTTTAGCCCCATCATGTCGAGCTGAACCTCTTAGCTAGGGCTAAGAGGTGAAGCTTGTAGCGTGATGGGAGGATTTCCACGATTATGATTCCTGTTTGAACTGAATTTGATGCTAATTCTATTTTAAGGAATACCTTTAGTTTTCAATGGTTTGTTGTGACTGACATTACAATAGATCTGTGATGGCTTTGAGTATTTCCTTTTTATTATTGTGATTATGCAATTAGGAAGCCCTGTTATTCACCATCGCCCCTTGGACATGGTTGGGTGACGGAACTCTTCCTAACATTCATACATCTCTCTGATTGGCTGTGTATTGGTTTAATTTTATTGTTTACTTTGTCTCATGGGCATGGTTTTGTGATGGAATTCATTCTAATTTACATCCATTTTATCTCTTGAAGACTAGATCAGGAGAAGTTCAGAGTTGATTTTCATGGTATATCTTCCAACTGGATGAAGATGGGACTCGAAATCCAGTTGAGTTCATGAATCAAGCGTAGATCTCCCTGATCTCTACAAGTGGATCCTTGGCACCCTAGTTTCTTACCGTTAAATTTCACCAGTTTTAGAATAATATTTTCACCATTATTCCTCAAATTCATTTGATTTAGATTCCATCTTGGTCTAGTTCTCATTCCACTTACTTTCAGATTACGTACAGGTTTCAGTCTCTATGGATTCGACCTTGGTCTCACCGAGTTTATTACTACATCACAACCCTATACTTGGGGAGTGAACATCTTCACAAGTCTGATATGAGACCTCAGAATCCTCATTCTTTCAAAGGCCTCGGAATAGATCACGTCAGCAGAGCTCCTGGTGTCGACCAATATGTGGTATACCTTTCGGTTCGCTATGGTCATGGTAACTACTAGAGCATCATCGTGAGGGTGCTGGATTCCGCGTGCGTCTTCTTCTGTGAACGTTAGTGCATGGGTTGACCCGAAGTTCCTTGCTGGGGCGCTAGGTTAAATGGACGTAATGTTCCAGTTCAGACTTCCGGGAATGAGTTTTCCGCGCCTTGTTTGAATCTCCTCCACTGGACGAGCCCCCAAAAATGGTGCGAATTTCAGCGGGCTCTTCCGTGGCGTTATTCGGCTGTTCTCACTCTCTTTCTTCTTTTCGAGCGGCTTTTCCTTCATTGATGTATCGGTGCAGGTGTCCCTTCCAAATAAGGGCCTCGATCTCATCTCTGAGATCTATGCAGTCAGCCGTGTTCTGTCTGTGGTCTCGGTGGAAGCGGCAGTACTTGCGCTTGTCTCGATGATCTGGATCGACTCTCATGCAAATAGGCCAATTCAGCAGCTTCTCTCCTCGGATGTCCAATAGAATCTGCTCGGCAGACGTGTTAAGGGGGGTGTAAGAGTGAAATTTTTCCTCCAGCCTTCTGCTCAGACGACGATCGCGAGGAACGCGATCATTGGTCCCTTTGTTGGACGGCTGAGGTTCCTCGTTCCTAGGCCTCTTCCCCTTACCATTCGACTCTGTCACTTGAACACTTTTACAGGCATTGGAGAATTCCTCCGCGTTGGTGTACTTCTGAGCTCTGGTAATAAGTTCAGCCAGCGTTTTCGGCTGGTTCTTTTCAATGGAGAAAGTAAAATTTCCTTCTTTTAGGCCACTGAACATGGCAGCGAGCGCCATTTTGTCGTCGTATTCTTCTACCAATAACGCTTCCTCATTGAAGCGAGCGATGTAGTCTTTCAACGACTCCTTTGGCTCTTGCTTGATAGTGACTAGGTATGTGCTAGGCTTGTGACTTCTCTTACCACTTATGAACTGGGTAAGGAATAGTCGGCTCAACTCTGCAAAAGAGCTACGGAACTTGGTTTGAGCTGCCGGTACCAACTCCGAGCGGAACCCGTGAGTGTGATTGAGAAGCCTGAACGGCGGTAGGATCTGCATCCATGAGCGATAGGATTCCACATCATAGCATTCGTCGCTGTCTGGATCTGCATCCATGAGCGATAGGATTCCACGTATTCGGATGGGTCTCTAGATCCGGAATATTGGATGACGGGAGGTATCCGAACCTCTGCGGCATCAACTCGTTCATGATCTCCAAGATGAAGGGAGGCTCGGTCTCTTCCATCATCGCCCGAACGGTGGCGGGAACTGACGTCGGCTGTTGTTTCTTTTCCAAGGCTAAGAATTTGTCGTTGAGCTCAGTGAACCATTTTTTCCATGAGTCCTGGTTTTCTGTTATGGTCTCCTGGTTGTTTTCAATTTCTGGAGTTCTCCTCCCTCTCCTCCGTTCTAGCCGATGGCGGAGATCCGTTGGTGTCAGGGCTGAGGTGACCGAAACATTGGTTGGAGCTTGCGTGATTGTGTTCCGAGCCGAGGCTCGGAGTTCGGTCTGAGGAGGATTCTGACCCGAGAGCGGCATCTGGGGGTGTTGAGGCGCCTCGAGCCTCACACCCCTCGGCGCGGAGTGGGCTTCTACGACCGGACTTACTGGTTCAGGCACAGGATTTTCCTGAACAGAGTGCGGTTGCGGCTCCTGTTGTTGCTTCATCCTGTTCACCTCATCACGTAGGGCTTGTATCTCGTTCTGCGTGGTGCAATATTTACTCGCTTGATTGCGAGAACGCTAGGAGGGCCCTAGGGCTGATTCAGCATGAAGTAACAAGGAGGAGCGAGTTTGCTCATTTGGCTCTAGTTCCGCAGCTGCTGCTTTCTTCTTTCCTCTAGCCATTATACTCGAGAATAGGAACATGACTTTTTGTACTAGATTCCCACAGACGACGTCAAAAAATTTGATGACAAAATCTGGACCACCCTCCACTCCGTGCGATGCTCCTCGAGTGGACCCTGGCTCTTCACAAAGGGTGAGCAAAGGAGACCCTGGCTAAGCCGGGGGACCCTTCGATGTCTAAGTCAGGTCAAAGGAATCGAGGTCTAAGTAGAATTGTAGAGGAAGAGTGTGAGATCTTGCGTACTTGTAGCAATGGGGTCCTCATGTACTTATACCTGACTGTAGGATGGTCTGGGTCCATTAATCACGGCACGATTCACTCAATCAGGGAGATTTTCAGATCATAGAGATATTGCATGTAATCTAAGGATCATGTACCATATCATGCACATCGTGAGTATCTGCGAGCGAAGTAACCGACCACGTTCACTTATGGTAGTTTCTAAGTTCAGCTTGAGAAGCACCCGCCTCGGAATATGGAGTCGGTTCGGACCTTCAGGCAGATAAGGTCTCAGTCGGAGTGGTTATAGATCTTTGTCGGATACTGTCCGTTCTCATAATCTGAGCCGAGCCGTTAGTTATCCATCCGATCGGATCAACATGCCATCAGGCCTCAGAATTACAAGGGGCTCGGATCTTCCCATAACAAACATCACAAGTACTTTAGGAAGTTTTAAATGGTGGCATTCAATTACCACTCTTTTATGTGGTGTGGTTCGCCAGGGATTTTTATTTACTTTAGTTTTGGGCTCAAGCCATAAAATGATTCGACAAAACCAACGAGCCGCGTAAATATAAAAGGCATATGTCGAGGTGAGCCGTACCACCGACATCGTTGGTTCAGTTCTACAGTTCCCATCCAAGTCACACCCAAATTCCCCGACGGGAGATTAGGCGGATCCATTTTAACAGGGCATGTTCCAAAAACTAAAGCAAATCCAAATCTTAGGTTGACCACACCACATGAAACAATGGTAATTGAGTATCCACTTACAAACACCACGAGGTTCAACCAAATGTTTATTTGCCATCCAACTTATTGAAGGGGCCATACAAGTACCAGCTTAATCTGAAACTTTTGTGGCCCATGAAAATTTTTTAATGGTTAATCACTACTATTTCCTGTGGTGTGGTCCACCTGAGATTTGGATATGCTTCATTTCTAAGATCATATCATAAATTGAGCTTTCAAAATAGATGAACGACATGGATGTAAGGTACATTCGTCAAGGTGGCCCCTAAGGTAGGGATCCACCAACCTTCAAAATAGATGAATGGCATGGATGTAAGGTACATTCGTTAAGGTGGGACCCCAAGTTAGGGATCCACCTAGCTTGATGGATCCAGGGATCCACCGAAGCCGCCTGAAATGCGCAATCTCAGTTACAGCTTCACGCCACGCCATGATGTATGTGTTTCATCCACTCTGTTCATACATTTTTAAAGATCATTTTAGTTTTTAATTCCAGAAATTAGAGGGATATAAATCTCAGGTGGACCACATCATACGAAAACAATAGTGATTGGATATCCACCATTGTAATCCTCGTAAGGCCCACTGTATTGTTTGTTTGACATCCAATCTTTTGATTAGGTCATATAGACCCAGATGAGGGGAAAAACCAAAGATCAGCTTGATCCAAAACTTTTATGCCCCCTAAAAAGTTTTTAATGGTCGATGTTCATTCAACATTGTTTCCTGTAATGTGGTCCAATTGAGATTAGAATATACCTCATTTTTGGTCTCATACCATAAAATGATCTAGAAAAATAGATAAACAGCATGGATGAAACACATACACCATGGTGGGGCCCACAAAGCACCAACCATTAGCCATTGGCTGGTGGCAGGGGAGTAGCCAATCCGTTTCCCCAAAGAAGATAACTACTGATCTAGATTCAAAATGAACGGGTGCATTAATGTCACAAGGCATATTGTTGTAGAGGCGGAAAAATGGAGAATGAATCACTTAAAGATAGGCCTAAG
Source organism: Magnolia officinalis (assembly GCA_021015155.1). Classification (NCBI taxonomy): domain Eukaryota; kingdom Viridiplantae; phylum Streptophyta; class Magnoliopsida; order Magnoliales; family Magnoliaceae; genus Magnolia; species Magnolia officinalis. Next base: position 2,679,783 of record JAJHSJ010000011.1, on the reverse strand, counting down.
GCGCGTTATGATGTCACTATCTTTAAGGCGATATTTGCACCCTACTAGTGATTAACCAATTTTCAAGAGGGTTACAGCAAATTCGCCTCCAGGATACAATAAGCCTCTTCTCCAAGACCGGAGAGATGTACGTTTCGGCCTGCAAAATCAAAAAATCGCACCTCAAACACACTTTTACAGCGTACAACCCCTTACTTCTGTGTTGTTACAATTTACCCCCTGAAAACTGTTTGTAATTTACTGCTTGAAAATTAGTTACAGTTTAGCGCCTGAAAACTGTATCTTTCCAAAAACCTTCCAAAAATGAAAATGTTGAAGAAGAAGAAGATGGAGAGGAGATTGTTGAAAATTGTGAATTCGGATTGATCCAAAGATGAGTTTATATAGAATCACAAGAGATGTTTAATGCCCTTTTCATGAAAAGACATCTTCTTCCATAGTGTCTTTTCATCAATGGTGGTGTCTTTCCAACAATGGCATCCCTCCATTTCAAATTCAAAGATGCTCCCTTCACCAAGAGGCATCACCATTCATACCAACAATCACCAAAGCTACAACCATTCTTTTCCCAAAATAAAATTTCTTTTATTCTTATTTAGAAAAAACCCGACAATCCCCTACTATTTTTCAAAATACAGAGGTCAGGGTATGTAAGGAAAATATGTGCATAAGAGAAGGTGTCTTATGGACTTGAACCTTCACTTAGTGTAAACAAATCAAAGTTGAATCAAAATCCTTAGTGACTATGGTCTTGAACTAAGTATTCTATATGATACAACCGGATATGTTACATACACATGTATTTCAATTGTCATGTGTTCTAAAATTATAGCATATTAATGGCCTTGTGCTCTGTCCTGGATTCATGAGTTCATGAGAGTAGTCAAAACTCTCGAACATTAGGAATCGGCCCACTTCCAACCTTATGAATGCCCGTGTAACTATAACACTCTTGAAAGGACTCATTAAGAGCAACAACTCATCCTTCTTTTTATCATTAAAGGTACCTAGCACTATACATACATCCAAGAATGAGACAGATAGAAAACGTACAGTGTTGCTTCAGACACTTCCTGTGAGGTATTTTGCCTATTGAACCTATTAACTTAGGTTGGGTTTTCCTCATCTGGTATCTGTGAAATTGGCTTAAGTCCCATTTCTTTTGATGTTCTACTGATAACATCCCTTGCCAGTCCCTTGGTGAACGGGTCCGCTAAATTCTGGATATATCATACATATTGTATTGTTATAACACCGTCACCAAGTAGTTGCTGCATAAAACTATGCCTTAGACTGATATGTCTGGATTTTCCATTATAAGTCTTATTATATGCTTTTAATAGTGTCGCTTCACTATCACAGTAGATAGAGACTGGTGGTAAAGGCCTTACCAATAATGGTATTTCTAATAATAGATTTCTTAACCATTCTGTCTCTTTACTACTAGCTGCCAAAGTTATGAATTTAGATTCCATGGTAGAGTGAGATATGCAAGTTTGCTTCTTGGATCCCCAAGAAATAGCAGCTCCTCCAAGTGTAAAAATTCATCCACTGGTAGACTTGGATTCATTAGAATCAGTAATTCAACTTGTATCACTATATCCTTCAAGTACACTAGGGTAACCAGAAAAATGTAAACCATAGTTAATAGTTTTTCTCAAGTATCTGAGTACTCTAGAGACAGCATTCCAATGATCTAAACTTGATTACTTGCAAACCTACTCATTTTATCATTGCAAAAGCAATATCAGGTCGAGTAGAAATCATAATCACCTTGGAATACTCTAACTGAGATACATTACTACCTTCATTCTTAATTAACTTGATATTAGAATCAAAAGGAGTAGAAACTGGGTTCTTATCATAGTGATCAAACTTTTTAAGTATCTTTTCAATATAATGTGATTGAGATAGAGTTATACCATCATTATTTCTTAATAGCTTGATACCTAAAATCACATTAACTTCACTCATATCTTTCATGTAAAAACTAGATGATAAGAATCTTTTAGTGTTATTTATAACTTCTAAACATGTACCAAAGATTAACATATCATCTACATATAGACATATAATTACTCCTTTATTATCAGAGAATTTTGAATATATACATTTATCAGATTCAGTAATCTTAAAGCCACATGAGGTGACTACTTTATTGAATTTTTCATGCCATTGTTTAGGTGCTTGTAAGTCCATATAGCGACTTGATCAATTTACACACTTTATTTTCTTGTCCTGGAACTATAAAACCTTCTGGTTGCTCTATATAAACCTCTTCATCGAGGTCATCATTTAAAAAAGCTGTCTTCACATCCATCTAATGGATTTCTAACTTATGAATGGATGCTAAAATAACTAAAACTTGGATAGTTGATATCCTTTCTATTGGAGTATAAGTATCGAAAGAATCAATACTTTCTTTTTGTGTAAATCCTCTAGCCACTAATCTGGCCTTAAACCTTTCTGTAGTTCCATATGGTCTTAATTTTCTTTTGGAAATCCATTTACAACTCATTGATTTTGATCCTGTGGGCAGATCCATAAGTTTCCATGTTCCATTTTGCAATATAGAATTCATCTCATCGTTTATAGTTTCCTTCCAAAAGAAAGCATCCTGAGATCTACGGGCATCACATATTGTTACCGGATCATTTTCTATGTTATATATCAACATGATTTCCTCTGTTATGTTATCTTTATCTCCTTCTATTAGTAGAAGGTAGAAGTTGGGTCCAAATGATGTACCTGTTTTGATCCTCTTGGTATTTTTAGGTTATACGTCCTCTTTATCAAGACGGTTGATATATTGATCAGGTATTTGAGAGTTGTAAGCCCCATATCCTAGACTGTACCGTTCCAAAGACTTCCGTGGTCCTTCCGGTCGAATTCCGGTAACCTTCGACCCTTAACCGACCTTTGCGCGCGACCCTGATTCATACGCCATCAACCCGAGTCGACTCAACCCAAGACCCTTACCATAGCGACCATGCCGTCACCGTGGTTCCGATGCCGTAACTCACGCGCCGATCCGATACTCTGGCTAGGAGATGTGGGCCAGCGTTTGGTGCGAGGAAAAACGCTGCGCGTGCGAAATTCAAGAGAATCTCTATAATATGTCACATCAATCCATCAATTAATCAATCCCATCATGTCAAGTACACATCACCTCTCACCCTTCCCCAAGCAACCCCCAAAGTCAAAAAGTCTCTTACAAGCCCATACTTTTCTTACATAACCTACTACAAAAGTCAAAAGTTTCTTACACATCCATCACCACCATATCAAACATCCATCACCCATCTCTCTCCCTTTACAAGTCTCTCTCTCTCACTCTCTCTCTCATTTTCAAACACTCTCCCAAGCAAGAGAAGCCTCACACGTCCAAGCCCTTCCCCATCTCTTCCAAGCCACAAGTGTGGTCCACCTTTCCTACCCTTTCATCTCTCATCTCAACCATCCAAACCTCATCTCCTTCGTTGGAATCGAAGCTAAGGAGCAAAGGAAGCCTAAGGAGCAAGAAGGAACGGTGGGTGATCTTGGATCTCTATTCTTTTATCTTCTTTGTGATGTAAGGGCCACTTATGGTGGGACCCACCTTGATGTAGGTTTTGTATCAAGAGGGGCCCATAGTGGCCGGGGCCCTCCATCTTTGCCGGTGTCTTTCTCTTCCTCTCTCTTTCTATGATTTTGGCCACCTATGATGTGTGTATTTCATCCATGCCATCTACTGGTGGACCCCATCTATGTGGGACATATCATGATGTTTGTATGCCATCCCAATCGTTCATAGAGGGCCCACCTTGAGGTGGCTAACGGTGTAGGTGGCTGCCAGTGAAGTGGGACCCGACGTGGGCCCACACAGCCCCTTAGATCAGGTGGTGGACTGAGTGAAAGATGCCTCATTTCAAACACTGGGGTCTTGACTTTGATCCCTGTGGAGGTGGCTAACATGGAGTGTATACTGACAGTGGGTGCACTGACATGGGGTGTGTACTGACGTGAAGTGTGTGCAGGCGGTGGGGTCCATGGGACCCACCCACATCATCCATCCATTTTGGTAGGCCACACCCTCACACACGTGTGGTGCATCCACCGTCCAAGGACGGTGGGACCCACCCTTAGCTCACTGGAAAACCGAGTGAAAGATACCTCGTTTAACGCTGAGGTCTTGGCATCCATCCCTAGTGGCGGTGGCGTGGGGTCCATGGGACCCAACCACATCGTCCATCGACTCGGTTGGGCCACTCCATGATGTATGTGTTTAATCCAAACCGTCCACCATTTCTGGACAGTGGGGCCCTCCTTGCACCAGATATATAGCTCAACTGGTAGACCGAGCGAAAGATACCTTGTTTTAACGCTGGGCCCACGCCCAGCTCCATAGCTCAACTGGCAGGCGGAGTGGAGATACCTCATTTCAACACTTGAGGTCTTGGCATTAAACCCAGTGAGGGTGGCCTCCACGTGGGACCCACCTAAGTTTTGGATACGGCTGTAACTTGGTCTAACCCTCCATTCAAGTGGGACACCCACGATGGGTGGGCTGGATTTGTGAACCCCATCTCGGTGGGCCTGATAAATGGTTATGAATGTTTTAATGGAGGGTAACCACTCCCAACTGTTGTATTTGCTATGGCCCACATAAGTCACAAACTGACTTGATTTTGGAGACCTAGGCCCATGCTGAAATGGTGCATCTGACTGATGGGCTAGATGTTTGGCAAACATCAATAGTGGGGCCCACATAGCTTGACCTCTAGGAGCTTAGCGTCAGCATGAACTCGCTGCACCGAGCTCCTTTTCCCATATACATATATGGTGGGCCCTACGTGGGACCCACCTCTGTTTTGTCAGGAAGGAAAAGAAAGAGAAAAGAAAAAAAGAAAAGAAAAAGTGAAAAGGGGCCACGTGCCCTCTCTTTATATATCTCTCTCTACCTCTCTCTCTATATCTCTCTCAAAATCTCTCTCTATCTCTTAAGCGTCTAGAGACTTGTGGGTCCCACCATGAGGCACATGTGATCTGACGGTGGGACCCACCCTAGATGTATGTGCTTTATTCCCCTGGCATGGACCCAATGAGGGGCCCAATGATGTATGTGCTCTATCGACACCATCCGCTATTTGAACGGCGGGGCCCACCATGAGCATGTGTTGTATTCATGTCGTCCAACCATTTGAGAGATCATTTTATAGTGCGGGAAAAAGAATGATGCCAGATCTAAAGTTCAGGTGGACCCCACCATTTAAATAGAAGACAGTGACATCCACTGTTCAAAACTTCTAAGGGTCATGGTAGTTTTCAACTAATCTAATAATTGTTTTCATTTCATATACCTCTATGATAACTTAGGAATAGGTCGGATCTCAAAATACATAAGGGTGGGCCCAATTTGATATACATTCGGCCCATTCGATTCGACCCATTTGATTCCGCACATTCGATCCAGTCATGCCTTGGGAGCAATGTTGGTTTGACGTCTACATTGATAAGCAATGTTGGTTTGACGTCCACATTGATAAGCAATGATGGTTAGATGTCCTCATTGTGACCTTCCCTTAGGCCTTGTTAGGCTCATTCTCTACGTGGGTTAACCCAAATAAGTGGGCCCCATTCGCCGTATGTGATTGACCGATTACCGATTTTGATTACCGGTTTCGATTTTCGATTTTTGATTATCAATTCCGACTTTCGATTCCGATCATCGATTTTCGCTTATGAGTATGTGGCAACATAGCATCATGATACATGTCCATACGCATCATCTGCATGCTTGAGATGAGATGAGTGATTGATCATAACACATGCCGCTGGGCAGATTGTTATGGACTACCCGGTAAGGGGTTGCCCGCACGAGCGCGCGATACGCGCAAGATCGCTGCATGACTGGATTGTGTGATTCATGCATCTTGCATTGTGTGACATGTGTACTGTACGCCCTAGCAACATCAGGGCCATAGCTACCACAGGCGTATCGTGGTTGGCATGATTGGATACCGAAAATCTTGTTCTACATGGGGTGCTATAGATATCCCTGGGTGAAAGTCCCTAAACCCTTATGGTACCAAGAGGTTGCTTCAACGTCTAGACCGAGTGGGTGCATGAGCGCCGAGGGCCGATTACCAGAAGGCTGCGCTTTTCACTGTGTCATGTCAGTTGGAAGGGGGTGCGGCCTTACCCGCCCTAGAGGAGGGGGCAATGCTGGCTGAGTTTGACCAGCTCAAGGAATGGGTCCGTTATCGACGATCCGAGTCTGATATTGGTAGGCGGGTAGTGAGGTCTCTTCCACTTACCTTATTGCGCGCGATGGGGCGGCAATCTAGTTTAGAGTGTACTAGACCCCGATGATATTCCAGATTTGAGCTGTATTGATATGTGGACTTAGATGAGGATTCGCATACTTGAGTTACATCTCGCATTGCATGGCCTTGGTATGGCCGACATCATTTATGCCTTGCATCGCATAGCCTTGGTACGACTAACGGTATTCATGGATTCACCAGCATGTTCCGCATTACTCTGATACTTCATAATTGCATTACTACCTTGCGCACATACTTTCACCACCCTCTAAGCTTTCTATAAGCTTATGCACGACCGTTGCGTGCAGGTGACGTCAGGACGCAACAGCGCTGAGGCAAGAGCGCAGAGCAGATCATCTTGGAGCTTTTTTTGTCCTTTATCATTGTATTTCCCTTTATGCTCATTGTACTTGTAAAGTTTTTTATCATAGTGGAAATGTGATGGTGTTTTTGGTTGTTGTTTGTGGGTATGCCTTTGGTTATGCTTATTACCAATTAAAATGATGTTAAAAATCCTCCTTGTAGCATCACAGGATCGGTACCTGACGTATGGGCGCTGGGAACCGAGAATGGGGTTCTACGGAGGTTGTTGACGCCGGATTCGGCAATCGGAAATTTTGTGAGCCCGGTTTCTGAGTTTAGGGTGTGACAAGAACTACTGCTTGTATTAGGATCTTGAGGTCTTGTATTTTTTTTAGTTATAGAAGAGAATGAGTTTTCATAAAACTCGGCATCTCTAGATTCTATTATGGTGTTTATCGGCATCGCATTATTAGATTCTATAACTAGAAACGTTTTCGCGGGTTGAGGCAGAGTTTAAACTTTTCTAACCTATCGAAGAGCTTCTTGAGGTCTTCGAAATGTCCTTCGATTGTGCGAGACTTGATGATCATGTCATCCACGTAGACTTCCATTTCCTTGTTTATCATGTCGTGGAACAAGGCAGTCATGGCTCGCTAATATGTAGTTCTTGCATTCTTCAACACGAAGGGCATAATCCGATATTAGAAAGTTTCCCATGGTGTGATGAAGGAAGTCTTCTCTCGATCTTAGATAGCCATCTTGATCTGATTATAGCCTGAGAAGCCGTTCACGAAGGAGAAGATCTTATGTTCAGCAATATTATCTACCAATGTATCGATATGAGGCAGAGGGAAATCGTCTTTAGGACTTATTTTGTTGAGGTCTTTAAAGTCGATGCACATCCTGACTTTTTCATCCTTCTTTGGAACTATTACGATGTTTGTGAGCCATTCCAGATAATTGGAGACTACTAGGAATCCCACGTTGTATTGCTTGATGACTTCATCATGGACTTTCAGGGCCCATTCTTGCTTCGTTCTTCGCAGCTTCTGCTTGATAGGCTTCATGTCTGGCTTTGTTGGTAGATGTTGTACCACCAAGTCTTCATCAAGCCCCGGCATCTCCTCATAAGAGAAAGCAAAGTTGGACAACCTCGGCCTCAGAAATTCCATCAGCTTCTGCTTGTATTCCGGAGACAGTGATCTACCGATGCGCACCTCTCTGGGGAGTTCCAGTAATCCCAAGTTCACAATTTCGAAGTCGTCTGCCACAACGTTGGCTTTTGTTTCGAACTTCTCGAGGGAATCCTTGAATTGGAGAGTTGTATCATCATTTCCCTCATCTTGGGCTTCATTCAAACCCATGAGTTCGTACTCCAACTCTATATTGAAATCATATGAGTCGACCTTGAATTCAGGCGTTGTGTGTGAAGTGTTTGGCACAGTGATATTTGAAAGCTTTTCTATTGTTTTTGTATTTTGAGAATTTTCTAATGTTTTGTGATTTTGAGAAATATTTGATTTTTTTATGCTTCTTGGGATATATGATGTTTTTGTATTTTGAAAATTTTCTAATTTTTTTTTGTGTTGCCAAGGGGTCTCGAACAGGACGGTGTTGTGAACCATGATTGATCCTGTCCCAATTCGGGGTACCAACTACTATTTACATTGGCATTTTTTTTTGAACCGGCATCCATGGATGGTTCGCAAGCCGATTCGATCGTTAGGGGGATGGCTGACCATCGTGGTTCTTTCCCCCTTTCGATCCTGCTGTTCTGCTCTATCTATTCCTGAGGGTCATCTGTACTGATGACCATGATGTCTGCTGGGCTAGGTTCAGAGTCGGAGTTTGATTCGATCTCTTCACTCAGAGCTGGAGCTCTTCAAGCTCCTCAGATTCACCTTGCGGTGGGATCCTGATGTCCATCCAATAAAGGGAAGGCCACTTCCCTTTATCAATCCAATGGATAGGCTACTTCCCCTTGTGTTGCTGAGCTGGTGGCGGGGATGTTTCCCTTTGACTGCGAGTGGATATGGGTGCCTCCCCGTTTTTGCCTGCGTCCTTTGTAAGGGGCACCTTTGGACTTGGGTCCTCCATGGGTGGAGCTGTTTCTGTGCCCCTAGTTTCATGTGATGGGTTTGGGATTCTACTCCTGGCATTGGATGTACTTTTGATACCCTGAAGATCCTATCCCACCTTATTGGTGGCCAGACGGACTCCTGGTTGGTGTGTTCAGAGAGTTTGAGCCAGTGGAGGTGGTCCTCAAGAGAGATCATCGTGTCTCCACAAATTGTCCTGGCCTTGACGAACTTAATAGGTGTGCACTTAAAAGGTTGTCCCTTTCTTAGCCTTTCAGCTTGATCTTCTGGCGTCGGTTGATATCCCAGTCCCTGTTTCTGTACGTTGGCACGTGCTGGCTTTACCATCATACCTTTTTCATGGAACTCGATACGATAGTTCAGGATTAATCGCTTAGCAGGGGGAATGACATATTCAGCAACGAGAGGTCATAGATTGGCGATTGCATTCACATTTTCAAATTCGAAGTTGTGATACGATATATCACCTTCGACATGCTGAGTGTCAATTACTAGGATGTCGGTTTCTAAGATATTGACCATCACTGGTAAGATGGTTTCTGGCTTGGCTAATACTGAAATGATTTTATTTCCCGAATGGAATTTAACCCTTTCATGGAGGGTAGACGGGATGGCTCCAACAGCATGGAGCCATGGCCGCCCCAACAGAAGGTTAAATGAGGCAGGAATGTCAATGACCTGAAACGTGACAAGGGACATATCTGGTCCGATTTGCAATTCAAGGTCGATTTCTGCCTCAACTTGTCTCCGAGAGTTATCGAAGGCTCTAACGCTCATGGTGCTAGGTCCGAAAGAAGATGTTTCTATCCCTAACCGTTCGACAATCCTAAAGGGTAAAATTAAGGCTAGATCCATTGTCAATGAGCACGAGTGGGACCTTGAAATCCTTGTGACGGGCAACTATGTTCAACGAGCGCCCATGCTTACGACCTTCAGGCGGCAATTCCTCATCAGAGAATGTGATGGCTCGTGGTGCAAGGAGTTGCCCAATCATATTTGCCACCATTTCGTGAGGTACGTTAGGAGAGATATGTGCATCATTCGGTGTTTTTGCAAAGATCTCTCGATGTGATCTTGATGTGCACAAGAGTTCCCAGATGGATATTTAAGCGAGAATGGATTTGAGCTGGGTTGCTATGTCATGAGCAGCATCGGTTTTGCAAGCGGTTCCCGACAAGGCTCCCTGAGTTTCTTTTGAATTCTGGTTATCTCTCCTGAAATACCTCCCGTTGTTGCCCACTTCGGCGCATTTTGGGTAATGCCATGGGACCGTCTTCGGGTTGTAGGAGGGAACCATTCTTCCTTCCAGGTCTATCATTGGCTCTTGATGCTGAGAGGTTGTGGCTGGAATTGTTTGTGGTGGACTTGATGATTTCTCTTAAAATGTGACCGATTCTTGGTAAGATTTGATAATGGAATTTTCTTCCTCCACTTGATGTGTGGGAGGGATCCTCTGGGCATGTGCCAGTTGGTGAGGCATTAGGAAGCTCGACGTTTGGACTGGGGGTGCCTCTTGCAAAGTTAGTGGGGCTAGATCGGGGAGGCCTATTGGGAGAATGACAGGTTCAGAATTCGACCTTTTTGGATTTGCCGGGTTTGGGGCTGGATGTGCCCCTTGGGGAGCGTGGTATTGAAGGTTAACCTAGTGGGTGCTGGGGGTGCCTCTTGAAAGATGAGTGGCCGAGTTGTTGGTGCTACTTCTAGGAATACGAGAGGCTATGTTGTTAGTACTGCTTACAGGAACACGAGAGGCTGTGGTCCAGGTGATGGCGCTTGTTGGTATCCCTATGTCCGATTTGCTGTATCGGGCATGATTGCTTGTATGGAATGATGTGGAGAGGAGTGTATGGGTTACCCTCCTTCAATATGGTTGACGGTAGAGGTGCTGGATGTGCTGGGTCTTGCTTAATGCGATGGCAGGGGATTTTGGAGAATGTTGGCCTAAGCTGTATTGTTGGACTGTGGAGTGATCGCAATCTTCTGACTTTCAATTAAATCTTGGACCGCATGTTTCAAAGCGAAGTAGCGGTCCGTTAGGTGGCCAGGAGCCTGATGATATGCGCAGTATTGATTTTCATTGTAACCAGGTGGCAAGGGATTAAGTGGAAGTCAGAATTGGAGTGGTGTCAAGAGTTGCTTTTGCATTAGAATTATCAAAACCTGACTGTATGTTTGTGCTAAAGGGGTGAACTTCCTTCCTAATATTGCCTGCTTGTATGGACCTTACGCATTCCCCCTGGGCGGTTGTTGCTGTTGTTGAGACGACTGTCCCTGATATCCATGTTAGACTTACTGTGGTTGGTACTATCTATTTGCCTGTGGCTAATATTGCCTGTCTTGTCGTGGCTCTGGTTGTGGAGCGTACTGATTGCCTTGAGTGTTGGCAACAATGTTGTTAACCTCCATAGGACGTTGTGCAGGAACAATACTATTTCCATTCCCATATCCCATAGGTTTCCCCTCAATTTTGTTTCTTCTGATTGTGGGGGCCTGGTGTGGCCATGGAAAAATGGTTCTGCCTCTGATCTCGGCTTCTACTTGTTCTCCAGCTCGGATGAGTTGGGGGTAATTTACGTATGGGTATGAAATTAGATATCCTGAAATATTGGGATTCGTAGAATGTACAATCATGGATATCTGTTCTTCATCATCAATGGAGTTTCTCATTCGAGCTGCCATGGCCCGCCATCGTCCTACTTATGCTGATAACGATTCGTCGCTTTTTATCTCAGGGCAGCCAAATCTGGCCTTCTTGAAGCCATGTTCAGGTTATATGAGAATCTATCAATGAATGCCTGAGAGAGTCTTTCCCAGGTTCTGATTTGGTAGCTATCCAACGAAGTGTACCAATCCAAGGCATCACCTTTGAGGGATTTCTGGAAGAGCCGTATTAAAGCTCTATCGTTCCCTGCAATCGCATTGAGTTCCCCACAAAAGGCTTTTAGATGTGTTGTGGGGCACCCACTACCATCATACCTTTTGAATTTGGGCACCTTGAAGTTTGGAGGTGCCCGGGCGTCTGGGAAGGGACAGAGGTCCCTGAATTTGGTGGATGGATGGTCCACTCCTTGCTGTCTTTGGAGCTGATTTTGCACCATTTTCAACTGCTCTCGTAATTCCTCAATTTTCGACTGGCCTTGCTATGGATATCTTGCCCCTTGCTGTAGGGCTTGTGCTGCTTCTTCTTTGTATGGATCAAGAATGGGGGGTTGCTGGAAAGATGGTGGACTCCCGGTGGCGGGAGGTAGATGGAATTGAACATCGTTCCCTTTCGGAGGAGGATGTGATGTTCGGAAATTACTCCCGCTTGGGGCATCTGCCAATTCTAGAATGTTGCTCCCGTTAGGGGGAGTGAATTGGACTTGAAACTGGCCCCCTTCGTGGGCATCCGCCAGTTCTTGTCTTGGTTCCCGTTAGGGGGAACTTGTGTTGTAACTGGATTGTTGTGATGTGCTGAGTAGGGATGTGTGGAAGGGTTGCTACCGACTGTTGGCTGTTGTTGATCTTGTGCTGACTCTTCTGGGAGAGGGAGCACGAGATTTGCTGGAGGAATGAGAGAGAAGGCAAAGGGTGTCTGAGGGAATGAGTTCTTCTGTACACTAGGCAGGGTTGCATGTATATTCGGTGTAATATTTGGCACTAAGCGAAGCAACAATTCTTGCATTGCTCGGAGACTCTGAGCCATCTCTTGCATGGTGGTGTTGACTTGTGGGTCTGCTGGAGTTACTAGTACGATGTAGGTGTAGGTGCGGGTGCGGGTGTTGATGTTTCGGGAGCTGGCTGAGCTGCTGACTCTTCTTCATGGGTAGTTTGAGAGGTCACGGCTACGCGAGATCGAGTGGTCATGGTTCAGATCTTTTCCTAAGAGAGTACAAGCCAAAGATTATTTTTTTTTGAATGTAGTTATGAATATCCCTTGAGATTGGTATACCACACATTTTCGAGTCGGGTCTCAGCTAGTGTGCTCTAGCATTCCCTAGCGAAGTCGCCATTCTGTAGACACTGGAAATCGGCGCCCATGCTGATTTGTATGATATGTTTAGCCTTGGGAGTGATCAGGCTGATTTGTGGATGTTGGAGTCGCCACTAGCCAATTAATATCAAAATCCCGCAGTCGGCTAGATCCCGTGGAATATGTAAGGTTGGAGAAATCTGAAGACTCCTACCTTAATTGACTCCTGATCTGCGATCCGAGAGTCTAGGTAAAGGACCTTGGTTACAAAGAGGGAAGGGGTTACGCACCCTCTCTGCCCGTACAAATGTACGGTCTCTACTTCGTGTGGTAAGACAATCTTAAGGGATGATGGATGCTATGGTCATGATGGGACTAGGCACACACGCGAATTTCTGATATAGCAAGATCCGAGATTTCGGCAAGGCATAGAGCATACATCCAACGGCGTATCTAAAAAGCGAATATGATGATGCTTATGTAAAAAGGTAAAAAAATAGACTAGATCTCTAGGAGTTTCTGGTGTGACAGGATCTGATGTACGATAAGTCATAGAGCATACGCTCACTAGAGTTCTAGAGAAGCAGGGGGGTTGAGAAGGGAATAGATGTCATGGTAAATGCTTGTATGCAAAATGAATGAATCTTTGGCTCGATCTTTGAGTAATCTAAGATATGGATTGAACCGTGATCGTCTAGGCTAGGCTTATGAATTGGAAAGGTTAAGAGAAAGGCTAGGGGGAGGCTTGAAATATCAGGGCTTTGAAGACTCGGGAGCTCCTTTCCTCTCCTTCACTCTCTTCCTTACTTTCTTCCTCTCTCTCTCTCTCTCTCTCTCTCTCCTCTCTTCTCTCTCTCTCTCTCAGATGAGAAGGTGGGTTGGAATGAGAAGAGGAGAAGGCTATTTATAGCCTTCTCCAATGGCTTTATGGTAACTTTTGAATTTGGGAGGGATAAAAGATGAGGTGGCAAGTTATGGTTGATTAAGGAGAGGGGAGTGCCACGTGGCGCTCTTTCATTGGCTTTTGGTGTTGGTAAAATGGTAAATAGTGAAGGTTGGAACGGTAATTTCTTGAGAAAGTTGACTTTTAGACGTTGGGACAGCTGTCCACACGCGGGCCGTGAGTGGCGGCACACCGAGTATAGCCGGCGGTAGTCAGACTACCGCTCGAACCCCGTTCGGGTCGGGCTCGTTCGTGCGGGCTTTGTCTGCTATGTTGGTCTACCTGGTGGTCTTCTTTCGGGGTTTATGGCTCAGGTAGGTGGGCTTAGGTTTGGATGAAGTGATTAGGCTGTAGGGTAAAGATGGGGTTGTATGTGGATTGAATGGTCTATATTAGGGTTTTGGGTCTCGGTCTGCAAGTTGGAGATTTTTGAGTTAGGATTAGGTTTGAGGTTTAGGCTGGGATTAGGGTTTGGTTCAGGATACGATTATGATTCTTGGACTGTCTTAGCCTTCTCGAGATATTAGCCTGGGTGGGGTGTCTACAGGCCCACTATAATATTTATTTGAAATCCAACATGTTTAAAAGTTAAAAAAGACATGAAATAAGGGAAAATACAAATATCAGCTAGATCTAAAACTTTTGTAGCCCTTAGAAGTTTTTAATGGTAAGCGTCATTGTCCCACTGTTTTTTATGCCGGGGTCCACTGGAACTTTGGATTTAACTCATTCTTTGAATATTGCCGTAAAATTATCTCTCCAAATGGATGGAAGACGTGGATACAAAACATACATCATGGTGGGGCCCACGGAACTTGGTGACATCACTTTAGTAGCGAGTCTTGCTACTCACATGTCAGTAGCTAATCTGTGCCCCAAACTTATTTACAATGATCACAAGTTAGTGGGGCTCATTGAATCACTCAACCTGAATAATCCAATAATCACATCTAAACCGATGATTATGTGTCTGCACACCTAATAAGAGTCTTACACCCAAGTTAGGGACCCACCCACCTGATGGATCCAACGATCCACCGAAGCCGCGCCAGAAATGCCCGGTCTCATTTGCAGCTTTACGACATCCAAGTGGACGGTCCAAAGAAGGTAACTGCCGATCCAGATTCAAAATGAACGGGTGCATTAGGGCCTTTGGGCAACGGGATCGATAGTATGTGATTGATCATCTGGTTCCGTGCCAATTCCACTCCATGCTTGGAAAAGTTTGGAATTAGATCGGATGGAATTGCATTGGGTCCGGTGCCAATTTCACTCAATGCCAGCAAGTTGTGTAGGTCTCACCTTGATGTGTGGGCTATATCCACACCGTCCACCCATTTTTTGAGATTATTTTAGAGCATGGGCCAAAAATCAGGTAATTCTAAAGCTCAAGTGGACCCACCACTGAAAGCAACGGGGATTGAATACTTACCGTTGAAAACTTCTTTGAGGCTACATAAGTTTTGGATCTACCTTATTTTTTGGCCCATACCATAAAATGAGGTTACAAAACAAATGAACAGTTTAGATATAATACATATGTGTTATTCTGGTAATTTCAAATGATGGTGGGTATATCCATTCAATGTACCACCGTATTACCAACAAAGCATAGCATTAATCTAATCCCATGGAATCAGGGAACAATCCCTACCATGGATAATAATGATGTTTTTTTGAATCCAATCCCACCTAATCCCTTCTAATCCCGTTGCCCAAACAGGGCCTTAGTGTCCCAAGGCATTAGCTTCATCCGTCTATCTGACCCGTCTTTCCCGAGTTCTTCATTTGAAGGACAGCAAACATATAATTAGGATGGTTTGTTACGTGAGATCTTCAACCCTACCATCACCGCATGGGAATTATTCAATGGATGGTCTCGATTCACGACTTTTCCACCCACGTGTCAGGTATGGGTCGAGTAGTGGGGAATCGGAAACAGTGAGGAAAGGAATACATCAATATCGATGAGTCCCTGACATGGGCAACGTGCTGCTGTCGGTGATTAGGTGCGAACCGGGATGCGGCCATGCGAGGGCGGTCATAACTAAGGCCTGACGTCGGGCGGTTTTGATCGTGGTGCCTACCTCAATGTATTTGTTTTGTTGTATATCCATACCATCCCTTTGTTTTTTCAGCTCATTTTATTTGTTATATATCCACACCGTCCGTTTGTTTTTTCAGCTCATTTTAAGGCATGAGCTTAAAACTGAAGCAGATCTAAATATCTAGTGGACCACACCATCAGAAACAGTGGTCATTGAACGCTTACCACTGAAAATTCTGCTGGTCCTGACGTGGGGCGGCCCTAACAGTGGCACCTGACGTGAGGCGGCTATGACCATAAGGCCAAGTGGATTAGCAACAACCCGGCCTAAGACCATGCAGCCCTTATTGTGGAGCCCACCATGATGCATGTATTTTATACCGACTCTATCCATCCATTTTGGGAAACGGAGTGGCTACTCCCCTTGCCACCAGCCAATGGCTGTGGTCGGTGCTCTGTGGGCTCCACCAGGATGTATGTATTTCATCCATTCCATCCATCTATTTTCACATATCATTTTATCGCATCAGACAAAAAATAAGATATATCCCAATCTCAACTGGACCACATTACAGGAAAGGTTCGAATGAGAGTTGACCATTAAAAACCTTATAAAAGTTTTGGATCAAGCTGATTTTTGTTTTTCCCTTCATCTTGACCTGTATGACCTAATCAACAGATTTGATGTTAAATAAACAGTACAGCGGGCTTTAGGAGCATTTTAACGGTGGATATCCAATTACTATTATTTTCCTGTGATGTGGTCCACCTGAGATTTATATCCCTCTCATTTTTTGTATAAGCCCTAAAATGATCTGTAAAAAATAGATGGACGAAATAGATGAAACACATACATCACAGTGGGGCCCACAGAGCACCAACCACCAGCTACCGGGCTGGTGGCAGGTGGAGTAGCCAATCCGTTTCCAACATTTTGCTGGAACATTTTGTAAGAGGAGTTTTAAAAAAATTAAGTAGATGTAATCTTAAGTGGACTATGATATAGAAAATAATGATGATTAATTATTAAAAAATTATTATAAGTCACAAAAGTTTTAGATGAAACTTATTTTTTGTTTTTCCCTGTAGAAAATTTTCAATGATAAAATGTCTTTCGGCATTGTTTACTGTATAATGGTCTACTTCAATGATCTACTTCAGTTTTTATTTTTCCCTGTAGAAAATTTTCAATGATCTACTTCAGTTTTTATTTCTCGAATTAGGCCGGGCCAGCAATGGTGCAGCTTTGGTGGATCTGCGGATACACTCCAACTGAGTCAATCCTTGACTGTGAGGCCCACTATGATACATGTTCCTTACATCCAAACCGTCCATCCGTTTTAAAAGTTATTTTAGGGCTTGATCTCAAAAAATGAAGCTAATTCAAATCTCAATTGGATCACAAAAAAACGGAAACAATGTTGATTGACTATTAAAAACTTATTGTGGTAACGAAAGTTTGAATCAAACTGATATATGTGAGATCCTTCATTCAACAAATAAATATTCCGGTAGCCCTTGAGAAAATTTTATGGGCGGGTATTCAATCCCCACTATTTTATGTAAGTGGGGTCAATTTAAGATTGGAATATGTTTCATTTTAATTATAGCCTATGTAAGGCACATACATCACGGTAGGCATTGCTGTCAGCAATCCACCCAACCCATGCTCCACCCAATATTAAAAAAATCATGCTATGTCATCTGCAAACATCATAGACATCGACAGGAATCACGCCAGCCGTTTGTATTTTTTCTAATGTAAGGTTCCTCGAGAAGTTCAATCTCTGTGGCAGAGTGTTGGGGACTGGGACGCTCGGATGCAGATTAGGTACTGAGCTCGACAGTAGCGAGTCTGGCGACTTAGGTGACATCATCACATTGTTTTTCCCCATGATGTATGTGTTGTATCAACACCATCCATACACTTGCAGTGATCATTTTAGGTCACGAGCCAAAGAATGAGTCAGAACCAAAGTTCAAGTGGACCCACCATAAAACTGTGGGGAAGTGATGCCCACCATAGAAACCTTCCTGGGCCCACCATGATGTTTATTTGTGATCTAACTTGTTTATAAGTTAACACACGCATGGAATAAGGAAAAGGAAGTTTTTAACAGTAGGTGTTCAATCCTCACTGTTTTCTGTGTTGGGGTTCACTTGAGCTTTGGATCTATCTCATTCTTTTGGCTCATGCTCCAAAATGATGGATGCATAGTATATATAAAACACCTACATTATGGTGGGATCTAAGGAACGTGGTGACGTCACTATACAGCTTTCATATTAAGATTGTTTTAAGTGAAAAAATGAAGAAGACTCAATCTTGGAATATGAATAGATATCAGTTATTGAATATAATACATGGTTTATGTTCAATTTTATGCCTAGATAAAAAAATTGCAACTAATTCGTGAAAAATTAAGAAATTTTTATTTTTCTTAATTTTCCGTAATTTGACTCTTCTCCTCAAAATCTCAAAATCGTAGTTCTAAATCCATGATTTTTCATAGAAAAATGTAGAACCATAAAATTGAAAACATTTGATACTGATTTAACGTGATTTATAACAAAAACATGTATTGAAAATACTCACTGGATCAAGTAGGTGGGATATATCGGCACTAATTGTTGTTTCATATCACATGGGTGGGATACAAAATATATCATGAGATATATTAGCTGATATCGTCAATATTTAAAACACTGCCCATAGGCTGTGAAATCCAACCATGGTATGACTGTGTGGGAGTGCATATGCAGATTCAATGCTGAAGTGGACCACACCAATCCCTACGTAGATCTACCCCCTCGTGTTTAGAGATTATAAATCACATTGATCCAAAATTCAAGTGGGCCACACCAGCCCCCACACAGATCTACCCATTCTAGAAGAAAAGCAACCGTAACATTCCCATCTTTGACGGGCTTTCTAAGGGCGTGTTTGGATTTCGAGCTAAGGTGGTATAGTATTGTATATTTTAATAAAATATACATTTCATGAGGTTTGAATCCAAACATCAACGCGTGGTCTATAGATAGCCGAGTACGTCGCCCGAACCATTTTGGGTCATCCACGCGTCTCATCAGTCAGATGACAATGCAGGCCCCACAGTGCAGTGCTTTCATTACACTGTACCGCCAAGACTCCACTCCTAAACATTGAGTGTGAAAATCCAAAATGTTGACGTATACAAGTATAATCTTATCCAAACAATGTGAGTGGTAATCACAATTCCCAAGCTAACTTGCTACAGTGTTGCGAATACCGTGATAGGATAATTTTACATTGCACTACAATACCATACGTGAATCCAAACAGGCCCTAAGGAATGGAGTATGATTTGATAATCCAATCCATGGACTTCAAGTTTGCATTGAATATAGACCGTTTATCTTCCTTATACCTACCCAATCCATGGACTTCAAGTTTGCATTGAATATAGACCGTTTATCTTCATTATACCTACCCATTTTCTCGTACTAGCATGAATCACAATATAGGTGGACCATTATGAATTTTGGACTGCTAGTGTTGGTAGTGGCTAGCTACCACTTTCCATTTGTTTGAATCAATGGTCCCATTGTAGAGTAGCATAGTCCTAATTTAGTACAATCAAATTATTTTATAGATATGAATTTGGTGAGTTAATTGGGACCACTGATCATTTTTGTTTTAACTGTCCATTTTTATTTTTATTTTGTTAGCTTGTTAGTACACCCCACTGTCAGCTTACACTTCACTCTTAGCCACCTCCCACTAGGGATTGATACCAAAACCTCAGTGTTGAAACGAGGTATCTTTCACTCAGTCTGCCACTTGAGCTATGGATCAGGGTGTGTTTTAACTGTCCATTTATAACCATAAACCCAATGGTGAAGGTTCATTATGTCAGATTGATTTTAAGGCCGTGCTCCCTCCACAATTAAGGCTGGCAATAGACCACGGCCAGAGCCTAGCAAAATTAAAATTTTGAGTAGGGTCAACCCCACCATTTCAAAATATGGGCCTAAAACAACCTTGGGCTTGCCATCCACAATGAGTGCTACAATTTGGTCAATCTTGTGAGCATATGCTTGCCGGATGGACTAGAAGAGTAGAGTGTAATTTCTTCGTCCCTTCCTATTCTTCTTCTTTTAAGGAACATTGACGTCCAATGAACATCTGGGATACTACACTCTTTGTGGACGTAGATTGGGTACCACCCCCTACTATTCAACCCCAGCACAACATGTCTCTTGATGGTTATTCGAGGTCGATATCTTATGTTGAACTTGTAGAGCTCGATCGCCCACTTGGCGAGTCGACCTAAAGCTTTTGGTTTTCATAGCACTTGTCGAAGGAGCTGATTGATCGGGACGATGATAGTGTGGGCTAAAAAGTAGGGCCAAAGATGTTGGCATGACACAGCTAAGGTTAGGGCCAACTTCTTGATCTGGGGTAGCGCGCCTCAGCAACAACTATTGCTATGCTTACGTAATTAATGGGTTGCTGGGCACCCCTGCCTTCCCTGATTGGGGCCGAGTTTACTACTATTGGCAAGACGACCAAGTATAACAACAACTCCTTGCCTTGTACAAGTTTTGAGAGCAAGGGTGGAGACCCTAGATAGGCTTTGAGCTGCTGGAATGCCTGCTCCTACTCTTCTGTCCAGGTCGACTCCTTACTTTTCTTCGGCTATTTAAAGAAGGGTAGGCACTTATCTATGGTTCTAGAGATGAACATATTTGGTGCTGCCACTCTGTTTGTGAGGCGCTCAATTTCATTTGTCGAGCTATACGAGCTCATTTCTATGAGAGCTCAAATCTTGTCGGGGTTAGTCTTGATCCCTCTCTAGTGGACCATGAAATCCAAAAACTTCCTGAGTTGACGCCAAAGGCATACTTGCTCAGGTTGAGCTTCATCTTGTAATTTCTCAAGATACTCACGTCTCTCTTGGGTCGACTATGTGGACCGTGACTTCAGTACTTTTGACGAACATGTCGTCAACATAAACCCCCATAGTCTTTCCAATCCGCTCGGTAAACATCTTGTTCACTAATCTCTAGTATACTTCTCGACATTCTTCAAGCCAAATGGCATGACCTGGACAAAGCATCTATCAATGGCATTGACATCTGCTCGATGACATCAAGGGGTCTATCAACGGCATCAACAAACTCCTATTAATGACAAATTTAATACATCAACAACAGGCAGATGGTTGATGTTAGACAAGTCTCTAGAATTTAGAAGTAACGTCATCAGCGAAGGAAAGATTACCCAGTTCACAGATTCGCAATTCATATCTCCCTTCATTATAGTAGACGTTGTGGGGTTCTGACTGGACAGAAGAAGCCCAAATTGACTG
This sequence comes from Magnolia officinalis, assembly GCA_021015155.1. Lineage (NCBI taxonomy): Eukaryota > Viridiplantae > Streptophyta > Magnoliopsida > Magnoliales > Magnoliaceae > Magnolia > Magnolia officinalis. Next base: position 2,658,783 of record JAJHSJ010000011.1, on the reverse strand, counting down.
CACTTTTGGGTCTGCCATAGTCTTTTGCAAGCAGCTGTAGCATTTCCCTAAGAGTGAGAGCCTCCACAATTTTAGCCCACCCCAAAGTGCAAGAACTGGTAATTGGACTAGTGGTTGACTTGTTTATCATCCCTGAGCACACCTCCCATACCACGTGGTCTCGATATGTCATGCACGGTGCCATTGAAATCAATTTCTAAATCCCAGCTAGAGAGCATTTTCAAAACCTCTTAGAGATCTCCGGTTTTTATTTATTTAGTTTAGGCAACACCGGAATTAGTTGGGGTCAGGCTTAGATGATGATGATGATCATGTGTCGGGCAGGCTCCAAACACACGTGGGCTTGCAAACCTTAGTCAAAGCTAATTCTCTAGGCCAAGTATCAGTCCAATCGCATATCAGATGAGTGGACCAACCTGAATTTTAATGCCAGGGTAGCTATAGAGCAGTCGACACCTGACGAGCAGCTTTGATCATACACCGATCTAGAAATTCTCCAATCAAGCATTATCAATCCCAGACTAAATCTATACTCTAAGAAATTTCTCTTTCACTTTTAATAATCATATTGCATCCAAATATAGATACACTAAACAAATCAAACTGTACAGAAGCCGTTTGTTATGTGGAAGTATTGAACAATCACAGAACATTTTTTTTTTTTAAAGGGATAATATATTTCTTTTTTCTCTCACTAAAATGGAAGGGAATTTACAGAGGCTTTGGGTGGGCATCACAAAATGATCGATACCTCACCCATCATGTATAGAACTGGAGCTAAATCTCCCTCAAGTAACCTAAGCCTACGTTATCCAAAAACAGAAGGCCCTTAGTAATATCGGGAAGATCGGACTGGGCGCTGAAGAAAGAAGTAGCCTGAGAAGCGCTGCCTCTCCTAGCCAGATTGTCGGCCACCGCATTAGCTTCCCTAGGAGTGTGGACGATGGAGAAATTTAAAGACTCCTTCAAGTCCCTGATCCTAGCACACCAGTAACTCAAAGACCAAGCTGGGGTTGAGTTATCTGAGAGAATTGCCACACTAGATTTTGAGTCGCTGGCCACCTCGATCCTAGTGAAACCCAAATCTGCACATTTCTTAAGGCCTTCCGAGATGGCTCGTAACTCAGCACGAGAGCTGGACCCTGTGCCATATCCAGAGGAGAACGCAAAAATAAAGTTCCCCTCACAATCTCTACCCAGGCCACCCCCGCCCGATGGCCCTGGGCTCCCCAGAGCGGACCCGTCAACATTGCGCTTGATCCGGCCTCTCCTTGGCCACAACCATTTAACCACGGGATGGGACGCTAGCTTGCTAGACGGAGCTATGCGCAGCTGCACAAGGCGCAAGCTAAACTACCTGCTGAGAGATCTCAGGAGGGGGAGGGACGAACTGAGCATCTGAATCCAGCGGTGAACCCGGGAAATAACCATATGAGAAGCGAACCTCGCCTTGTTAAACCCCGCCCTGTTCCTCTCCAGCCAAATCTCCCGGAAAACAAGGGAAGGCAGGAGAACGCGCAGGAGAAATAGCCTATCAGAACACGATACCATATCAACATATTGAACAAATAATTATTTTATTATTATTATTATTATTTTTTAAAGTACAGATAAGGAAAAAAAAACATCATCCAAATATCTCACTCCATTCATAGATTGGGCAGTGCAAAGAAACTATAACAGCGAAATGAACTTCCATGAACAACCATTCTCGACATCCTGACCAGTCACCCTCATACATGCCGACTAGCTCCACCTATTAAAAGTAACAATCCATTAATCACATCTGTAATTAAAACCTATCAGCAAAGCAGAGGTATGAAGCCTAATGCATTAAGATACGACTAATGTCTTGATGCATCCATCCGATACAAGTGGGACTGGTGGTTTATAAAGCTAGACTATAGATCTGATGGGTTTTCAGTGTGGATGGAAGCTGTCCCAAGATTGGAAGTTCCTAATCCTTGGATCCTTGCCCTACAAATAAATGGTTAAGAGAAAATACAACAATAGCCTTCGAGAAAAGCCCAAAGATTAGGAAATTCCACTTGGATTGGATTTCACCGGCTGTCATATAGAAGGGATCAAACAATCATAGAGGACCTAAAACAAATGAATACCATTTGTTAGTTGTGGCAATTCAAGATACACATGCAGCCTGCATTTTTGAGACACTTCATACAAGGTCAAAAGTTTGATACACGTGCTAGGTTGGCATGTGTACTGCAAACACCATCCCTTCCTGTTGAGTCTATGATACAAGAAACAAAAACAATAGAGGAATACCAGGGTGATTCAGGTAAAGAGGCAATCCACGGCACACATGCAAACATGGCATACTTGTAACGGATTTGGGCCATTCATCAGGTGGGGATCACTGTAAACATACCCTATCCTAAAAATCAAGATGGTTAATCCATTAGGTGGGCCAAATATATGCCTTAAAATTAGGTTATCTGTTCTTCAATAATCAATTTTTGGTTATGAAGTGGAATGGCCTATTTTTAGCTGAGGTTGTGTTTATGATGGCTCTCACTTGATGAATGGCTGAGATACCACTAACATGTGCCACCTTGGTATGCGTGCTGTAAATGAGCCTCTTGAAAAAAGGAAAAAGCTTGAAAACTAGTAGAAAGAGGAGATACATACACTTTGTTGTGATTGTAGCAGTGGCTGTAGCCATGATGTTGGCAGCACCCTTGATGATGTTAGAGAAGCTGATGATCAGCCAGGTGAAGAGTTACCAGATCGAGAATGCAACGAAATGGAGAAAATGGGTCAGTTCCATTGCTGAGTTCACCTCAAGTGGGTCTTCCTAAGGCCAGATGATGGATATTAAAACTGGTGAACTTTACTATCCAATCATGTTCAAGATACTCGCGATGATTATTACCATTGCTGCAACCAAATAATGCAAATGATGTCTCATAAACTGAGCATGAATTATACATATAATTAGAATCTCATTTGAACTAGCAAGATAACATTGTTCTTTGTTTTTTTTTTTTTTTTTTTTTTAAATCAAGGAAACATGATTAGTCAAAACAGAGTAAGGTGTACTAGTAAAAGAAATTCAGTAGCTACTGCATGCTTATGCCATTTCAAATTAAGAATTTTTGTGCCAGGGGAGTCCTTGAAGTCCTCTTATTGGCCTCTGCATCGATGAGCCCCACATAGCTGCAGATTTGGATGATCCAAAACATCTTTCTGGTGGGGCCCATTGTGGATGACCCCAGTTCAAAAGTCAAACTGACATGATCACCCGGCCATTTGATTAAAAGCAAATGGCTGAAAACAAAAATGATGAAGAGGGGAGAATTCCATGGTAAAAACACTAAGATTGTCCAATCATTGTGAATTATTCAATGGTCCACCAAAGAGAGCGCCCCATTTATGGAGTGTCGAAATGCAGGACCTCTAGTATGATTAACACAAAAAAGGTTCTTGGTTGAGGCATTTTCTAGAATAATAAAAATAGAAATTCATGTTCTTTTCTAAGGTACAAAAATTTCATATGATGATATTAACTTCATGTACCTATTAACAGAAATGAAAATGACAAGGGAAAAGAAGTCTCACCAGTTTTGCTCACAAGCAGAGGAAATGCAAGTGGTGAAATCAATGCCACAACATCTTAATAATGGCCTACATCAGTTGAGGGTATGTGTTGAATCTTATGCCAATCCTCTCCCTCGTCTCTTGAAGCCCTTCTCTGAATTCATCGGGCATGTACCGCAACTCCAATTTCTTGAGAGTAGTCACCTGTTGCAGTCCTTCTGGAAGCATCTGCAATTGTGGGCAGGCATGTATCCATAAATGTAAAAGACTTGGCATAGCTCCTTCCTCCACTCTCCACTCCTCTAATGGAAGTAACCCTTGAAGATGTAAGGATTCAAGCCGAGGAAACTCTTGTGCAGAGCAAACCACCCCTACTCCGATGAATGAATAGTAGAGTAGTCTGAGAATGCGAAGGTTTTCCAGCTTCTCCAATGTTGCCAATGGGTCTTGCTTTAAAAAGGAGTATGCCAAGCTGATCTTGGAGAGGTTTCTTGGGAATTCAGTAGACTCGGGTAACTTCTCTAACTTTCCATGCAAATGCAACTTACATAACTTAACAAGATGTGAAACAGGAGGTACCAACAACGCTATGTTCTCAATTAGATAGAGTTCTACCACTATCGAAAGAGAGTGGAGGCAGTCCAGATTGGCAATCGATTTATACAAAACCTCAGCATCTGCTCTTGTAAATAAGCCTATTCCTAATTTTCTAAGATTGGTGAGCTTTCCCAAGCAACCCTGCATCCATTTCCCAGCTATTACATGTGTTAGGGTCTGAAGGTTACTTATTCGTTCAAGCCTTGGATTCCCTTCAATCACTCCCCAGCATCCTACTCCTATCCCTCTCGAATTATTCAACTTCTTTACGGTCTTCAGTCGAAGATGTCTTAACTGCTGCATCCTTCCAATTGTGCTGGGTACTTTTATGTCATCGAAAGATTCTACAAATAGAGTTTGTAAATTGGAAAGATTGCTTATGGATGATGAGAGGCTTTTTAAGGAAGGGTAAGTACACCTGAGGTATCTCAAGTGGATTAGTTCACCTATTTCCCTTGGTAGCTTATATATCTGTGCACTATGTAAATATAGAACCCTGAGCAACTTAAAGCCTCTGTAGAGAAACATCTCTTGCTCCCTTTGAACCTGCGTAGAGCCTTGGGTATAGATCAACACAGAATGAAGGTGTGGAGGGGAAGAATTTAAGGAAATGTACCTGCTGAAGTCATTATGGTGAATTGCAAGTCGACGGGCTCTAGATGCGGAAGGAGCATTTGCATTCCCATGGTGAACTTCTAGAAACATACTTTCCTTGGCTTCTGATATGGAGAGATTCCGCAAAAGATCATGGATGACACAAAACCGCCACTTGAACTTCTTCTTGCAACTTGAACTATACTTCTTTGAATCAACTCTTTCAGACAGTCTTCACCAACCTCCTCCAATGTTTCTTCCCCTCTCTCTGTAAGTAACCCTTCTGAAGCCCACATTTGAACCAATTCCTTGGCGCGGAACTCACGGTCCACTGGAAAATTTCCCAGGTAGAGAAAACATGGCTTTAAGTAATAGGGAAGATCTTTATAGCTCAAAGATAATATGGCAGAGATTTCGACTTCTCCCTTGACAAACTGCCAGCTAATGCTCTTGCGTACATTCTCCCACTCTCTTGGTTCTTTCCTTGATAAGAGTCTCCGATGACAACAATCGCAAGAGGTAGACAATGGCATTTTTCCACAATCTCTCTTCCTACCTCCTCCAAATCCTGAGGGCAACCACCATCTCGTCCTGGGAATGTTTTCTTACAAAACAATTCCCAGCTATCTTCATCATTTAGAAATTGCAATTCATAGGGCTGGCTTCGTACATCTGCATGTAAAGCTACATCTTTGTTACGTGTGGTGAGCAAGACCCTACTGCCATTATTCATATCTGGAAGAGCATCCTTCAGAGCATCCCATGCTTCGTGCTTCCATATATCATCTAG